>SJYV01041481.1:574638-627711 GCA_006410875.1 Neotragus pygmaeus | reverse complement strand
CAACAAAAAAACTTTGACTACTATCTGGATTTCACGTCTTAAAATTTAGAGTTTAAAATCTGGAATCTTAAAATTACTGCTGTAGTTTAAGTCTTAACCCCACTGTTTACAAGTTGATGTGTCTGTAGACAAGTAACTACCATGTACTTCAGTTTCCATTTCTCTAAACTGAGGATAAATCTAGACCTAACTACTTAAATTTCACAAGGTGGCTATCAGAGTCAAATGGCATAAAATTAACTCATGGGATAATGTACTAAAACATTATTATTTACATCTTTCCTTTTTCCTCCTATAAAATTAAAAGAAATTTAAAGTGATTTCAAGGATAGAAATTTGCAAAAGAAGCTACCTGAGCTGCTTTGCTTCGGGTTTCTTCTAATTGTCTCTGACATTCCAGAGCCTCTTGTTCAGCCTTCAGCTTCAAAAGGGCCAAGTCTCTTTCATGGCGTTGTTGCTGTGCCTTCAGAAAGAAATGATCAACTATTAATTCTAAGATACTAAACTATTTTAATGCAAAAATTATATTAAATGGAAAGCTGTTTTCCTAACACAAATCTTTTGAAGGAACCCATGAGAGCCTACAGGAAAGAGAGTAAATAGCATAGACATCAACCATTTATTATTTATCTAAAGTATTTAGTGACCACCTACTGTGTGTCAAATAATATAATAGAAAAAAATTTCCAAGGCATACAGAACTAAGAACTGATATCAAAAAGCTGGTTTAAAACAAAAGCTACAGGCAGCTCTTTGGAGGACATTAAAACATCCTCCATGTAAAAATAAAAATAATGCTTCGTAAGTCACAATTTTATGACTCCCTTGACTTTGAAGGAGCAGCTTCATTAAAAAGTCACCCCCAAAGGTTTCCTTTTTAACACTTTCTTACAATTATTCCATATGAAGTTATCTATAAATTTATATATTATCATCTCTTCTAGAATGGTGCTAAATAATATAGGTTCTCTAAAGGTGGTAAGTTTATATATGAAGTCATACAATGCCCTGGCCATATGTGGAAACCCAGAGTTATAATAAATCCCTAAAATAGTACATAGTATCAGTGGTTCAGATTTCAAGGAAAAGATGGCAGCTGCAAAAGGGCCATTTCTCAATCCAGTGATTTCTAACAAAGGTGGCATTGGCTCCTCCACTGCCCACCCATGAGCATTCGGAAGTGTCTGGAGAGCTTTTACTGTCACAATGAATGCACAGCACTGTTATTATTAATTGGGAGGAGTGAAGGAAGGCCGAATAGTTCCACTCAAAAAACTATCTAGATATTTTAAGATGAACTAGAAAATGGAATTGAAAAAAAAAGATTTATCGTCAAAAAGACATAAAATTTAAGACTAACTTTTAAAAAGTGTAACATCTCTACACTGAAAATTACAGTTGAGAGAAACATCTGAAAAACCTAAACAAATAGAGAAACATATTATGTTCATGAACTAGAAGATGCAATACTGTTAAGACGTGAATTCTTCCCAAACTGATCTATAGATTCAATGTCATTCAAATCAAAATTACACCAGGCTTTTAAAAACTTTCGGTAGAAACTGACAAACTGACTCTAGAAGTTAGATAGAAAAAGAAAAGTTCAAATCATCTTGGGAAAGAACAAAACTGGAGTAATTACAGCCTGATTTCAAGACCCACCATGGGAGAGAGGGATAAATTTGGAGATTGGGATTAACGTATACATACTACTATATATAAAATAGATAATTAAATAACTAATAAAGACCCACTGCATAGTACAGGGAACTTTTTACTCAGTAAACTGTAATGGCCTAAATGGGAAAAGAACCTAAAAAAGAATGGCTATATGCATATGTATAACTGATTCACTTTGCTAAACACCTGAAACAGAACATTGTAAATCAGCTATATTCCAATAAAAATTTTTTAACTGAAAAAATAAAAGAAAGAAGAAAACAGACTCACTCTGAAGTTACTGTAAAATAGTATGGTACTAGACAAATAGGTCAATGGAAAAGAACAGAATGCAAAAGTAGACCAACACATATATGATTACTTAATTGTTGATAAAAGTGTCAAGGTAATTTAAGAAAATGGTGCTAGTACAACCAAACATCGGGAGGGAAAGGATTAACTTTGACCCATTTCTCACAATTCTTAATTAACTTAAAATAGCTCACATACTTAAATATAAAGGCAAAACTATAAAGTTTTGGGGAAAAATATAAAAGAATATCTTTGTTAGAGTATCTTAATATCTTAGGGTAAGCAAAGATTTCTTAGAATACAAAGAGCACTACCCATAAAAGAAAAAAATTAAAAACTAGACTTCATCAAAATTAAAATCTTCTGCTCTTCAAAAAACAGAGTTTAAAAGAATGAAAAGACAAGGCTAGGATGTGAGTGAAAGTGAAAGTCACTCAGTCATGTCCAACTCTTTGTGACCCCATGGACTATAGAGCCTATGGAATTCTCCAGGTCAGAATACTGGAGTGGGCAGCCTTTCCCTTCTCCAAGGGATCTTCCCAACCCAGGGACCAAACCCAGGTCTCCCGCATTGCAGGCAGATTCTTTACCAGCTGAGCCACAAGAGAAGCCCAAGAATAGTGGAGTGGGTAGTCTATCCCTTTTCCAGTGGATCTTTGTGACTCAGGAATCGAATTGCAATCTCCTGCACTGCAGGCGGTTTCTTTACCAACTGAACTATCAGGGAAGCCCCAAGTCTAGGATGGAAAGCAATATTTGAGATATACCTGAAAAGGATTTGTTCTAGAACATATAAAGAACTCCTACAACTCAATAATTAAAAGACAAATATCCCAATTATGAAAGAGGCAAATGATTTGCTCACATATTCACAAAAGAAGATACAAGATTAACCATAAATATACCAAAAGATCAATCTCATCAGTCATAAAAGAAATGCAAATTAAAAACCACAAGGAGATACTACCTCACCCTCACTAGAATGACTAGAATACACAATAACAGCAAAGAAACAATACAACTAGAACTCTCATATACTGCCATCAGAGTACAAGATGTTACAATTATTTTGGAAAAAAGAGTGGCATTTTCTTATAAATATATATTTAACCCAAGCAATTACACTCCTAGGTATTTAAGCAAGAAAAATAAAATTTTGTATTGTACAGAGAGAGTTGGAAAAAAAAATTTCACAGCAGGAATATTTATGATAGCCAAGAGCTGGAAATAATACAAATGTACACCAACAAGAGAATGGATAAATGAATTGTGATATAATCATCAGTGGAATGTTACTCAGCAAAAAAAACGAAAAGCACCATAGATGCAACAAAATGGATCAATCTTAAAAATGTTATGCTGCATAAAATAAACACAACACATTACAAAGTATACTTCCATTTTTATGAAGTTCTACAACTGGCAGAAATAAACTATGGTGATATGAATCAGAATACTAATAGCCTCTGGGTGGTGAGATTAACTGAAAAGGCCTGGGTGAACCTTCTGGAGTGATAAAAATGTAATACATTTTGATTAAGGTGGTTGTTACATGCTCAAAATTCATCAAGTTATACAGTTAAAATCTGTGTATTTTATTATACGCAAATGTTACCTCAGTTTTTTTTTTTTTTTTTTTTTTTTAAATTACTAATAGCATCTCCACCAAGGAACACTAAGATTTTTGTTAGTTTCCTTAAGGAAAATTCCTATTATCCTGGTACTACCAAACACTTAGATCTCAGAAACTTTTCAGAACAAATAAAGTATTAAAAAAACCAAACCAAACCAAAGTCATTTCTGACTTGTCACACAAAAAGAGAAAATATTGAAAAATCTTGATAAGCCAATTTTTACACTGTAACAAAAAAAGGTAAAGAATGTGGAAAATGAAGTATTTGAAAGAGAATGACTGTTTTACCGTTCTGTTGCCAAATACTGCATGTTTAATTATCTTTTTAGCATATGACAGTTTTTCTCAAGATTATTTATAGATACTGTGTGACAAGACTATTTTTTCTACTTAGCAGTTTAAAGTTTTGTGTTTTTTTAATTCATCATCAAGATCATTTTAAATAGCAAAGAAAAGAGAAAAAAACACAGAAAGCTAAAGAAAATTCCACAAATACCTTTATGATCTGAGCCAGAGACACGCTTTCCTGTTGAGCAAGTGAAACTCCTCTAACTCTTTCTACATCTGATAGCTGACGCACCGACTCCTCAATGGCACTCAAGTAACTGAGTTCTGCTGCCATCCGATGCTGGAGGCCAGCAGGAGAAAAGCGCTTAGAACCTGGAAGGCATATAACTGTCATATATAAAAGTTCACGTGAAATTACATCTGATTTCTAAAATTCATTTCTTATTTTAAGGTCCAAAAACAAGTCTGCTATCCTTTGTAGGAAAGACAGTGACATTTTAGTACACAGTATTCTACTAGCTACTTTTTTTGAGTGTGTATGCATGTGAACGTACATATAAACCATGCCAGCGTACATAATACACACACAGGACACATTTTTCAAGTGTCTTTTACTGATGCTGGCTAGATGGGAAAAGTCATCTCTCATGCTTTTCAATATTTATTTTCTGGCACAATTTTTGTGTAATACTTCAAATAGTAATTGCATTCACTTGAAGTAACATTCTTCTATGGTTTAACTGAAATAAATTCATATCCTATTTTTAAAATTACAGCTGCATGAATCTACTTGCCTGGTGTTGACGCCATCTCTGTCGTCGTTCTGCTGGCAGCCAGGTTCACATCAGCAAAAGTTGCATTAGGCTTAAACCCTGTTGGAGTCACTACTATTGAGGATTTAGATCTTTCTAATGAAGTTCCTGGAAGGTCGAACTGCAACAGTTTCTGAGAACTTGGAGATATGGGAGAAGTTGGAGTTTTCTGAGATCTTCCCTTATCTGATGAGACACTACAATTTTGTTTCATAAAGACATTAGAGACAGGAAATCTATTTCAAAAACCATCTAAACAATAAGAACAACATGCAAAACTTATTAACATTAGCTTTAAAAAGCTCTGATTGATTCATTTTAACAGAGTTGCTGCACTGAATGAATGACTGTGAGTACTCCTTTTATTGCTAGATTTACAGAGGGTAACAAGCTAGGGACAAGCCCTGCTCCAAATAATATGGACAAGGAGTCTTTTGATTAAATTGGGACTAAACTCCTTCCTCTACAATGTAATTTACTATAAATCACTTATTTTAGTAGCAGGCAAAATCCTCTAGAATACTAAAATCTTACACAGCAATAAAATT
Source organism: Neotragus pygmaeus (assembly GCA_006410875.1). Lineage (NCBI taxonomy): Eukaryota > Metazoa > Chordata > Mammalia > Artiodactyla > Bovidae > Neotragus > Neotragus pygmaeus. The sequence continues at coordinate 622,459 of SJYV01041481.1, read as the reverse complement.
ACAAACATATAAAAAAAGCAAGGTAAAGCCTATTTCATAAAAATACCTTAAAATATGTCTCTGAAAGAGAATATCATTTTGTGTTAAAAAATTTTAAATGACAAAAACTACTTTTGTTCTTACTTTTATTAACCAAAAAAATCACATACTGTGGTTAGTTTCATACTAACCATCTCTAAATACTTTATATATGTCCATTTGTTTCTGTCCATTTTTTAATGCTATAGTTCTTTCCTGAACTTTCTAAGAAGTAACCTCTCATAGCGGTTTTATTAAAACAACTCAAAGTATTTAATTCAACACAAGGCACAGGTCAAGTCCCTCTCTGATAAATTAAGCTCATTAAAGGTACTGTTTCTGATAACAAGAAGCATGTTGCTTTGCACTAAAGATTTATTTACTGACTCAAATATCCTATAAAGCATTTTAGCAGTTAGCATATTTCAACATACTAAATCAAAGTTACTTTTAGCTCTAATAAAACTATGACATGGTTTTCAAAGGTAAAAATTTCTCTTATACCAGCATTTAAATTTGAATAAAAGTAGTCTTTAGAGGCACTCACTAGGTTCCTGTAACCTTTAATTTTCTGAAGTTTAGAGAAATACTGTTTTTAACAGTCTGACAATTTACGGAACGTAGAAAGAATTATCATTACTTCTGTTTCCTAATATATTTTCCTGAAAGAATTCCAACACAATATTAAAACACAGTACTCAGGACAGGGAAAAAGTTGGCTTAAAGCTCAACATTCAAAAACAAAGATCATGGCATCCAGTCCCATCACTTCATGGCAAATAGATGGGGAAACAGTGGCAGACTTTATTTTTGGGGGCTCCNACTGGACATGGAACAACAGATTGGTTCCAAATAGGAAAAGGAATACGTCAAGGCTGTATATTGTCACCCTTCTTACTTAACTTCTATGTAGAGTACATCATGAGAAACCCTGGGCTGGAAGAAGCACAAGCTGGAATCAAGATTGCCGGGAGAATTATCAATGACATCATATATGCAGACGACACCACCCTTATAGCAGAAAGTGAAGAAGAACCAAAGAGCCTCTTGATGAATGTGAAAGAGGAGAGTGAAAAAGTTGGCTTAAAGCTCAGCATTCAGAAAACTAAGGTCATGGCATCTGGTTCCATCACTTCATTAGAAATATATGGGGAAACAGTGTCAGACTTTATTTTTGGGGGCTCCCAAATCACTGCAGATGGTGATTGCAGCCATGAAATTAAAAGACGCTTACTCCTTGGAAGGAAAGTTATGACCAACCTAGACAGCATATTAAAAAGCAGAGACACTTCTTTGCCAACAAAGGTCTGTCGAGTCAAGGTTATGATTTTTCCAGTGTGAGAATTGGACTATAAAGAAAGCTTAGCACTAAAGAATTGATTGTTTTGAACTGTGGTTTTGCAGAAGACTCTTGAGAGTCCCTAGGACTGCAAGGAGATCCAACCAGTCCATCCTAAAGGAGATCAGTCTTGGGTGTTCATTGGAAAGACTGATGTTGAAGCTGAAACTCCAATACTTTGGCTACCTGATGCGAAGAGCTGACTCGTTGGAAAAGACCCTGATGCTGGGAAAGATTGAGGGCAGGAAGAAAAGGGGACGACAGAGAATGAGATTATTGAATGGCATCACCTACTCAATGGACATGGGTTTGGGTGGACTCCAGGAGTTGGTGATGGACAGGGAGGCCTGGCGTGCTGTGGTTCACGGGGTTGCAAAGATTCGGTCACAACTGAGTGACTGAACTGAACTGAACTGAGTTATGTTGCCCAAAAGGAAGGCAAATGTTTAAATGTTATATTTTTTCTAAATTTAATCCAATTTTTTGCATGGATTGAAAAGATAGTTTTATTCTAATTTAATTAAAATGTAACATAGAGAATTAGGACAGTCATTTGAAGTTCATGGTTAAATAAATGTAACTATGGTGAAATTTGTCATTATAGAAAATTAAATCTGCTTTTCTATGTTTTAATTCTCATGTCCTATGTTTCTTTAACAGTAATATTCAGACTTTTAGATTTTAAAGGAATTTAATATGTCATCAAACTTGAGGAAATAATTAATTACTGTTTGACTGAATGTTCCCCTTCTCAGGTGGTTGTTTTAATGCAGATATTAACTATGATACTTATCGATGAAGAACTGCTATTGAATTTAAGTCATGAAATCTCTTCTTCAGCTTTGCTCCAATCCTATCAGGGGATTTACTCAGTTAGAAGCTTGATACACACCACCACTAGGAAACTGAGTACATGATTATTGTCAATGGTGAGAGATTATTTCTGAAAACATGTATATAAACAAAGAACAGTCTTCCAGTTTTTTTACAATTGCTTTAAAAGTAATTTCATATTATTAACCTTAAAAATGTGTTCCAATATACATGAGGTACAGACAAATACTGTTTGATTCCACTGATACAAAAAGTACCTGCTGCTGCTGTTAAGTCACTTCAGTCGTGTCCGACTCCATGCAACCCCATAGACAGCAGCCCACCAGGCTCCCCCGTCCCTGGGATTCTCCAGGCAAGAACACTGGANCTTTTTTTTTTTTTTTGCAGCTTTCATTTTAAATTATATTATGGCCGACCTTTGACTGCTATGATTACAATAAAAATGGTTAGGTTTGTGCTTTTGGTATTATTGGAAGGATTTTCTAGTTCAACACTCTGTGTGTCTTTTTTCTTGAAAGCTCCGATCGTGCCTGCTCCAGCTCAGCTGGAGCACCTGGAACTAATTTCAGGGTTGCCTGGCTTAAGCCCCACACTGGTATTTGAAGTTTGCGTCCTCCCTAGACTCAAGCCCATTTCACCACCTCTGAAGGTGAGTGCAGGCTGATATTAATTAACAGTGAGTTGATTCACTGGCATCTTCAAGTCATTAAAGTAAATATTTGGTTTAAAATAGCCTCTTCCCATCTAAACTATCCAGCTTTTTGCCCCTTTCCTTCCTCCACTGTGCCTTGACTCACCAGCCCTTGGAGGGTGTATATGGCCTAAGAACAGTTTGATTCTAAAAGGGAAGTGAAATACTCTAACATCTGCAGGCGAGACTGACTGAACAGCAGGCTGGCCTTCAGTGTGACTACGTCGGGGTTTTTTGGCCCATTGTGGCACTGACTCAGCATCAGTTAATAAACCCTCTCGAGAAGGCTGTATTTCTCTTGTTTAATTATCATCTTGGAGCTTTCTGAGAACTCTTTAACAAACTGTCCATTCAGTTTTACACCCCCTAGCACATCTGCCAATTCAAAGTCCTGTTTCCTCTGGGTGCTAGCGTCCCCTCTGGCCTAAGATATAATCACAGGTCATCAGGTAGTGATGGGGACTGTGTTACTTATGTCCCCTAGTGGGAATTTAATTGTTCTCTACTACAGAGATTGAGGAAGAATTTTAGACACAAATACCATTTCCTGCCAGATAATCTTTTACTGCCCCTCTACCTGCCCACCCCCCCCAAAAAATTCTAGAAATGTTTCCTAAAAGAGNGAGTGCAATTGTGTGGTAGTTTGAGCATTCTTTGGCATTGCCTTTCTTTGGAATTGGAATGAAAACTGACCTTTTCCAGTCCTGTGGCCACTGCTGAGTTTTCCACATTTGCTGGCATATTGAGTGCAGCACTTTCACAGCATCATCTTTCAGGATTTGAAATAGCTCATTATTAGAGAAATGCAAATCAAAACCACAATGAGATATCACCTCACACTGGTCAGACTGGCCCTCATCAAAAAGTCTACAAACAATAAATGCTGGAGAAGGTGTGGAGAAAAGGAACACTCTTGCACTGTTGGTGGGAATATAAATTGATACAGTCAATATGGAAGACAATATGGACATCCCTTAAAAAACTAGGAATAAAACCACCATATGACCCAGCAATCCCACTTTTAGGCATATACCCTGAGGAAATAAAAATTGAAAAAGACACATGTATCCCATTGTTCCTTGCAGCACTATTTATAATAACTAGAACATGGAAGCAACCTAGATGTCCATCGATAGATGAATGGATAAAGAAGTTGTGGTACATACACACAACGGAATATTACTCAGCCATAAGAAAGGAACACATTTGAGTCAGTTCTGATGAGGTGGATGAACCTAGAACCTATTGTACAGAGTGAAGCGAGTCAGAAAGAGAAAGATAAATTTCTATTCTAACACACATATACAGAATCTAGAAAAATGTTACTGGAAGAATTTATTTATAGGGCAGCAATGGAGAAACAGACATAGAGAATAGACTTATGGACATGGGGTAAGGGAGGAGAGGGGAGGAAAGAGTAACATGGAAATTTACATTACCATATGTAAAACAGACAGACAACAGGAATTTGCTGTATGGCTCAGGAAAGTCAAACAAGGACTCTGTATCAACCTAGAGGTGTGGATGGGGAGGAAGATGAGAAGGAGGTTCAAAAGGGAGGGGATACATGCATACCTATGGCTGATTCATGTTGAGTTCTGACAGAAAGCAACAAAATTCTGTAAAGCAATTATCCTTCAATAAAAAAATAAGAGAAAAAAAAAATCTCTCCTAGCAGTCTCACATTGGAAGTATAAAGTGGCACTAGCTTTCTGAAGAGCTATTCAGCAAAATGTATCCAAATTTTAAGCATGTTATACTCATTGTCCATTATCTTCCTTCTAGGATTTTCTCTTAAAAGAACCAGATCAGTGTGTAAAGATGCATTTGTAAGGCTATTCAATGCCTTACAGTGTTCATTATAGAAAATGCAGCAGTGTTTATTACAGAAAAGAAAGAAAAAAGAAAGAATCTAAATGTCCAGCAATGGGGAACTGGATAACAAATTACAATACATTCAAATAACAGAACACTAGGTAGCCACTGGGCTTCCCGGGTGGCACAGTGGTAAAGAATCTGTCTGCAATGCAGGAGATGCGGGTTTGCTCTCTGTGTTTGGAAGATCCCCTAGAGAAANGTCCAGCAATGGGGAACTGGATAACAAATTACAATACATTCAAATAACAGAACACTAGGTAGCCACTGGGCTTCCCGGGTGGCACAGTGGTAAAGAATCTGTCTGCAATGCAGGAGATGCGGGTTTGCTCTCTGTGTTTGGAAGATCCCCTAGAGAAAGAAATGGCAACCCACTCCAGTATTCCTGCCTGGGAAATCCCATGGACAGAGGAGCCTGGTGGGCTACAGTCCATGGGGTTGCAAAAAGATTCAGACTTAGCAACTAAACAACAAACAAGGAAGCCCTTACAAAGGGTTAACCATATTATTTACTAACAGAGAAAGGTTTCTGTAACCCATTGACAGAAAAATAAAAATCACATAAAATGTGATCTCATACATGTAACATTTTCTATTTACATATGCCTACTAACAGTCTAGAAGTATTCTCACTAAAAATGTTAACATTTCACATGCATTGGGATATCTATCCTTAAAAAAACAAAAACTACAAGATAAGCATTAGTATATGTGTGGAGAAACTGGAACCCTTGTACATTACTGGTGAGAATGTAAAATGTTATAACTAAAATACAGAAATGACTTTTTATTCAGCAAATCTACAATTGGATACACACACAAAAGAACTGGAAGTAGGGATTCAAACAGTTATTTGTACACCAATGTTCATGTCCATATTACTACAATAGTTAAATGGATGAAACAACCAAGATACCCATCAACTGATCAAGGAATACAAGAAATGTGGTATATCCATATAATGGGATATTATTCAGCCTTAAAAAGGGAGGACATTCTGATAATGCAACAATGTGGATGAAACCTGAAGATGCTATGCTAAATGAAATAAGCCAGACACAAAAAGAATATTGGATGATGCCACTTATATGAAGTACCTAGAGTAGTCAAATTCAGCAACAGAAAGTAGAACAGTGGTTAGCAGCAGCTCAGGGTACTGTTTAATGCGTTCCAAGTTTCAGCATCGCAGGATGAAAAAGTTCTGGAATTGGGTAATGATGATGGTTATGAACACAATGAAAATGCTTATTAACAGTACTGAATTCAACACTTGAAAATGGTTAAAATAATAAGGTTTACATTATGTATCTTTTACCACAATAAAATAAAATAAAATCTAAAAAGACATTAACATTGGTTATCTCTAGGTGGAAGGAATATAGATGATTTTTCATTTTTAAATAGTTTTTTATATTTATATATTTGTCCTCCCCAGTCTTTTTTAACTCAACAAGCAATTTTTTACTATTAGAAAAAATAATTGTGGAAGCAAAATCATTGCCTTGAGACCATCCTGTGAATCTAAGAGACCTTTGCCTAATGACTGTTATCTTCTCATCACTAGGCCTACCTACTGAGCAAATTATAGCCAGTAGAACTGAGAGGACTGAAAGGTATTCTCAATTAGTCAAGAATGCCAAAGTGCCAGCTATTGTGGCAAGTACTGAGATGTACATATTATATATGTAGGCTTCAAAATTACCATAGAAAGCATTTATCATCATCTTCACTCTGTAGATACAGAAATTAGACCATTATATTTAACAACACTCAGAAACATACAGGATACAAAGATTTTAAAAAGCAGTTGCAAAATATTATTTCATTTCTGCTTTTTAAATTAAAATGCATGTGGGAGTGTGCTTGGTTTTATGTACATATTGGAAAAATAGGCACTAAANTGCCACGTGAGATGTGTATAAGAGACAGGAAACATACAGGATACAAAGATTTTAAAAAGCAGTTGCAAAATATTATTTCATTTCTGCTTTTTAAATTAAAATGCATGTGGGAGTGTGCTTGGTTTTATGTACATATTGGAAAAATAGGCACTAAAAACATCAATAGTAGTTATCTCTGAGGAGAATCAATAGAGGTTTATAATTGTTGTACAACTGTTTTTCTACAACTTTTAATTTTTTAATCATTGTTAATGTATTCCTTTCATAGTAAGCAAAAGATTTATAATGTTATATATCAAAAGGTATTATTATAATGATAAATAAGTATGAAAGTCAATTATACTATTATCATAAAGAAGTTATCTAACTTATGAAATCAAACTGTTAACTTTAGATCACAATGGAGTATTACTCAGCCATTAAAAAGAATATATATGAATCAGTTCTAATGAGATGGATGAAACTGGAGCCTATTATACAGAGTGAAATAAGCCAGAAAGAAAAACACCAATACGGTATACTGACACATATATATGGAAGTTAGAGAGATAGTAATGATGACCATGTCTGTGAGACAACAAAAGAGGCACAGACATATAGAACGGACTTTTGGCCTCTGAGGGAGAGGGAGAGGGTAGGATGATTTGGGAGAATGGCATTGAAGCATGTATACTATCATGTAAGAAACGAGGCGCCGGTCTCTGTTTGATGCAGGATGCAGGATGCTTGGGGCTGGTGTACGGGGATGATCCAGAGAGACAATGTGGGCTGGGAGGTGGGAGGGGGATTCAGGATTGGGAGCTCGTATACACCTGTGGTGGATTCATGTCAATGTATGGCAAAACCAATACAGTATTGTAAAGTAGAATAAAGTAAATAAATAAATAAATAAATAAAACAAAAAAACTCCCCAAAAACCAAAAAAAAAAAAAAAGAGAGAGAGAGAGAGAGAAAGATCATCACATAGAATTCCACTTACATTCTATCTTTTCTTTTTTTCCTTTCTTCCCTTTAGAAGAAGAAGAAGAAGGAGACGATGCAGCAGACTGGGCCCCTGATGAATGCTGGGAAGTAACATCCACAGAGGAAATATCGTAGGCAGACTTTCTGCTAGAATGATCCTCCTGAATGCCTAAACTGTGACTACCAATACTGTCAAAGAATAAGTAACAGTGGTTAAAGAAAGCAATAAGAAGTTTCAACTCACTGCTAAAACTACAGATATTTTAAAATCTATTTAGTCACAAAGAGAATATAACTATAATCAAAGATGCTTTCCACTTGTCTTGTTTTGTCAGTACCAGAAGCCTGTATTATTCCCTATGGCTCAATTTATTACTGAGAAAAGTCTTAGGCAGTTTTTTACTGAAGTGAAACCAATAAACATGGGTAATTCAGACACATAAGAGAAAAAAATATAATGCTGGATACTGAAAAATGTGACCTCAATTTCTATTCAAATTTATAATTTATTATTTTCCTTCTAATAATCTTATAGGGAATAATAATTTAATATGTTCTACTTCATCTCAGAAATAATATATAAATCATATTGATCGGTGATATTAAATGTTATCACAATTAAATCCTTACACATCTTGATTAAAAAATAAACCTTTTCTTTGAAGTTCAAAATTTAAAACTATACTTCTGCTATAATCTTAATAATACTTATTTTCATCAATCCAGCTTATATATAACTAATTTTTTCATTAATTTTTTTACAGGATAATTACTTTACAATAATGTGATGGTTTTTGCCGTATATCAACATGAACAGGCATTAGAGACACATGTGTTCCCTCCCTCTTGAATCCCTCCGTCTATTTTCCTCCCCATCCCACCCCTCTAGGCTGTCACAGAGCACTGGCTTTGGGTTCTCTGCATCATACACTGAACACCCACTGGCTATTTATTTTACATATGGTATGTATATGTTTCAATGCTATTCTCTCAAATCATCCCACTCTCCCCTTCTCCCACTTTGTCCAAAAGTCTGTTCTTTATGTCTGTGTGTCCTTTGCTGCCCTGCATGTAGGATCATCATTACTATCTTTCTAGATTTCATATATATGTGGATATAACTAATTTTTAAAAGATCATCCAATAATTTTATGTGCATTACAATTTGTAATGTGTGAAGAAAATTATACTGCATGTGAGTGATTACAGATTATTTTATATGGTAACAAAATTTAGGGAGGAAATTCTCTGGCGAAATCTGATTCACTTACTATATGACACTGTACAAGTAACAACCTTAGGACTTCAGTTTCCTCTCTCAAGTATAAATAGTAACAAAAATATTTATCATATCAAGCTACTAGAAGAATGAATTCATACAGCTAAAGCCCAATCAGTCCTCTTAGTACCTTACACATTAAAGTGATAGTTTTTCAGTTGTGTCCAACTCTTTATGACCCCATGGACTGTAGCCTGCCAGGCTCCTCTGACCATGGGATTCTCCAGGCAAGAATACTGGAGTGGGTTGCCATTTCCTTCTCCAGGGGATCTTCCCCATCCAGGGGTCAAACCCTGGTCTCCCGCATTGCAGGCAGATTCTTTACAGACTGAGCCATAAGGGAAGTCCTTTGTACATTAACTGCTCAATAAATATTAACATTATAATATCGCTACTATTCAAAGATTTGCAAAGTTTTTGATGCTATTCCAATTATAAAAAAATTTACTGATTACTTAGGATCATGTGGTGCTGGAGAAGACTCTTGAGAGTCCCTTGGACTGCAAGGAGATCCAACCAGTCCATCCTAAAGAAAATCAGTCCTGAATATTCATTGGAAGGACTGAAGTTGAAGCTGAAACTCCAATCCTTTGGCCACGTGATGTGTAGAACTGACTCATTTGAAAAGACCCTGATGCTGGGAAAGATTGAAGGAGGGAGAAGGAAATGACAGAGGACGAGGTGGCTGGATGGCTTCACCCACTCAATGGACATGAATTTGAGTTAACTCTGGGAGTTGGTGATGGACAGAGAGGCCTGGCATGCTGCAGTTCATGGGGTCGCAAAGAGTTGGACATGACTGAGTGACTGAACTGAACTGAACTGAATAGTATCATGGAACCAAGTGTTTAGCTAGTCATCTTCAATTCTATTACAGAAAACCATTTCTTAATCATCTCACATTAACACACTATGGGATAATTTTCCCAATACTAACCTCGATTGGGGATTCACAGATTGATTTAACCATCTATATTTTGTTTATTATGTGCCAGACTCATTTCAAGTACTTTGTATTTCACTGAACGTTCGTAACACTTTAACAGAGAAGAAAACTAAGGCACAGGGAGATAAATAACATGCCCAAAGACAAACAACTAAACATTAGTAGAGTCAGTATTTAAACCCACATGGTCCGGATTCAGAGCCCATGCTCTTAATAAGTACTATGCTATGCAGCTTCTACATGTATCTTTAAACAAGCAAAATTTGACTAATATCCAGACCTCAGTTCTCATTTGTACATTTGTCTCACTTTCCAGATTTTATTCCATACTGTTAACATAGTCTTACTTGGGTTCAAGAGCTGACTTTCTTTCTGTCAAAGTCCCACTCCCTGCAGAGGAGACAAAATCATCTTCATAGGAAACGCTGCTTAAAGGGGTTGTGATGGCATTCAAAGGCCGTGATGCTGATGTTCCTCTTTCCAATCTGTCTTCAAATTCTGTCAAAAGTAGTGATTGAAATGTGTTTTAAAATAAAAATTTTAAAAACTACAAGCAAAGCATTCCGCAACCTGGGGATTAACAACATGGATTTAGGGATATTTTAGTTTTATTAGTTCTTCTTTTCAAGTTATCTTTATATCTGATAATACATTTTTAACTTTTTATTAGGGAAATTTTCAAACATATATGACAGAGAGTCATATCATGAAACTAATGCATCCATTATCCAGCTTTAACAAATACCAACACAAACTTCGTATTCCCTCCATCTGTAATCCTCCTCAAATATTACTTTGAAACAAATGCCAGATAACATATCAACTCTAAATATTTCAGTATAACTATAATATCTTAATGAAAATCTAATAGAAGGATTTAAAAACAAATCCAACCTTCTTGTGAAAGAAAATTGAGGGGGTTGATTTACAAGCACTTTGCTTTAATCAAAAGAACTTTAATATTCAAAGAACTTGTAAATGACCACTTATAGAAATAAGTGTTAAACAAAAGAGATAAATAGGCACATATAGGTCTAAACAAACAAATGAAATAGCTAACTACTGTGAATTCTAGGAAAATGTAATGGGAAACCCAATTAAGCATAAGATGAAAAGATGAAATCAATTCATCTGTCAGATAAATCGTTCACTATGTAGAATGGAAATGAAAAAAAACCTGACAGTATCCATAGACTACTTCGGGCTCAGCCTCACTCACTCTCCAACCTGGGAATTCTAAGGTGATATTAGCATAAGATGGGTAGAATCCACCTATGGTAAGAAGGATAGAAAGGAACTTGAAGGAATTGAGTCTGCCACACAAAAGGAAATGCTGCATTGCAGAATCTCAGGGATCACAAGGGCACCTTAAAAGTTATTATTTTAGGACCCAAATATACAGCTACATTGCGGTTCAAAGTCTGTTTTTACCATTCGTTTAGACAAACAAAAACAGATTTGCTTCCATATTAGAAATGTTACTACAGTTGCCTCTCTCAATTCTTGACCATTATATTCCCAAAGATCTGTTTGTTATGAGTCACACACAAATCACCGTTTTAAGAAATACACATATTTTCTATCTAAATATATAACTCTTGCCACAGTAATCCGAGTATACACTTGATATATACCAATCTTGAACACCACCTAAGAATTTCTCTAAATCAGACCAAAATTTCCATAACCATCAATCAACTACTATTTTAATCACAACAGCTAAAAAATAAAATTTTAAAGATTAAATTGCAATAGTCTAGTTGAAGCTTGCAGATAACTGAGATTAACTTAGATAATAATATATTTCTACTATCCTTATAATGAATGATGAAAATCTGTAGTGAAGTATTATTTTGTACAGAATTACAAAATAATTTATCCTAAGACAACATACTGGAGAAGGAAATGGCAACCCACTCCAGTACTCTTGCCTAGAAAATCCCAAGGACGGAGGAGCCTCGTAGGCTACAGTCCATGGGGTCGCTAAGAATTGGACACGACTGAGTGACTTCACTTCCACTTTCCACGTTCATGCATTGGAGAAGGAAATGGCAACCCACTCCAGTGTTCTTGCCTGGAGAATCCCNCCAAGGACGGAGGAGCCTCGTAGGCTACAGTCCATGGGGTCGCTAAGAATTGGACACGACTGAGTGACTTCACTTCCACTTTCCACGTTCATGCATTGGAGAAGGAAATGGCAACCCACTCCAGTGTTCTTGCCTGGAGAATCCCAGGGGCGGGGAAGCCTGGTGGGCTGCCGTCTATGAGGTTGCATAGAGTCGGACACGACTAAAGCAACTTAGCAGCAGTAGCAGCAGCAAGATAACATACAAATATTACAACGGTTACTATTTTCTCACCTTTTCCATATAACTTATATGATTTTGTAAAAATATTAATGACACTATGTGGACTTCCCTTTGCCAGTTCTTCCCATGGTCCTTTGCTTTGTGTACCACCTATAGGCCCAAAGAGTGGTAAGAATTTTTCAGCTTCCTTCTGAAACTCTTTGATGGGTTCATAAGCATTTCTTTCTCCAGCACAAAATTCCTTTTCTTTCAAGATCTCTGTTAACTTCAAAGGGGACTGTTCATCTCGACGTCCTTCTTCTTCAGAGAGACTGCCCTCACTAAGAAGAGGCCCTTCACTGACTGAATCTATGCTGGAACCAAGAGACACTTTGGCTTTGTCTTGAGAACAAACTTGCATATCAGAGCCAGAAGAGTCGGTCTGCCTCTTACACAACTGTGCCAGCAGCCCTTCTGGTTTGGGTCCAGGAGATCTCATTCTGAGGTTTGATATGGCACTATGAGGTCTTATCATCTCAGGAAGCTTTTTAAATTCACTGAGGTTGCCTACACCAGGAAGATCATCATCAAAAGTTGCATGAGATACACAGGTTCCCAGCATCTTTTGAATTCGAGCAGAGAAAACATCTTCTGCATCCTCTTTCACAGGTGGACTTATAGCCTTGGTCCAGTGTCCATCTTCTTGTGGTGTTCGCTGCACATCATACTCGGTGTTCCATACTGACCCATAGTTAATGTTAGCCCCAGCTAATTTTCTGGCTTCACTTTCAATCCTGCTGGATAAAGAAGCAGCTGTTGCTTTCAAGGCTTCAATGCGATCCAGTTTACTTTTATATTGGCTAGCACTAGATTTTAACAAGGCATCTGGATGAGCAGTTGGCGAGGTCAGATATGGTTGTGGTGTAAAAGTTAATGGTCCCGAAGCCATATTATGATTCTTCCTCGTTGGTAAAATGGATTCTAAATCCTTATGCAAAATTCCTACATGCTCTAGATTCAAGAGATGGGAAAGTAAATTTCCAGCTGTCCCAACAAGAGGCTGTGGCTGAGGATGGTGGAGTCGTGGACTTAGTCTGTCAGGCTGCATCCATGAAGGATCCATCAAGTCCTTTCTGGAAATGAAAGATACAATGTTAGTCAACACAGGACCTCATAACTAAGCCATCCTTTTCTTTTTTAAAGTTTTGCATTTGTTGATTATAAGAATAATGCATAGCCACTGCAAAAAAAAAAAATGAGGACAACAACAACAAAGGAGGAACAGGATAAAGATAACTCATAGATAACCAATGAGAGAAAGGCTATCACTAGTTCGTTTAGAATTATAGCTTTCCAAACTTTTTTCTACATGTATGTTGTGTTTGGTGGTGTTACTTTCACAAAAATGAGATTTTATCATACATATTATTTTGTAAACAGCTTTCTTCACTATGACTTTTTTTTTTTAAACTAAGTCATATTTTTAAAACTATTAATTAAAGAGAAGGCCTTATAACCCTTAAAACTCTATGGAAAAAATTTTTTACAACATTGGCTCTACCTTTCCCTTTAAAAATAATGTTTCATAAAAGAGAAATGCTTAAGATTATAGGCATAATATTACTCTAATCAACATATATTTAGTAAGCATCAAGCAGTTAGGTTTTAACATTGTCCATTCTAAAGAAATGAGATGAATACAAACTAGTTCTCAGAAATAACTGACAGTCCATCCACAGAGGCTAGAAACAGAACAAAGATATCCTAGATGACATTATATAATTCACTTATGTTTCCAGACTATGGACACCTCCCTGTATATTAAGGAATACCATATACAAAGGTTAAAGGCTGGTGTTAACTATTAAGAAGATCTTCAGGGGAGGAAAAAAAACAAGGTTTTGTCCTTGGCCTTGTCCATTATTTTTGGATGATGACATGAAGGTGTGTTTATCAAATTTGTAGATGACAGAAAGCTAGGAGGCATGGTTAACCCAACAAATAATCAAATTATGGTTCAAAGGTATTTAGACAGGCTGCAACCTCAGACCAGTCAAATATGAATAAATATGAAGTCCTACCAATTAAGTTAAAAAAAAAAACCATCTGGAAGAGAGTAACCAGGGAAAGGAAATGAAAAGCATTTCATGCCCAGTGTGGTTGAAGGTTATGTTGTACCAGTCTTTCATATTAAAGGACTGCTATGAAAGTGGAATAAAGGAAGACTAGTGAATGGATTCTATGCCACAGAATATAGACTATTACAAATGCAAGGTGCGAAGTTATTAGTGCCCAAACTAAACTAGTAATGGTAGTAATGGAAATAAAAAGCAAGTTATAAATAAAAAGGTAGTGCTGAGTATAAACCCGAGATCTTTATATTCAAGTGTTTAGAATGCTAATTTTAACGGTAGAAGAACAGCCGTACACAAAAATGGAAATAAACTTGATCCAATTAAGACCTAATCCTTCAGTTTCAGAAGATCTAACAGGGATGACAGACTAATAAACAGCTAAACACGATGCCATTAAGTACTAATACAAAGATATATAAAGTTCGATGAAATTCCTTGGTGGCTCAGATGGTAGAGTCTGCCTGCAATGCAGAGACCTGGGTTCAATCCCTGGGTCATGAAGATCCTCTGGAGGACATGGTGATCCACTCCAGTATTCTTGCCTGGAAAATCCCATGATGGAGAAGGGCTACAGCCCATAGGGTCGCAAAGAGTTGGACATGACTGAGCGACTTCACTTATTATAAAAGTTCACTGGGGTATGCTTTCCTGATGGCTCAGCTGGTAAAGAATCTGCTTGCCATGTTGGAGATCTGGGTTCAATTCCTGGGTTGGGAAGATCCCCTGGAGAAGGGAACAGCTACCCACTCCAGTATTCTGNCTGGGGTATGCTTTCCTGATGGCTCAGCTGGTAAAGAATCTGCTTGCCATGTTGGAGATCTGGGTTCAATTCCTGGGTTGGGAAGATCCCCTGGAGAAGGGAACAGCTACCCACTCCAGTATTCTGGCCTGGAGAATTGCATGGACTGTAAAGTCCATGGGGTCATAAGGGTCAGATACAACTGAGCAACTTTCACTTTCAATGCAGAATGATGGAACAAGAAGGGCAAGGAAAAGAAATGCTGTGCTTTTAAACAAAAAGAAACCGAGACTCAAGGCACATGAGTCTGAGCAAACTCCAGGGGATAGTGAAAGACAGGGAAGCCTGGCATGCTATAGTCCACAGGGTCACAATGAGTTGGACACAATGTAGCAACTGAATAACAACAACTGAGAGAACTCAAAGAATTTACAAGGATTAAATGCAAAGTACTTAGATCAGTGTGCAAAATGTAACAAACAATAAATGTTAGCTATTTTTATCAAAAGTATTATTCTCTTGGGGGGAGGCAGGTCATAGGGGACAGCAAGAGGTGAGAGGGTCATATGTACATTAATCCCAAATTGGTGACTTGATTTTTATTTGTGCATTCCCAAAGAAAAATTTCAAAATCTTTCTCTTCCAAAAATGATTATTTCAAATCATAATTTATAATCATGTAGTCTGAAAATCACCTTAACTTTCATGGACAAATAGGTTTGTTTGTTTACTTTACTGCAAACAACACAGCCGAAGGGGGGAAAAAGACTTTTTTCTTAATTTAAGGTAAAATAGCCCTCAGTCACCAATCTGAATTCAAATCAAATCCCCTCTTAGTCCTTATTCATTTGTTCATATGCGTATTCAAATACAGCTTTTGAGAGGTAAGATATGTTGACGCAGGAGTTATATGAAGAAATTTTGAATAACAATAAATACAGAAACACCTTTTCAAAAATATTTAACACGAATACTTCAAAATATTAATTTCACTGTGATTCACTTATCCAACAAACTTTTATCATGTGTTGAGGTCAGAGAAAGCAAGAGTACTTCCAACTGAAGGTGATCCCCAAGAGGAACTGATATTCACACCAAATATTAAAGAACAGGGAAGAAGCTGAACAGCAAAATAGGGCATGCAGCAAGTACAGATGTATAGCCATGCTTAAGTGTCCATCAGAAGATATTAACCAATTTCTAGATAAACCTCTTGTTCTCAGAGAAGGTCAATGAACAAAATTCACTGGGCATAGACCACTATAGTAAGTATCATGGAAAGAAAGAACCTTAAGTATCTGTCATTCTCCCCTTTATACCTGGCAAGAGGCTGTGGAGGTTCTGACAGAGACATGTCACTACTGGAAGATGCGCTTGGGGGACGTTCTTGCACTTTGTTCTCTTTGTCAGATTCTCCAGATGGCTGATACCCTGGTCTGGTCTGTAAAAAAAGGATATTTTTATCTGACTCCCATAATAAAGACACATTCAAGGAGCACATAATATAAATATTAAGTCACTTCAACTTTACAAAGATCATGAAATGCAGGAGCTGTTTTCCTCTCAAATAAAACCAATTTAAATTAGTTTGTCTTAAAACCAACCATTATGGTTAACAGCAAAAATTACACCTGAAATCCAACAAAGGCACCTACAATTCACTGTGTACTTTGGAGGAAATAATACTCTTTCTAATTCTTTTTTTCACCTAATCAGTGGAAATGCTAGCAGTACCTCCCCTTCTCAGAATTGTGAGTATTTAATGAAACTTAAGCCTGTAAAGCTTTTAAAATGGTAAGTGGCACACGGCATAGACTCAAATGTTATTCTTATTAACCTTAAAAACAAAATCAATACTCATAAAATTAGCATACTATAATAGAATATTCTCTAATTTCAGCTCAGATAACAAAACTAGGTTTTTCATTATTAACACAGTCTAACTTTGCTCAGTAATACAACAAAGATTAGGCAAGAATATAACTAACCAGAAATGAGACAGATCAACAATCATTCTAGGAAACTAACTGAGCACTTATTTTCAATTGTGCTCTGCATATAGAATAAACTTCATGAAAGGCCATCATTATTATAAATACTGTCTCAACATATGTCTGAATATTAGGAATGGTGAGTAATTTTTAAATATTACAGCAAGCGAGTTTTTCCTAACCATGAATTACCCTCCTTTCTAATTTTGTCAGTACCATTACCTGTGTTTCCTGCATAATATGTTGATGAGTTGGCTCTTCAAGCAATGACTTTTCTAGAAGCAACTTGGAGTAAGTTTCTTGCAGTCGCCTAGTTGCTGATGGCTCAGGAGGAGGCAAATTTTTCACTTTAGTGAAGGCTTCTTTCTGTTTCCGGTAGAGCTCCTGTAATCGTTTGTTCTTCTGCTCAGTGGCCTCCTTTTGGGCCTTCTTCTCCTCATTCTGTTTCCTCTTCCTTTCTTCCTGCTGTCTAACAATGTACTGTCGTACCTCATCTGTATCATAGTGACGCTTTTTAGAAATAACAGGGGGATCTTCATTAGCTGTTATTTTGTCAGGTTTTCTTTTTATTGGGCTATGACTTCTAGGAGCTTGTATGGATGCTGATGACTTCTGATTCTGTAACTCTCCTGTCTCTTGTCTTGCAGTCTGAGCTGCTGAATCCAACTGGAGGTCATCAAGAATTCCACGAATTTCAACAGGTAAAAAGTCTTTATTTAAGGCAGCATTTTCCTCTTGTTTATTATCTGGAAGAGATGGAACTAATTTCTTTACATTATTTTCTGACCGAGTTCTACTTCTTGAACGTTCTGAGTTTCGTGGACGATGTCTATGTGAAACATCCAACCTAGGATCCGACTCTGCTCTTCCAATATGGCCCCCTGCAAAGTATGAAAATTCTATATTCATTTCTAAGATTTACTGCATTAAGGAGAAAATTAGGAAATTTCACTTTAACTCAAATATCTTAAAAAGTCTTCTAAAGAACATAATAAAGGAAACACAGAGAACAATTCTGATACTCCATAGAAACTGTACTTCCTCAGCATTTTTTAAAAGTGCATCTTTTAATATTTCTGAAATAAGGACAATCTTGCTATTGATGTGAATATTTAACTATTAATAGATAATTATCAATATCAACTATTAATAGAGAGATACTAGTCATCTCCCATATGCATATTTAATGTTACTATTTATCTCTCTCCCCAAACCCTCAATCAGTTGTTAAAAAAAACTGATGTTAGGCTGCCACAACTCTCCAATGAATAACAGGAAAAAATTCAATGTATAGAAAAACAATCATTTTATCAACTAAATGTTTGCTGATGTGGCTTAGTCTTAGACTGACAATGGTATGAGTTTATTTATAAGTCAGATAAAAAGAGCAAATACAAAATATGTATTAACTTCTCTATATCAAATAGCATTTCTTACTGAATCCATTTCAGAAGCTCAAACTGAGGCAATTTTTTCCAACTGAAAAGGAAAACTGGCTTGTAGGTATCTATATTTCATTTTCTAAAATTAGTATTCATGAAAAAGTAACTAGTTATTTCAAATGGCACTCATGACATTTTAAAAGGAGAATGGACTTGAGAGTCAAACTCAAGAGCTCTGAATCTAGATCAGATTTTGTCACCCACTGACTGTATATCCTTGAGAAAACTCATTTCTCTCTCAGGGCCTATTTCCTAATCTGTCAAACAAACAAACAAAAAAATCCAACCTCGTGAATGTCTACTTCTGCTTGTATCTATGGAGATAAGACAGATTGGACTTAATCCTCTAAAGGTCCCTAATAGTCTAATAGGATTTGATTATATGATGCCTTGCTATTTATTCATAGTGACAGATAAATATAATTACTGTAACACAAACAGAATTCTTAATAAGGATCAACCTAACATCTATATATGGAAATTATCCATAGCCAAGCCCAACAGAACATCTCTTTTTTAAGCTACATTCACAATTAAAAAGCAAAATTTTAAAGAGTATTCTTAAAACAATATTTTTCATCTCTCAAAGTACTTACACAAGCAACTTTTAATCGCTCTGCTCAACAATTTAAATGATTAAGTAGTTTAACTAATTTAACTGCTCACCAGATTTAATAGTTCTCTCTCTTCCACTTCTGTCACTTGATGCTGCTCTTCGCTCTTTTTGCTCTATTCTAGGTGCAGGACCAAGAATTTTCTTTACTAATTTTTGTCCATCTCGCCAAGAAGATGTACTAATCAGATGACTGCTACCTAAAAAAGAAAAGATATATATATATAATATATAACTTAAATTTTAGCTGTAAGAAGTATCTCTTACTTAACCATGCAAGAATTTGTAATTAATCTTTTGCTTATCTTATGCCAAAGTCACTCAAATATTTACAATCTAATTTTATTTTTAAACTCAAGTCCCCCCAAATCAATTAATGGAGTTTGTTTACATTTTTATTTAACCACACACCTCAAATACTAAGTGTAAAATGCTTTGAAAGTTAAGTACCAAATATTAATGAATTATGAAACTTTAAGAACCAGGGAACCAAAGTCAACAATTTTGACGCAGAATAAAAATATGTCTTAACTATAAGTGTTTGGTTTCTCAAAATTAGCACAGTACCTGACACAGTAAAATGTATGTCTGCTGAATGAGCAAATGACTTAAGCAAAGCATAAGAAAAAACCTTAAGGAAACATGCAACAAAGAGTTAACAGTGACTACCTTTGAAGGGGATGGTTATTACAGAAAATTTAACATTATATTTTATAGACATATAACACATTACTACACATTACTTTCTAATGCATAAAACAATGACATTCAGAAAGCAAATATTATCAATGCTTTAAACTGCCATTAAAGAAGTTCATAAAAATAAAAGTATATTTCAATAAATACAGCTGTTTACCAAGAGAAAAAATTTTCATTTATTAGCTTCAGATGGTAAAAAAGTTAAAATTAGACCACTATTTCAAAACAGACAGTGATTTAAAAAACAAAAAATACCATTTATAAAATAGAAACCATTTTTAAAAATCTGAAATAAATATGCAAAAGTGTTTAAATACAAAGTAATATAAAAATGTAATGGAAATGAAAATATGAAGTAATACTTTAAACCTAATTAAATTAAAAAAAATACCTTTACATTCATAGCCAAAGCTGGTAAAATTATAGTAAAAATCACTTTTACTATGCTTGTTGAAATATCAATGGATATAGTTTCCTTTTAAAAAATAGTATTACATGTCAAAGGGATCATTTCCCTTGATCAAATAATCGAAGAAATAAAAATGCATCCAACAGAAAGAAAAAAAAATGACAATGTTCACTGTATTATTTTTATAATATCAGAAGTAATCTAAATATTGAATAGTAGATAAACTATGTTTCTATTACAAGTACTGTGTGGCCATTTCCAATTACAATTTCTATAAGAAATGGCAGAAATGTTCTTGCCCTAAGACGCTAAGAGAAAAAGATAAAATCTTATAATACAATGACTACAGTAATCTTACTACTGATTTTAAAATTAAGGAAATACACAAAACTACTAGTCCTTTGTTTAAGTAAGAGCAGTGGTTTTTATCTGTTTTTTCTATTTTCCAAGCTTTCTGTGATACTACTTTATTACATCTGTAATTTTAAAAAATATTTAGAGTACCATTTAAAAGTTTAAATGAAAGTAATTTTAATGAAAACATCTATCATTAAAAAACATGAATTATAAATGTGTACTATTTACTTTAGAAATGCATTTGCACCTTGCTATTAACCTTAAAAAGTTTATCTAAAATATTTAAACGGTTTTAAGTCTATTGTTTGATCTATTTATAAGATACTTCACGTGCTTAAGCAAAATGGGAGAACAGGTTTCTCTTCAATTTCAGCTTAATTTTCTGAATCAAGAGCAAGCAATCATGAATATGCTGGGTAGTTATTTATAAATGTTGGCTTCCAAATATGCTGGGTGGTTATTTCTAAATTCTGGCTTTCTGGAATAGTCCCATGCAATCATTGGTAGAAAAAGAGAACTTCTACTATAGACAAACTCTTAAAACAGCTTTAACATAATTAAATGACTATAGCAGTCACTGCCACAGTATACACATGGCAGAATTAGCCCGCCACAAAACTGGATAAATACAATCCAAGATCAGTATTTACAAGTTAGTGGTCCCAGTGCTTCCTTTCAAACTATGCCCCTCACAACAATATCACATGAAAAACACTTTTACATTCCTTTAATGTAAGAATTAGTTCAGTTTACACCCAGGTAATTCCTGTTTCTATAAAATTTTATTTTTTATTGGTATATAGCCAGGATCTTTCTTGTATGACATCTACAAGTAACAATGGATGTCACAAAGTAAGTTATTTTGCACTCTTTTGATTAGTCTATTATCAAAAAAACAAGATCATGGCATCCAGTCCCATTACTTCATGGCAAATAGATGGAGAAACAATGGAAAGAGTGGCAGACTTTATTTTGGGGGGCTCCAAAATCACTGCAGATGGTGACTGCAGCCATGAAATTAAATGACGCTTACTCCTTGGAAGGAAAGTTATGACCAACCTAGACAGCATGTTAAAAAGCAGAGACATTACTTTGTCAACAAAGGTCCATCTAGTCAAGGCTACGGTTTTTCCAGTAGTCATGTATGGATGTGAGAATTGGACCATAAAGAAAGTTGAGCGCCAAAGAATTGATGCTTCTGAACTGTGGTGTTGGAGAAGACTCTTGAGAGTCCCTTGGACTGCAAGGAGATCCAACTAGTCCATCCTAAAGGAAACCAGCCCTGAATATTCATTGGAAGGACTGATGTTGAAGCTGAAACTCCAATCCTTTGGCTACCTGATGTGAAGAGGTGACTCATTTGAAAAAACCCTGATGCTGGGAAAGATTGAGGGCGAGAGAAGAATGGGTCGACAGAGGATGAGATGGTTGGATGGCATCATCCAATCAATGGACATGAGTTTGAGTTAATTCCGGGAGTTGGTGATGGACAGAGAGGCTGGCATGCTGCAGTCCATGGGGTCACAGAGTCGGACACGACTGAGCAACTGAACTGAACTGATTAGTCTATGATCAGAAAACAAGCACTTGGTCAGAAACCAGTGCCCCATCACTCTATTTCCATGTTTTTATAGGACTTTGTATGTTCCCTATTCAATTATTTGGGGGCTTCCCTGTGGTCTCAGACAGTGAAGAATCTGCCTCTAATGTGGGAGACTCGGGTTCAATCCCAGGGTCAGGAAGACCCCCCTGTAGAAGGGAATGGCAACCCACTCCAGTAATTCTTGCCTGAAGAATCCCATGAACAGAGGAGCCTGGTGGGCTAAAGGCCATGGGCTGGCAAAGAGTCAGACATGACAGAGCGACTAACACCGTCACTTTCACTTTATTCAATATTCATTACACTTTATTATAACTACATATCTGCTTTTCTCCTGGCAAGATTCTAAGTTCCAGGAGGGAAGGAGCTATGTGCATCTTGCTTACCTCTATATTGCCTAAGCTTAGAATATCCCAGTGCCTTAAATAAAGCAAATATATTTGCATAATGAATGTTTGAGTTGTCTCCAAGCTGAAAGTGACAAGTTTCCAACTTTCTCCACTCCCTTGACCCAAATTACTCAATGACTTAAATATGACACACTAAATAGCCATTTTCAATATAGCTAGAAATAAAAATTAGTAGTAGAGAAGTTATACCTAACAATTAAGTGTTTACAATGTGTCAGGTACTATATTGAGTACTTTTGGTATTACCTATTTTAGTTCTCACAACAACCTATGAGAAAAGTAACTAGTGGTTTCCCATTTACAAACAGGGAAACCAAAGGACACCAAATTAACAATTACCAAAGGAACAAAGTTAGACATGACAGAACCAGCGTATAAATTCAAGCAATCTAGATCAAGCCTAAAATGTTAATCACTATAAAGCTAGGGGATTCTCTTTTCCCCCATCTTGATTTATTCAGAGTCCAGTCCATTACCAGCATAGACTGCCAGATTTTTCTTGTGCAATATTTATTCACTCATGAGAGTAAGTGAAGAAACTTAGCTACAGGCATAAGCCATCCCTCTGTATGTGAAAGTTCACTATATAAAAATCATTACCTTTAATCTGGTTAATTTCTATTAAAAAATAATGACAGAAAATACTTGGGGGGGGCACTGTTCAGTATCATGGTGAACATATTTCATGAGTATATACATATATGAAGATTTATCAGACTACATATTTTAAATATGTCAATTAACCTCAAGAAAACACACACAAAATGATATATAAAATATACTGAATTTTTGTATGTGTCAAATAATAAGAACATTTATTTCTGAATAGATGGCACTTCACTAATATGTATTTTAAGATGGGCCTAATATTGAGAAAACCAACCTGTTTTGCATTCTGAACTTGATAACTGTGCTACCTTTTGGACTTTTCGTACTGGCTTGACCACTTTCTTCTCTTTACTTTTTTCACCTGGTTTTTCTTTCATAGAGCTATCATCTGAAAAACAGAAACATTTATTGCAATATTATAATGAGTGGTATTGATCCACTCATCCTCCCCCCAGTATGAGAAATCTATATAGAATATATGGTTCAGGAAGGGAGAGAGAAATCTTTGCTATTTCTTCAATTCAAAAGCTGCAATGTCAAGTCCTCTTACAGAAAGGTCTAGAGATCACGATTACTCTACTGTTAAGTCTCAATTTCTTTTTTTTTTTTCAGGAAACCCTTGAGATACTCACCTGGTTTTCACAAACTGAAACAAGCTACAATAATGCTTTTCAAGCTAGATCACAGCATTTACAGAATCTCAGAAGTAAGTACTTTCACAGATTCCTATTTCTTTTAAAAATTCCCACTTAACTGAAATATCATGAACTTCTAGAATAAAACTGTATAAAGTACTCAATTTTCCTAAATTAGGCCCTTTTATGATTAGGCTAGTGAAATATGTCAAAGTATTTCACATATAAACTACTACTCATTAATTTTTAAATTCCAATCTGCAGAAATAAACTGACTATACACATAAATTTGAAAATTAATTTCAACCACAGATCTGGATAAATGTACTTTAAACATATATAGAGCTCTGCATTCTGAGCAAAGAAGTGTGAGTCAAAGGCCCTGAGGCAGGAGCATACTTAGTGTCTAAGAAATAGCAAGGAAATCAATGTGAATGAAGTGAAGAAAGAGAAAAGCAATAAGAGTAAGGGTCAAAAGACATGACTGAGGGCCACATTACCCAGGGCTTTACAGGTCATTGTGAGAACTTCAGGTTTTACTCAAGAATAGGATGAGAAATTGAGCAAACGAGTGACATGACCTAAGTGTTATTTTAACAAGCTTACTCTGATAGCTAAGATGAGAACAGATTCATTAGAAGAGCAGAAGCAGGGTAACCAGTTAGAAGGCTATTGCAGTAATCCAGCCAGGAGACTGACAGTGGATGGCTTGAACCTAGGTGGTAGGTGAAGGTGATTATATTTTAGAGGTATTTCAGACAATTTAGATATAAGGTATAAGAGAAACAGAGGGATCAAAGATGACCAAGGATTGGGGACCTGAATAATCAGAAGGATAAGATTTACTCTCCAGTAAGATGGAGAGACTACCAGAGGAATAAGTTTAAGGGGTGTACCATGACCTCATTTAGTTAGCTAGCTCCATTTTTGGATATATTAAGCTTAAGAAATTTATTATACATCCAGCGGGGAGGTGCAGAGTTAGCAGCTGGACATGAATCTGAATTCAGAGAAGTCTGGTCAGAGACATAAATCTGGGAATCATCAGCAGAGAATATTTAAAGTACTGAAACTCAATGAGCTTGCCTAGTTTGTATATGGATAAACAAAAAATTTTAAAAACAATAAAGGAAAAAGAAAAGGACGGAAGAGAAAAGAAAACAAAAAAAGAAAAACAATGAGAAACACAGATCCAAGCACAGGGACCAGGACATGCCAATGTTCAGAGATCAGATAGTTGATTAGAAAAAAAAAAAAAAGAACGAAAAAGAGCAGATAAACTTAGGAGGAAAACTAAACACTTATGGTATCATAGATAAGATTTGAAGTGAATTTCAAAGATGAAGTGATTAGTGATATCCATCGTTTCTGAAAGAGACTTTATTTTGGGGACTCCAAAATCACTGCAGATGGTGACAGCAGCCATGAAATTAAAAGACACTGGCTCCTTGGAAGGAAAGCTATGACCAACCTAGACAGCATATTAAAAAGCAGAGACATTACTTTACCAACAAAGGTCCGTCTAGTCAAAGCTATGGTTTTTCCAGTAGTCATCTATGGATATGAGAGCTGGACCATAAAGAAAGCCAAGCGCCAAACAACTGATGCTTCTGAACTGGGGTGTTGGAGAAGACTCTTGAGTCCCTTGGACTGCAAGGAGATCCAACCAGTCCATCCCAAAAGAAATCATCCCTGAATACTCATTGGAAGGACTGATGCTAAAGCTGAAACTCCAATACTTTGGCCACCTGATGCAAAGAACTGACTCATCTGAAAAGACTCTGATGCTGGGAAAGATTGAAGGCAGGAGAAGGGGATGATGGAGGATTAGATGGTTGGATGGCATCACCAACTTGATGGACATGAGTTTGAGCAAGCTCTGGGAGTTGGTTATAGGCAGGGAAGCCTGGCATGCTGGAGTCCATGGGGTCGCAGAATTGGACACTACTGAGCAACTGAACTGAACTGAATGTTTCTGAGAGATCAAGCAGGATAACAAATGAGAATTACACACTGGATTTAGCAATGTGGAGGGGTCACTGATGACTTTGGTAACAACAGTCCACAGACAAGTAGGAGCAAAAACCTAACAGAAAGGATTCAAGAGTAAAATGGAGGAAAAAATTGGAGACTATGAAGATAAAGCAACTTTCTGAAGCTTCACTGTAAATAAAAGGAGAGAAACAAAGCAAGAGTAGGGCCAAAAGAGGGGTTCTTTTATGATGGCCCAGATAACAGCATGTTATCAAACACTGTTGATGGGCATGACCTCACAGAGAGGGAAAACTTGATAATGGGAAAGAGAAAACAGGGCTGTAGTAATGCCCTTAAATACACTAGAGCAAAAGGAATTTAATACAGAAGTAGATGAGTTTTGTTTAAGATAGAAGCAGCGGGAGAGTTGACCCACCAAAACAAAAGCGAAGGCAGACTATAACAGGCAGACCTCTTTAAGAGTTCTTTGGCATACATCATTCCACTAGTCTATTGATACTGTTCAATGAAGCATATTATCAGTCCCATTTTACAAATGAGAAAACCAAGGAAGAGTTTATGTAACACAGATAGTATGAAAAACTAATTAAGTGGCAGAGCCAGAATTTGAATCCTTGTAAACTAATTCCAAAATCTCACTCTTAACTATTGCATTATATTTCCTTTTCATATGAGAAAAAATTTCTGAAGATATTGTTCCAAAAATAATAGTAGGAAAATTGGACTGGACAGTTAATGCCATAATATTTATTAGCAGAGTCTCTACTAGGGCTTACCAGAAAATTTTCAGGCTTCAGAGTCAGACTGAGTTGGTTTTAAACCGTGGCTTCAATTCTTAACTGCTCTATGCAACCATGGGAAAATTATTCCTTGAGCTTACACTTAACTGTAAAACATTTAGGAGACCAAATGTTGGGCAGCATCTTACCCAAAATCATACAAGGTTTCAATATAGTAATATTATATGTATGATCTTCCTATTTTCCTCTTTCAGTCTTCCATAAGTTCCTCCTATTTTCAATCCTCTAACACACATTATTCCCTTCTGATAATGTTCATTTTTCTTCCTGCTTTTTGCCCTCACAGTATCTTATCTGCTGCCCACCAAATTACAGACCATTTCAAAGATCTCAGAGGGCTAGTAAACTTCAACTAGTCTCTTACATTTCCTTTAAATCAGACAAACCCACTCAGAACGTCCCTTAGTTTTAAAATAGCCTAGTTTCTGTCTTCTGAGCTATATATGCTAATATAACCCTGGAGCAAAGCCTAGAAGCTAAGAGTCCTGTGACTGACAATATCACTACTTAAGTATGCCATGCATTTGAAATGGGAAATAACTTCAGTTTGGTGACAATTTTACGTTTCAGTATTGCAGCTTAGGTAGTATGCATGATAAAACACTCAAAACTTAGGAACACTTTACTCTCACCTGCAAAGTGAAGTGCTAAGTCACGATACAGTTCTCTACTCATGTTTTGAAACTCAGCCTCCTGCCACACTTTTCCATCAGGTGTTCGAATCTTGGTTTCTGAAGGATTGAAGCCTAATATATAACCAACAATACAAAACATCCTTATCAATACTGCATTCAAAGTTTTGTTATATTATTAATTTTAAGTGAAATAAATTAATATACTATAAAATTCACTCTTTTAAAGTATACAACTCCCTGCTTTTTAGGATATTCAGATAGTTACACAACTATCACCACCATCTAATTCTAGAGCATTTCATCACCCTGAAAAGTAACCCTGTACCCATTAGCGGTTGCTCCCCACACCACTCCCTCTATTCCCTGCCAACTACTCAATTATTTTCTATCTTTATAGATTTGCCTATTCTGGACATTTCCATATAAATAGAATCCTACAATGTGTGGCCTTTTGTGTCTGGCATCTTTCACTTAGCTTTTATCGTTGAATGATACTCCACTGTACAGATATATCAATGTTTGCTTATCCATTTACCAGTTGATGAACATCTGGGGTGTTTCTACTTTTTGGCTATTATGAATAATGTCATTATAAACATATATGCACAAGATGTGTGTAAATATACCTTTTTCAATTCCCTTGGGTAGTATGCTGGGTCATATGGTAACTCTTACGTTGAACTTGTTGAGGAACTGTCAAAATGTTTTCTAAAGAAGCTGCACCATTTTACATTTTTACCAGCAATTTCTCCATATCCTCACTTGTTATTGTCTTTTTTATTATAGACACCCTCATAGGTATGAAATGGTATCTCATTGTGGTTTTGATTTGTGCATCCCTAATAATTAAATGTTGAACAGCTTTATAAGCTTTTAAAAGAGGAATGCATCATTAGCTACCACATAATGTGTTAACAAGTGCTGTTGGGAAAAGTAAGCTTCAGTTAGACAAAGCAATATACATTTGTTCAAAAAGACTAAAAATGGAGAAGCACCAAATTAAATGATAAAAGAATGTCAATCATAAATTATGGATATCAGAGAAACAAACTACCTTTTCAAGTCTGAGGAGAAACAATTGTCACTCTTTTCTTTGAAGACAGGCATTAATCACTATCATTTGTCTGATTTTGCCTATGGCTGAACAAAGGGACAAGCTTCTGTCTACACAGGCAAAATCAGACAACCAAAGTGTGGAAAACAGTTCCTTAAAACATACTTGTTCAATTTCTCAACAAACATTATACATGTGCTAGTTCCTAGAAATTATCATTCTAATTTCGTACTTCAAATTCATCACTATTCCTTAAGAACCTACTAAACTTAAAATGTTACTCTGTGAAAAAGATAAAGTAATGCATATGGATGATAACCAGAATAGTAAAAAGATCTGTATTTTCAAACGGGCTCATTACCAAAGAATTGCCATTAAATATTTTGTAAAAATTAAATCAATTTAATGGAGTCAAAAATTGGTAAAAATCACTTTAAAAGTGCTAGATAAAATGTTACTGGTAAAATAATTACATGTCTAATAGAAAGTAATCTATTCAGCTCTTAAGACAACAGCATAAGCTTAATTTTACCTGAAATTTGTACCACAGGGCACACACAACTATGCTTATAGTTATATAAACAAAAAGTTTATAAACCCAGTGTTTAGTCTATTGCAAACTACAGTTTATAACAAGAAAGTGTGGCAATTCCATGTAAACCTATCTTCCTCCCAACATTTCTTACCCTCATTCCATCTCTCTACATTCAACCTTATCACTTTTTCTTCTCTTCAGGCAACATTTATCTTTATGGTAGCCTTTCTTTATATTTGCATCTTTACTTTTACAAGTTAACTTTAAGCAGCTTTCAGTATCTACACCAGTTTCTCTTTCTGTTTCCCAGTTTTTATTTCCATTCACTTTGTGCACATTTTTTCTTACTAATTGAATTTACTGAATAGAATAAAATATTTACAGTGCATTTGTGTCCAAGACACTGTACTAAGTTTTGAAATAAAATACAGATGATCAACATAGGCTTGACCTTCTTGGCCATTTAAACCAGAAAGAAAATGATATGTAAACCACTAAGTATAAAACAATGAAAGAACCACTGTGTTCACTACTTCAAATTTTAAACATATACATACATAAATGTAATGTGTTTAGAATGGGTTTCATATACTAACAATTATATTAAAAAGACAAAGAAAAATCTCCTTCTCTCTCTCTTTTCTCTCTCTCTCATTTGTGTAAGAGAAAATTATCTCTGGAATGATACATAAATTATTAACACAAGCAACCTCCAGAAAGAGGACCAGGTGACTGGAGCACAAGAATGATACAGCTTTTCAATGTACATCTCTTTTGTCTTTTCAACTGCAAGTCAAGTGAATTTATTAAGTATTTAAACAAATGAAATTAAAATGTCACTTTAGAATACAGTATATTAAGATACTTTTATTTTACACTGACAAAAAGTTAGCAGAAAAACAGTTCTTCACTGTTGGAAAAGATAAATCCACTGCTCAGGATACCACTGGAAACCATATTCTGTTATGATTTCTGAATGAATACTATATTTCATTAGTTAACCTCATAAAAGTTACATTCATAATATATTTTAAGATGGAAACTAAACTATTAAAACTAGTAATAAAAGGAATATACAAAATCTAGTCACAACTCAAACTCATACTTAAAAATTTCACTCTGATTCTTTAAGGTTGCTTTCTTAATTTTTAGATTTTTAATTATTAAATAAAACACAAATTCAAATCAAACATCTTAACCCTGCTTTAGTGGAAGAACTTTTGAAACTGCAGACTTTGACTTTTAGAATGAACAAACCTTAAAGGTACAATCTGCATTTAATGGGTCTGATATAAATATAGCCAAAGTTTTGTATAATCACTGTCTTAGAACCAGCAAGAACTTCTGACCCCATCATTTGCTAACAGCTCTGTCAGCAATGTGGACAATTTCTACATGGCACACAAACAACTAGAAGGATAAAAAAGAATTTTATTAAGGGAACTACCCACAATTTTATCATAAATTATCTGGAATAAAATGCTAATATCTATCTTTAATTCATAATGAATATTACTAGCAAAACATATCACAAAAAAAACAGATAAACTGTTCAAATTATAGTTAAGTTTGTTCTCTTAAAATTAACAGAATAAACCAATCTTGATTAAATTTTGATCTTCATACATTTATAAATACTGAACTTGAAAAAATATCTGCAAAAGAAAGGTCAGAATGGTAGGAACTTTAAGACAAAAGTCTAATCTCATCAATGAATCAAAATTTTACATGGATGACCCTGACCCTGTGAAAATAATTTCAGGAACATAAAAATGCAAAACCACCATATATAAAAGCTTGAGTTGGGCTGAAAGCAGAAATTCTCTCTGAAAAGCATCTTCTCAATGGAAATCTGATTTATTGTTTTCTTAAACATGGAGAAAACCCGTCAAAATTCTAAGGTTAACAAAACAGGATCAAAATGTCAGTGCCAAGATGTTCTGTAACCAAATATTAACTAGCAGTGATTGAAGCATTTTTCAAACATTGCCTTTAAAAGAATTTCTAATAACAACAGAAATACAATGGCAGAGTAACAGCAATATTCTTTCAGTTCTCTGAAATTTATACTAATTTTTATTTTCTTTTTGTTCAACTTATTAAAGGTTCGTGTGGTAGGTCTCAAACTAAAATAACCTCTTGAAGGATCTGAATCTGCATTTTTAGCATGCACTTTGAATTAATTTTTTTTATGCATTTGAGAATCACCCCCTATTCTAAATGATCCTCTCTACTCCAATACATCCTAGGGAAACAGGGAGACAAGGAGGCAGGGAAAGAGAAGATGTAAACACTGATCACAAACCTTTATATGCTGGAGCAGGTGGTGCTATTGCCACTTTCCTGACTTTTGCTGTCACTGAGCTATCAACATTGACAGCCATTACTGGATGGTCAATATGACCCAGATTCTGGCCCTGGCCATTTGTTTCTTCTGAGTGTTCCCACTGTTTTCTAATCCGCTCCTTGAGTTTTTCCAGTTTGACATCATGTTGTCGTCGCTTTAGGATATCTAATCTTTGGGAATTACAAGTACTAGTAGAAGACGGAGAAGAGTCAGTTAACCGTGACACTTTTGAATCAATATTATGGCCCATGGTACACACAGAAGACTTCAGAGTGTTCTCATTTCCTTTTGTTCTATTAGGTTTTTCTTCATCACTTCTGACAGCAGCTGCCACCTTAATCAAACATTCAGAATTTTGCAATGCATCAATTGTTGGTCGATCGTTTAAAAACCTAACAACTGTATCATCAACGGCAGATGATTGGGAGCTCTCAAAATCACAGCAAAGTATATTCCGATCTTCTCGACTGCACATCAACCGGTTCCGACTTTCAGGCTTCTCTTCATTAACATCCACACAATATACATGTTTTGACTCTAAATGGCTGGGACTTATACTGGATGGTGTGCCATGAACTTCCCTATTATTAAAAAATAATAAGCTTTAAATAAAGAATACAAAAACCAGTCATACAAACTGAATGGAGAACTCTATAAACACTAGAGACTCCCACACCTAGACCCTCTAGTAGGTTAGAAATAACAAGATAATCATTACTACTATAAAAATTCAATGCTCAATGCCTCCTGGATATCAAAGGTTAGATTATGGCAAATAATCTAAATCATAATGTGTATATTATAAAACTATGCAAAAGATGCATGCAGAGATTTCCTTAAGAACCCCAGAAAGCAGAATTACAATCTGACTTTGGATATTCACTTGACACTTACTACCAAAACGGACATTTTACTTCTTCATAAAATCTTAAGAACTAGGGGGAAAGTTCTCAAATTCTGGCATTTCACATATATAACTTCTAAATAGTGTATGAAATTAACAGATTGGGAGTAGAAATAAAATGGAAGTACAATAAACATTCACCTCCAAATAAATGTGGTTAGTAAAGTTAAATCTCCCTGAACTACAGACTACTTTTTTGGCAGCTTCAAATTATGTAAAGCATGTCTAGAAATTCCAGAGTAGGCAAAGAAGGCTGGACACAGGCAAAGCACGCATCACAAAGTCCATATTCTCTACTCACAATAACACTAGCAAAAGTATTCCTTCAGAAACTATTTTGATTTTACATATCATTATAGTAAGTTATATTTTAGAAACAGAAGCAGTTATTAAAAGGGAGATTAATGAAGACAAGCCTCAGCAGTAGGAAGAAGGCATGAAAAACGACCCAACAAAATTATAGAAACGAACATTACAATCATCTGGACCTCCAAGTTCTGAAAGAGTAGACATTTGCCACATGTGGCAATTGAGCACTTGAATGTGCTTAATCCAAACTGAGATGTGCTGTAATGTAAATTACATACCAGATTTTAAAAAATTAAAAAATAAAGACCGTAAAATATTTTTGGGTGTGTGCATGTGACTACTAAAAATATTTAAATTACATATGCGTGGTTCACTTTAATGGTGCCATTGTATATTACTGATCTAAATCTTTCAGTTTAGGCATAAAACTCTAAATATCACAAAGATTATTAAAGTCATGACTCTATTACAGCAAAATATGGTTATTTTGCTATCATGAGTACACAAGTGTGTGAATTTTTCTAAGGAGACAGTCTGTAGCTTTCATCAGATTCTCACTGGGGTCCATGACTCAAAAAACATTAGACCCTCTTCTGAGAGGCTGATTATTAAATAAGATGGGGGCTGAGAACTGAGTTCTGCAGCTTCCACTAGAGATCAAAAACTAAATTCAATTATTTTCACTATCTTGGCCAGACTACAACAACTCACTGTTGAAATGATTAAGGTCTAAAATCAGCACATGCAGAGAATAAAACAGGAATCCCTGGTGGCTCAGCAGTAAAGAACCCACCAGCCAATGCAGGAGATGTGGTTCTATGCCTGGGTCAGGAAGATGCCTTGGAGAAGGAAATGGCAACCTACTCCACTACTCTTGCCTGGGAAATCTCACAGACGGAGAAACCTAGCAAGCTACAATCCATGGGATCGCAGAGTCAGATACAACTTAGCGACTAAACAAGAGAATAAAATAAAGTATAAAATGGTAGGTTACCTACATGTCTTAATCGTAAGGGAAAGAACATTAACCAAAAAAAGTACAGTAGGGACTGCCCTTGTAGTCCAATGGCTAAGATTCTGCACTTTCAATGATGGGGGCCAGGTTCCATCCCCGGTCAGGGAACTAGTAGTTCCCACACGCTGCAACTAAAGATCTCAGCACGCCACAACTAAGACCCAGCAGAGCCAAATTAGATAGATCAAAATAAATGAACTTAAAAAAAAAAAGTAATTTCACACAGTCTTTCACTCCCTCACTCATTAAATATCTACTACGAATAAGGATGTTCACTATGCAATTCTTTCAACTTTTCCATAAATATGAAAATTATCATAATAAAATGCTGGAAAAATATCTATAGAATATTTAGTTAAATGACAAGCATTAAGATAATGGTTTGGGAATGAGATAGATTTGTAGTTTTACATAAAGTAATGTAATGGGTACACATTTAATCAAAATATAATGCAGCATGAAAATGCTCCAACAAAGGAAGCACAGCTGGTACTAAGTCACTTCAGTCTCGTCCGACTCCTTATGACCCTATGGACTACAGCCCGCCAGGCTCCTCTGTCCACAGGATTCTCCAGGCAAGAATACTGAAGTGGGTTGCCATGCCCTCCTCCAGGGGATCTTCCTGACCCAGGGATCAAACCTGAGTCTCTTCTGTCCCCTGCATTAGCAAGCAAGTTCTTTACCACTAGTGCTACCTGGGAAGCACAGAGGAAGGGTTGAATAAGCTAGGCAATGAAATGGGGTAGAAACAGATACAGCAGTGTTTCATACAGAAGGTGATAAAAGGTGAGTTTTAGATGATGAATGGAGCTGGCCAGGTGAAGGGTGCTCTATTCACAGCTATCCTATGGGTATTTGTTTCTTTTATTAAAATATACATAATTTAAACAGTTTTAAATGTGAGGTGGTAGTAGAAAGAATATTAGAATAGAAATAGTAATTTAGTTTCAATTCTGATAGTGATTATGTTTCTAGGCATCTCATTATTCTTTTAAATTTTCCCTTTCTCCTTTTTCTAAACTATGCACTTGTATCCAGATTAAGTCCCTGGCCTTTTCTCTATTTTTTTCACTTTTANAATACTGAAGTGGGTTGCCATGCCCTCCTCCAGGGGATCTTCCTGACCCAGGGATCAAACCTGAGTCTCTTCTGTCCCCTGCATTAGCAAGCAAGTTCTTTACCACTAGTGCTACCTGGGAAGCACAGAGGAAGGGTTGAATAAGCTAGGCAATGAAATGGGGTAGAAACAGATACAGCAGTGTTTCATACAGAAGGTGATAAAAGGTGAGTTTTAGATGATGAATGGAGCTGGCCAGGTGAAGGGTGCTCTATTCACAGCTATCCTATGGGTATTTGTTTCTTTTATTAAAATATACATAATTTAAACAGTTTTAAATGTGAGGTGGTAGTAGAAAGAATATTAGAATAGAAATAGTAATTTAGTTTCAATTCTGATAGTGATTATGTTTCTAGGCATCTCATTATTCTTTTAAATTTTCCCTTTCTCCTTTTTCTAAACTATGCACTTGTATCCAGATTAAGTCCCTGGCCTTTTCTCTATTTTTTTCACTTTTATCACTTCAATGCTACTGACAACTCCCATATTTATATTCGCAGCACTGACTTTTCCACTCACATTCCTACCCAAACATCCAACTGCCTACTGAATATTTTCACCTAGATATTTCAAAATTGCATCAAATGGAACACACTGAAAATCAAACCCATAATTTACCTCTGCATGCTTGCATGCTAAGTTGCTTGTGTCCAACTCTTTGTGACCCTATGGGCTGTGTAGCCCACCTGGCTTCTCTGTCCACGGGATTCCCCAGGCAAAAATACTGGAGTGGGTTGCCATGCCCTCCTCCAGGGGATCTTCCCAACCCAGGGAACGAACCCACATCACCCGCAGCTCCTCTGAGCCACCAGAGAAGCATAATTCACCTTCATCACCCAAATTTTTTATCTCAAATATAAGATGTGAGAGTTGGACCATAAAGAAGGTTAAGCAATGAAGAACTGATAATTTTGAACTGTTGTGCTAGAGACTACTCTTTTGAGAGTCCCTTGGACAACAAGGAGATCAAATCAGTCAATCCTAAAGGAAATCAACCCTAAATATTCATTGGAAGGACTGATGCTGTATGCCACCTGATGTGAAGAACCAACTCATTGGAAAAGATCCTGATGCTGGGAAAGATTGAGGAAAGAGGAGAATGGGGTAACAGAGGATGAGATTGTTGGAAGTCATCACTGAATCAATGGACTTGAGGTTGAGCAAACTTGGGGAGACAGTGAAGAACAGGGAAGCCTGGCATGATGCAGTTGATGAAGTCGCAGAGAGTCAGACATGACTTAGCAACTGAACAATAGCAAGTATAAAAACTAAGTATTTCCAAGCACCATCGTTAAAAACTCCTTACTTTACTGATTGACATTTTAAAATACTAAAAAATGATTATAAATGAAACAAGAAACTATAGGTTTCAGTATCTATAACTTAATACTATTTGCTATCCTAACAGCAAGAACATATTTCTATCAGTAGTTAAAATGTCCCTCAAATACAAAACTCTTTAATTTTATCTGGTGAATATCCTAAATTAGCTAGCAAAAATGCAAAGCATTTTATACTATTCATATATTAAAATTCATTCATCAATCTTGAACATCTAACTAAACTGTTAAAAGGAACCACTGACAACACAAACAATAAACCAACTCACATTCTCAGAAGAAAGACATTTTAGTTAACTGATTAATGCTGCTGCTGCTGCTGCTGCTGCTGCTGCTAAGTCGCTTCAGTCATGTCCGACTCTGCGACCCCACAGACGGCAGCCCATTGGGCTCCCTGGTCCCTGGGATTCTCCAGGCAAGAACACTGGAGTGGGTTGCCATTTCCTTCTCCAATGCATGAAAGTGAAAAGTGAAAGTGAAGTCGCTCAGTCGTGTCTGACTCAGCAACCCCATGGACTGCAGCCTACCAGGCTCCTCCATCCATGAGTTTCCAGGCAAGAGTACTGGAGTGGGGTGCCATTGCCTTCTCCGTGATTAATGCTAACCCCCTCCAACTCAAAAAAGAGAAGAAAACTAAATTATGTGAAGACCACTGTGTAGAACACCCAATCTGAGATATAAGGGAAAAGAAAGCCATACTTCCAGAAACTGAATAATTTGTTTGTAGGAAGCATATTACAATGGAGTGGTCTGGAGCAAATATTACTACTTCTCCCCAAATATTTAATCTGTAAAAAACAGAAAGTTAGCATTTCATAATATAAAAGATTTTGCTTTACCTTTTTGGAAAATGGAAAAGGTAATACTACTAGATTCAGAGTGTGATAAAACTGAGAAAATAAACTATAATATCAGTACAAATACTATAGGTTAACTCTATAGATAATAAAAAAAAAAAAAGAAAGAAAGAAAGAAAGAAACTCACACTAACCTGTAAGAAACCAAAGGGTCACGAAACTCCACACGATTAATTTTCTTTACATTACTCTCCAGGGTGGTAGCTCTGAGAGGACTACGAGATTTCTCTTTTCGTGACTTAGAAAGTTTGGAGGCTGGAGCATTAACCCAAGAATCATCCAGGTATCTACCATCTGAAGAAAAAGGAAATCTATGAAAACATATGATATAAAATACAGCTGTCTCTAAACGTGGCTAGCATTTAAGAAAATAACTTAGGTATCTTATTGTTTCTGGACTCTCAAGCTGGATATCATACAAGTAGATTAAGAAAAAATTCAGGTTCTATTATTACACTAACTCAATCTATAGAGAAAGACTGCATTCTAAGCAAACAACACAAAGTAAAATTCTAAATAAAAAATTCCTTTTGTCAAAGGCTCTCACTTCAAAAAAGATGCATCAGCTAAAACTCAAGACTCAAAGATTATAGAAAAGAATCATAGTTTCAGTTAATCTGCAGGTTTATTCCACTAATTATGCAACCACAAAATTAAATATATGAAAGGTAACCAAAGAAAATATTGACAGAGTCAATTTAAGATAGTATTTGTAAGATAAATATTCTAATTTTGATCATAAATCCCAACCAAAAAAACAAAAGTCTTAAGTCAACTAAATTTCAAACTAAAATACCTGTAAATTTTTTTTTAAGACATATATAACCCTAAACGCTCAAAATCAAATTCTCACTAACAAATGAAAACTCACTGCCAAAGGTGATGCTGTGGTGCTAAGTTNGCTCCTCAATCAACTAAATTTCAAACTAAAATACCTGTAAATTTTTTTTTAAGACATATATAACCCTAAACGCTCAAAATCAAATTCTCACTAACAAATGAAAACTCACTGCCAAAGGTGATGCTGTGGTGCTAAGTTCCTGATCAAAAGATGGAGAAAACGTCGTCTACAGTCACTGAATATGATGCTGCTTTATAACTACTCAGTACCAAAGGAAAAAAACTAAATGCTGATGAAGCATCTAGTCTCTGACAAAAGAACAAGGAAATACATGGGACTATATGGAGAAATTAAACCAAAACACCAAAAATTCATATTTAATATATTTATATCTTTGGAAGTCACATCATACATTACCTTTTCTACTAATTTTTCTGGTAGCATTTGCAGAAGATTTCTTGGTATCCATGACACAATCAAACACAGCTGTACTCGTAGGGGCTACTTCCAGTTTGTTTTCAATGTGTCTCAGCTAAAGTTTAAACACCATCAAAACAAATAGGTTAATTCTATTCTAAACCAGCTATCAATTTAATTACCAATTGGCCAATGCTACCCAAATTTGGACACAAAAATAAAAATGTCTATAGAATACCAAGAGTTTTCTATTTGACCTGTTGATGTATTTTTTTAATTGTTGAGTTTTTTAAAAGCAGTAAATTTTCTGACATTGTATGCTACATATCATTATGCTACATATTTTGTGCATTTCTACATATTTTATGTGTTTTATACGCAAAAAGAGGAAAGAACAATTCCTCTAGACTAAAATTTAGGATTATTTAAGTAGCCACAACNTGCTACATATCATTATGCTACATATTTTGTGCATTTCTACATATTTTATGTGTTTTATACGCAAAAAGAGGAAAGAACAATTCCTCTAGACTAAAATTTAGGATTATTTAAGTAGCCACAACTTTTTATCATTTTATATCTACAAAATAAGTTTTACAATAAGGACAAAGTTAATACGATAAAATTCAGGTTTCCAAGCACTACAGTTGTCTTTTGATATAACCATCAATGATTTTTAAAAGTATTTTTTCCTTAAATGCTTACAGGCAAAAACGTGAAGAAAACAGAAGAAAGTAGAAAAAAATAAAATTAATCAAAATTCCAAAATTCCACCACAAAGAGATAAAAACTTTGTGTAAAATTCTGATTTATCTTCTTTCAGATTTTAGCAGTGCAATGTACTCACAAAATTGGAATAATCCTTTATATATTAATAGTTCTATATCAGAACTATCCCCCATTTATATTATGAACCATTGATTACCCCTAAAAATTATTTTTAAAAACCCAATAATTTTTTTAAAAAAACTATTAACAATTCAGCTCTAAGTTAGTTTACCTCTAAATGTAATTGGGGATAAAAACTATTCTTACATTATAAATGTACAATGCTCTCGAAGAATATATGCTGATTGCTATATTCATGGACCCAAAATCTGACTCTGCTTTATGACCAAATCTAGGTAATAGTACCTTTTCCAGATTGACTTTCAAATCAGTTCAAAAGATTATAGGATAGAAAGTATCAAATTTACACTGTTAAGAAATAGATGACTTGAATTCTGGTAGAATACAAAACAAATAAGACAAACACACACACACACGGTTGGTGCAAACATAATTACAGTTCAGACTGTGACTTTTTAAAGTAGTTTTATTTATTTATTTTTGTCTGTCCTGGGTCTTCATTGCTATGTGGACTTGAGTCTCTAGTTGCAGAGAGCGGGGGCCACTCTCTAGTTGTGGTGTGTCGGCTTCTCATTCCGGTGGCTTCTCTTGTTGGGAAGCACAGGTTCTAGGGCATAGGGCTTCAGCAGTCGTGGTTTCCAGGCTCTCGAACTCAGCTACTGTGCTCTGCAGCAGGTGGAATCTTTGTGGATCAGGGATCAAACCTGTGTCTCCTGCACTGGCAACTGAATTCTTTACCACTAACCCAACAGGGCAGCCCTCAGACTGTGAATTTCAAATCAATATAACTAGGTTCAAACATATCTTTATTAATCAAAATAGAAACCATTACGATCAACACATTTTTGCCAATGAGAAGTTTATTTCTGTAGCATAAAAATTTGTGCTTTCAGGATTCAACAAACTCTTAAGAAGCATTTTCTGCATCCTGCTGGCTGTGGACGCATTTTCCCTGCAAAAAGTTGTTGAGATACTGAGGAAGTAGCAGTTGGTTGGCAAGAGGTCAGGTAAATATCTGGATGAGGCAAAACTTTGTAGCCCAATTCATTCAACTTTTGAAGTGCTGTCTGTGCAACATGCAGTTGGGCGCGGTCATGGAGAAAAATTAGGCCCTTCTGTTAACCAATACTGGCTGCAGGTGTTGCAATTTGGGGTGCATCTCATCGATTTTCTGAGCATAGTTCTCAGAGGTAGTGGTTTCATTGGGATTCAGAGAGCTGCAGTGGATGAGACGGGCAGCAGACCACCACACAGTGACAAGAACCTTTTACTGGTGCAAGTCTGGCTTACAGTGGTGCTTTGGAGCTGCTTCTCGGTGCAGCCACTCCGCTGGTTGTCGCTGGTTGTCATATAAAATCTACTTTTCGTCGTATGGCACAATCCGATTGAGAAATGGGTTTTCAATCAGAAATACAACTGATGTTGCATAGAATAAGAGAAGACACTTCAAAATGACGATTTTTTTTTTACTTCTAGTCAGCTCACGAGGCATCCACTTATAGAGCTTTTTCACCTTTCCAATTTGCTTCAAATGCTACACAACTGTAGAATGGTCAACACCGAGTTCTTCAGCAACTTCTCGCACAGTTATGTAAGGATCAATACGATGATGGCTCTCAATTAGTCGTGTTAATTTCTGATGGCTGGCCACTATGCTCTTTTATCTTCAAGCTTCTTCTTTCCTTTTCAGAACTTCTTGAACTACCACTACACTGTATATTTGTTAGCAGTTCTTGGTTCAAAAGCACTGTTGTTGTCAGCTGTCTCTGTTGCTTCAAATGACCCATTTTGAACTCGAATAAGACAAAAAGCAGATTTTCTAACATAATTTCCATAGTCTAAAAAAATATATAAAATAAGCAGCAAGTAATATAAATCATTAGCAAAAAAAACTATACAGTAGAAATGCACGTTAAAATGATGTATAATATAACCACATTTAGAGTGTATTCCAAAATCAAATGGCAAATTTCATTAATGCAAAAACCACAATTCCTTTTGTGCCAACCTAATATATATTAGAAGAGCAATTGGCCTAGAGAGCAAATGAAGAAGAAAAGGAAAAGGTCTCTCTTTAAAGAGCTATGTATCACTTGACAAATCTGGATTCCTAAACTCCAGACAAGACTGGACAGAATATAAATGAGAATGGTGGCCCATAATCATTCTTCTTCAGCAGTGCTGAGAGAAAACAGCCTGTTACTGCCACAGAAAACCAGCAGGTGACTCACAGTCCACTCAAGCAAAAGCTGTCCCTTTCATTTCCTCTCTATGAGCTTCCTACATAGACACGGCCCTACCTTCTCTAATAAATTCTACGTTTTAAACCTTCATCTCAACATACCAGCTGAGTAAATTTATTAAAGCAGGATAAATAACACAACATAGTTTAATATTTTATATGCCATAGTGTTAATGTTTCTGATACTTAATGTCCTAATTACTGCTTTACTATCTAATAGTTGTCACTAATGATAATTTTATAACATAGTATATAACTTTTCATATTTAAAAGTTTATCTATTTTCTCATAAAAAAAGCACTATAGAAAAGAATTTTAATCTACTCAATCATAACAGAAAATTCTAAACTAGAAGGAAAGAAATGGAACCATAATTACTTACAGCAGCCTTGGTCTGAGAAAGTGCATCCCATGGTGTGGTTATATCTGCTGGGCAACATTAATATTTACTGAATTAGGATCTCTGAAGTGGACCTTGAAATTTGCATTTTAATAAGCTCCCAAATGCACTCAAAAGTTTCAGAACCACTTTATTAGGCAGAACTGTTCTCCAGCAAGCACTTTATTACATTGAACCAAAACATGATTCTTCTCCCATCCTATAAAGCCTAGCTTCCCAATACATGGTTTAGAGCTGTATTAGGCACTGACCCCTCCCCCCCCAGGACACTGATCCCATAGGACAACCAGACTAATACCCCCATCTACATCTCCAACAATAAGCAGTATCCTCAGTTTATCCCAATGAGCTGAACAAATACACTGTTAAATACCATACTGCATTTCATACTATGATATGAAAAGATCAGAAAACTACTCCAGACTTCAACCTACTAGTAGAAACAAAGGTATTATCTATTCACTCTTTCAGACAATAGCCCTTCAAAGAGTATATATTCAAAAAGTCTATATATTTCCCCTGAGTCAGCCTTCTCTAGGATAAGTATTTTCATCTCCTCTAAATGCTCCTCATGTGACATGATTTCCAGGTCCCTCACGAACCCAATTATCTCGCTCCAGATGTACTCATTTGTCAAAGTCCCTCAAAATAATCAAGTCCTAAATTAAAGTTACCCCCATGCATCACTAAAAACAAGAAGTTCAATGAGACTATAACTTTTTTTTTTGTGAGACTATAACTTTTTAATCTGTGCACTACAGGTCTATAACTATATCAGGAGCTATATAGTATCATTTATTGACATTAAGTCAGAATTCACTGTAAAATATTATATACAACTAATTTTACATATACTGATTCTTTTTAAAAAAGAATGTATTGCTTTACATGGCAGTTTATTATTATGTACCTCTAAAGGTAAAGTACATGGTATATTTTAAATGAAACAATTTTAAAAAGCATTTATCCATTTGTTATAAATCAAAGCATATGGGTATTTTCATTTACTGAATAGCCCAAAATCTTAGGCACAGGACCTAAACAAAGCATTAAGTTCAGTTGAAAAAAAAAACAAATCATACCTTGAATAGTATCCGTGCTTTGAGAGTTCCTTGGATTTGGTAAAGGCACCTCTTTTGATTTGCTGCTCCTCATCCTGCCAATTTACCTGCAATCACATCATTAGCATTCACTGAAAATCAACATTATAATATCAGTGAAGAAAATGCCCTATCTTGCCTTTTGTGAAAGTCAAAAAAGAATTTTGTCATCTCTAAAAATTATCTTTACATTCTCTTAAAAGAGTTCCTGATAATTTAGTAACTTTATTTTTGCTTGGAAAACTAAACCATTAAAAATTGTATCATAACCACCTCACACAACCTAGGATAGCTACTATCAAACCAACCAACAAACAAGTGTGTTAATGAAGATGTGAAGAACTGTAACTCTTGTGAACTGTTTGTTGGAATGTAAAATGGTGCAGCTGCTATGGAAAATAGCTCAGTAGTCCCTCAAAAATTTAAAGGAAAACTATCACATGGTCCAGCACAGAAGAATTGAAAGCAGGATCTTGAAGAGATATTTGTTCACAGCACTGCTCACAACAGTCAAAAGATGAAAGCAACCAAACTGTCCATAAACAAATGAAAAAATAAGTAAAATGTAGTGTGG
Source organism: Neotragus pygmaeus (assembly GCA_006410875.1). Classification (NCBI taxonomy): domain Eukaryota; kingdom Metazoa; phylum Chordata; class Mammalia; order Artiodactyla; family Bovidae; genus Neotragus; species Neotragus pygmaeus. The sequence goes on along the minus strand of SJYV01041481.1, from coordinate 579,355 downwards.
TGGCTCAGACGGTAAAAGCGTCTGCTTGCTTGCGGGAAAACCGGGTTCAATCCCTGGGTGGGAAAGATCCCCTGGAGAAGGAAATGGCAACCCACTCCAGTACTCTTGCCTGGAAAATTCCACGGATGGAGGAGCCTTGTAGGCTAGAGTCCACGGGGTCGCAAGGAGTCGGACACGACTGAGCGACTTCACTTTCAGTGTATACATAAAATATTATTATTCAGTATTAAAGAAGTGGGATATTTTGACATATCATGCTACAATAAATGAACCTTGAGAACATTATGCTAAGTGAAATAAGCCAGTTACAAGAGCAAATACTATATGATTCCACTTATATGAGATACCTAGAATAGTCCAAATCATAGGAATGGAAAGTAAAATAGTGGCTGTCAGGGGCTGGGGGAAGGGGAAAATAGAAACCTATTGTCTAATGGGTATAAAGTTTCATTTTTGCAAGATGAAAGGAGTTCTAGAGATGGATGGTTACTATGACTGCATAATATCATTAGTGTACTTAGTACCATTAAACTGAATCCTGGAAAACGGTTAATATGGTAAATTTTATGTTACATGTATCTCACCACAAAACACAAATTAAAAAGGGGAAAAACGGTTTGGAAAATGTAGAAGGGGAAAACTCATTCCTGCTTTCCAAATCTTAACACAATCATTAAGATCTCTTCTGTTCTTTTTACTTTTTTTAACTGTAGTCACTATAATTTCAATTTTGTGTCCTATTTAAATGCTAGACATTTGAAGTGGGTTTTAGAATACATCCACAAATTCTTTGATACTCCTTTCTTCAAGAAGTGGAGCTTAATTTTCCTCTCATTGGATGTAGGCTGGACTTAGTGGTTTACTTTTAACAAATCACACGTGGTAGAAATGATGTGTGACTTTCAAAACTAAGTCACAAAAGGCACTGCCTGTTCTCTCTCAAGGATCCAGCTGCCACATCATAAGGACAGTCAAGCAACCCTATGAAGAGATCCATGTGGCAAAAAAAACCTTAGGGTTCCTGTCTACAGCCATATGAATGAGCCATCCTGGAAGTAATCCAACAAGAAATCATCAATACAATAATATGACTCATTTTCTCTATTATAAATAACACTGTAATGAAAATATCTGTATATATGAATGTTTGCTCATTTGGATTATTCAACAAGGACAGGATCTACAAAGTATGCAAAAACTGAACTGAAGAATATATAGAACATGTTACTCTAAAGATCCAATGTTGAACTGTTTTTCAATTTACAATAATATGAGCTGATCAGTTTCATTAATATATTTTAGTATTAACTATGCTTTTTATTTTTGTTGATTATTACGGAATATTAATTATATTCCTTTTAGGGAAGAAAATGGCTTTTTAAAAACTTTTAATTTTGTATTGGGGTACAGCTGATTAACAATGTTATGATAGTTTTAAGTGAACAGCGAAGGGACTCAGCCATACATAAGCATGTATCCATTCTCCCCCAAACTGCCCTCCCATCCAGGCAGCCACACAGCATTGAGCAGGGTTCTATACAGTAGGTCCTTGTTGGTTATCCACTTTAAATAAAGCAGTGTGTACATGTCCATCTGGGCTTCCCAGGTGGTGCTAGTAAAGAATCCGTCTGCCAGTGTAGGAGACATGGGTTTGATCCCTAGGTCAGGAAGATCCCTGGAGGAGAGCATGGCAACACTCCCCAGTATTCTTGCCTAGAGAATCCCATGAACAGGGGAGCCTGGCAGGCAAAGAGTCAGACACACAATTGAACCAACTTAGCGTGCACACACTACCAAACTACCTATCTATCCAAACTACCAATCTATCTCTTCTCTCCCTCATCCTTCCCCTGGGCAACCATAACTTTGTTCTCTAAATCTGTGAGTCTGTTTCTGTTTTGTAAGTAAGTTCATTTGTACCAGAAAATGGTTTCTTTAATTTGAATTTAGTAGATTGCTTGAAGGACTAAACACTCTGCCATAGATCTTAATTTTAGATCTTCATTTGTGAACTATCTTTTCTTGTCCGTTGCCCACTAACCTACCAGGATATTAAAGTTTTTCTTATTGATTTGCTGAGTTCTTACACTATAAATAATATATTAAACCTTTGTCATATTTGATAAAAATAATTTTCTTCAATGTTTGTAAAGGCAGTTCAATATCATAATTATTAAAGACTAATTTACATAAAAAAGGAAAACCCTACCTACTAAGTCCAAACATGAAAAACTAAAGGTATAATTAATTTTTAAGAGTGTTAAAAATAATAATAAACAATCCTAATTTATAAATTTCTTAGGAAAAACTTCAAAAAGGTTCCAAAAATAAAAATTTTCTAAAAATAAAATTTTCATAGATTTATAATATGATTCTAAGAAAAGTCAATCTAAGTGTTTAAAAATAGAATAGTAAAAAATTTTTAATCAATAAATATGCCAATAGTTAAAATTATTCTAACCAAAGAAATTTAATCAGAGCTACCAATATAGTTAGAAAAATAAATTCACTTCACTGTCCTTCTCATAAAGATACTTTCAGTCTAGTTAAGTGTCTAAACAAACAAGCGGCTGCTGCTGCTGCTGCTGCTGTGTCGCTTCAGTCGTGTCTGACTCTGTGCCACCCCACAGATGGCAGCCCACCAGGCTCCCCCATCCATGGCATTTTCCAGGCAAGAACACTGGAGTGGGTTGCCATTGCCTTCTCCAATGCATGAAAGTGAAAAACGAAAGTCAACTCACTCAGTCTTGTCTGACTCTTAGTGACCGCATGGACTACAGCCTACCAGGCTCCTCCATCCATGGGATTTTCCAGGCAAGCATACTGGAGTGGGTTGCCATTGCCTTCTCCAAAACAAACATGAGCTATTCTATATTACTAAATAATCTGTCAATGACTAAACTAAAGTTTTCTTTGAGCAGACCTCATTTTAAAATAAATGCTAAAATATATAATAATGATCAATTTTCTAATGGGAAGCAGAAACAGATTAAATGATCAAAACCTGCGTATACATCCAAAATTTCTATGCTTAAGAGCTAATGCCGATAAAGCTGAGACAGTGGAGATCAGCAAAAAGAAACAAATCTGCTTCAGGGACATCCCTGGTGGTCCAGTGGTTAAGAATCAGCCTTCCAAGGCAGGGGATACAGGTTCGATCCCCGGTCAGGGAACTAAGATCCCACATCAGCAGAGCAATTAAGCCTGTGCACCACAACTAAAGATGCCCCCATGCTCTAGGGACCGCGCTCTACAAACAGAGAAGCCTCTGCACACGGCAACTAGAGAAAGTCTGTGTGCCACAACAAAGAGTGCAGCCAAGAAAAAAAAAAAGAATCTATCTGCTTCAAAATAACAGCCCTATTAATAATCACCTTCAAAAGCAATGACTAAATATAAAGAGTGTAACATTTATACAGAATTTCAGCCTGTAAATACATTACAGTATATTCACCACCTAACAAATGAGAATGAACTAATCACAACTACGTACAACCAGAGAGTTGAGCATCACAAACATGTTAAGTGGAGAATGCCAGAAACTAGTGTACACACTGTATACATTTTATAAAACATCAAATAGGCAAAATTAATCTACTCTGTTAGAACTGACAATGGTCATTATTTATGCTCTCTTTCTTTTTTTCCTTATGTATGCTTTTGGGAGGAGGGTGACAAGAATTGGAGCAAGGAAGGGCTTGAGGTACTAATAATACTGTTTATTGATTTGGCAAAATCAAATATATAAAAAAGATCTTCATGACCAAGATGATAACGATGGTATGATCACTCACCTAGAGCCAGACATCTTGGAATGGGAAGTCAAGTGGCCCTTAGAAAGCATCACTACAAACAAAGCTAGTGGCAGTGATGGAATTCCAGTTGAGCTCTTTCAAATTATAAAAGATGATATNCACTGCAGATAGTGACTACAGTCATGAAATAAAAAGAGACTAACGCCTTGGAAGAAAAGCTATGACCAACCTAGACAGTATAATAAAAAGAAGAGACATTACTTTACCAACAAAGTTCCGTCTAGTCAAGGCTATGGTTTTTCCAGTAGTCATGTATGGATGTGAGAATTGGACTGTAAAGAAACATGAGCACCAAAGAATTGATGCTTTTGAACTGTGATGTTGGAGAAGACTCTTGAGTATCCCTTGAACAGCAAGGATATCCAACCAGTCTATCCTAAAGGAAACCAGACCTATTCTTGGAAGGACTGATGTTGAAGCTGAAACTCCAATTCCTTGGCCACCTGATGCGAAGAAACTAACTCATTTGAAAAGACCCTGATGCTGGGAAAGAATGGGGGCGGGGGAAGAAGGGGACGACAGAGGATGAGATGGTTGGATGGCATCACCAACTCAATGGACATGAGTTTGAGTAAGCTCCAGGAGTTGGTGATGGACAGAGAAGCCTGGTGTGCTGCAGTCCATGGAGTCGCAAAGAGTCGAACACAACTGAGCAACTGAACTGAACTGATTTGGGTGCTGACTTTTTGGGTGCGTTCAGTTTGTAAGACTTCATCAAACTGAACACTCATATACTTTTTCAACATACATTAAACTTCAGTTAAAAGTATTTTCTTTTTTCTTTAAATTTTTACTAGTGTATAGCTGAATAACAATGCTGTGTTAGTTTCAGGTGTACACTAAAGTAAGTCAATTATACATATATATATATATATATATATATATATATATATATCTCTCTC
>SJYV01041481.1:556913-574570 GCA_006410875.1 Neotragus pygmaeus | reverse complement strand
AACAATGCTGTGTTAGTTTCAGGTATACACTAAAATAAGTCAATTATATATATATATATATATATATATATATATATATATATATATATCTCTCTCTCCACTCTTTTAGATTCTTTTCCCAAATAGGCCATTACAGATTATTGAGTAGAGTTCCCTGAGCTATAAAGATAAAGGAGGTCCTTTGTTGTAGTTTACTAGCTAAGTCATGTCCAACTCTAGCAATCCCATAGACTGTGGCCCACCAGGCTCCTCTGTCCATGGGATTTCCCAGTCAAGAATATTGGAGCGTGTTGCCATTTCCTTCTCCAAGGGATCTTCCTGACCCAGGGATCAAAACCATGTCTCCCGCCACTTAAGTGGCCACCAAGGAAGCCCACAGTAGGTCCTTCTTAGTTATCTATTTTATATATAGTAGTGTGTATATGTCAATCCCAATCTTCTAATTTATTCTCACCTCTCCCAAAGTATTTTCAGATAACATGAAATAACCAAATCCTAGCTTAGGTTTACAATTATAATTTTAATTAAATGCTATAATATGTCCAGTATCATGAAGTACTTCAACTTGATAATAATTCACCTTTCACAATCCAAGGTTATCCCATGCCCAACAAGTAAGTGTTATTAATAAAATCTACTTAAGTAGGTCTGTTCTTCACTTAAGAATATATAATACATATGTCACCATTTTCTATAAAAATAGAAAAAAGAACCATTGAGGAATAAGTACAATGAAAAAAAAATCTCCTCATAGAAAGAAGAGAATCTAATCTGTCAAAAGTTTTCTTTTACTATCTTTTGCATTTCCATACAAATTTTAGGATTATTTGTGCTAGTTCTGTAAAAAATGCCATTTCAGGGATTACATCAGATTGTTTTGGGTAGTATGGACTTTAACAATATTATTTTTCCCAGTCCATGAACACTGGACTGTATCTCTTTTCATTTATCTGTGTCATCTTTAATTTCTTTCATCAATGTCTTACAGCTTGAAGAGTACAGGTCTTTCATTTTGTTGGTTAAATTTACTCCTGGGTATGTTTTTTCTTAATGCAACTGTAAATGGGACTGTTTTCCTAATTTTTCTTTCTGAAAGTTATTACTGTATAAAAATGTAACAGGTTTCTGTATATTACTTTTGTGTTCTAAAACTTTTTTGGTAGAGCTGTTAGGGTTTTCCATATATAGTATCACATCATCTACAAATCATGACAATTTTATTTCTTCCCTTTCAATCTGGATGCCTTTTTTTTTTTTNATTATTCATTATGTATCGACTCTTTTATTTCTTCTAGGTCCTTCTTAAACCTTACTTGCTTCTCGATTCTTGTCTCCAGGCTATTTATCTGTAACTCCTATTTGTTTTCAAGGTTTTGGATCATTTTCACTATCATTATTTGGAATTCTTTTACCAGGTAGATTCCCTATTTCTTCCTATTTTGTTTGGTTTGGTGGGCATTTACTCTGTTCCTTTACCTGCTGGTTATTTCTCTGCATTTTCATCTTGTTTATATTGCTGTGTTTGGGGTGGCCTTTCTGTATTCTGGCAGTTTGTGATTCCTCTTTATTGTGGAGGTTCCTCGCTGTGGGTGGGGTTGGACTGGTGGCTTGTCAAGATTTCCTGGTTAGGGAAGCTTGTATCGGTCCACTGGTGGGTGGAGCTGGATATCCTCTCTCTTGAGTGCAATGGAGTATACAGTAATGAGTTATGAAATACCAATGGGTTTGGTGTGACTTTGGGCAGCATGTATATTGAAGCTCAGGTCTATGTTCCTGTGCTGCTGGAGAATTTGCGTGGTATGTCTTGCTTTGGACCTTGTTGGCCCTTGGGTGGTGCTTGGTTTCAGTGTAGGTATAGAGGCATTTGACGAGCTCCTATGAATTAATGTTCCCTGGATTCAGAAGTTCTCAGGTGTTCTCATTATTTGGACTTAAGCCTCCTGCCTCTGTTTTTTGGTCTTATTCTTACAGTAGCCTCAAGACTTCTCCATCTGATGATAAAACATCTAGGTTAAAGATGAAAAGTTTCTTTACAGTGAGGGACACCCGAAGAGGTGCACAGAGTTACATGGAGAAGAGAAGAGAAGAGGGAGTAGGGAGATTGAGGTGACCAGGATGAGAAGAGGGAGAATCAAAAGGGGCAAGAGCAAGCTAGTCAGTAATCACTTCCCTAGGTGCTCTCCACATTCTGAGTCCCTCAGAGATGCTCATGGAGTTACACATAGAAGAGGGAGGAAGGAGACAGAGGTGGCCAGGAGGAGAAGAGGGGAAATCAAAAGGAGAGAGACAAATCCAGCTAGTGATAAGTTCCCTATGTGTTCTCCACAGCCTGGAACACACAAAGAGATTCACAGAGTTGGGTAGAGAAGAAAGAGGGTGGGGGGAGATAGAGGCGACCTAGTGGAGAAGAAGGAGAGTCCAAAGGGGGAGAGAGCAATTGGGCCAGTGATCTCGCTCCCAAGTAAAAATGGGTACTGAAGATTGGGTTCTTAAAGGTACAAAGTTGATAATAAATATCAAAAAGCAAAGATTAAGAATCTAGAATAGAGGTTAGATTCTCAAAAATACAATATTAAACAAAACAAAGTCATAAAAATTATGAAATATTTATATATATATGAAGTTTGCTTTAAAAATGGCATCTTTTTTTGTTTTTGTTTTTTTGCAAGGTAATAGTAGGTTATAAAAATAAAAATTAAAGGAGTAATAGGGGACTTAAAAATTTATTAAAAAAAAGATAATAGTAAAAATATATCTAGAATATTCTCTGGAGCTGTTGCGGACAGTGTGGGGTCAGTTCATTTTCAGATAGTTCCTTTTACTTCTCAAGGTCTATAGGCCCATTTCTAGGTAGTTGGTGCTAACTTCAGGGTTTTAATCCATTGCACCTGTCACTTCCAAAGCAGTTCCCTCTGTTTATTTTAGCTTCTTCTGTTTGCTGGTCTCTTCAGTGTCTAATTTCTGCCTTGACACAAGGGGGGCTGTGGTGGTCACTTTTTTTAGGCTCACTTGTTCAGTCGTGTTGTGGTGAGGTAGGAACACTGCAAAGAAATATCACTGGCATGTGATTACAGTGTTTCAGCCACACTGGGTTTGCCCTTGCTCATGGCATGTATGCTTTCCCAGTTTGCACTGCTCAGACTCTAGGTTGCTCTGCCAGAAAGTGTCTGATGCAGGCCCTGGTTTGCATGCACTTCCCAGGTCTAAGCCACTCAGGTTCAGGTTCTTGGGTACTCCACAAAGGCGCAGACTTGGTTGGGCTTGCATTTTGTGCCTGTCCCTGGTCTGAGCAGCTCAGATGAGCAGGTTCTTGGCTAGCGCTATCACCCCCAGTTGAAGGCTGTGACTTATCACCTCCCCTGTCCCAGCCGCTGGGTTTTCTGGGTATACAACCAGCGTGCCTTCTCAGGTGTGCCATGTGTCTCTTCTGGGGAGCTGATCTCTGGCTGCGACCCTCCCGGTGGATGCCAACCATCCAGAATCCCAGAAGTCTTGGTTAGCAATGAAGTCTGCTTGCAGTTTGGCATAGGATGTCTCTCTGGGGCTTCGATTGCCCCCTTCCAGCTCTGGCTGTCCTCACCTGCTTGTCTCCAGCGGGGGATGGGCCAGTCCACAGCTGGCTAGTTCTGCTCAGTCCTTTGCTCTGTGAGCAGGCCTGGTGGTGTCTTAGGTTTGGGCTTTTTGTGGGATAGCTATCCCACAGTCTGGGTTGGTATCTCAAGCTAGTTCCCTCAGATGGCCCTCAGGGCATTCAGGCCTGGTCCTTACCCTAAGCAATGCAGCCTGTGCCTCCCTGTCCAGCCCCTGCTTGCTAGTGGGGGATGCGAGTGTCTGGGCTGTTGCTCCACTGGGAGTTGCTGTTAGGCATGTAATCTGTGGGGTTTAAATATTTATTTAATTTTTCTCCTGGTTATTTTGCCCTCTGAAATTCCAAGGCTCACCACAGACCGCTGGAAAGAGTATTTCCTGTTGTTTGGAAACTTCTCTCTTTTTTAAGACTCCTTTCCCTGGATAGATCTCCATCCCTACCTCTTTTGTGTGTCTTTTTATCTTTTATACTTTGTCCTACCTCCTTTAGAAGGCCGCCTTTCTGGATGCCTGATGTCCTCTGCCAGCATTCAGAAGTTGTTTTGTGGAATTTGCTCAGCGTTCAAATGTTCTTTTGATGAATTTGTTGGGGAGAACGTGGTCTCCCCATCCTATTCCTCTACCTTCTTAGGCCCACCCCCTACTATTTGTTTATTTTTGTTCTGTGTGTGTGCTTTTGGTTTCATATGCAAGAACTCATTGCCAAAAACATTGTGAAGGTTTTTCTTTATGATTTTTTTCAAGGAGTTTTATGGTTTCTGATCTTATGTTAAGTCTTTAATACATTTTGAATCAGCTTTTGTATATGGTGCCAATGAGACCGTCCAATTTCAAATTTTTTTTTTTTTGGCTGTGGATATCCAATTTTTCTAATACTGTTTGTGGAAATGACTATTCTTTTCCCATTGTGTATTCTTAAAACTCTTGTCAAAGATCAATTGAATGTGTATGTGTGAGTTTATTTCTGCTCTCTCTTTCCTGTTCTAACGGTATATAAATCTGTCTTTATGCCAGCAGCATACTATTTTAATTATTGTAGTGTCATATAATTTGAAATCAGGAAATGTAATGCCTCCAGCCTTATTCTTTTTCAAGACTGAATTTGGCTGTTTGTGGTATTATGTGGGTTCATGTTAATTGTAGAATTATTTTTTTTCAATTTCTGGAAAAATATTCCATTGGGATTTTGTTAAGAATTGCAATAATCTGTAAATTGCTTAGGGCAGTATGAACATTTTAATGATATTAAGTCTTTCCATTTGTTTGGTCATCTTTTCCTTGTTCCTGATGTTTGAAGAAAATCAAACCTTTCACCTTTCCACCATTGTGTATGATGTTAGTTGTGGGCTTTTTGTATATCATCTTTTTGATGTTGGGGTGCTTTCCAGTTCTAGTTTTTTGAGAGTTTTTTCACAAAATGGTGTTAAATTGTGCCAAGAGTTTTATTGGGATCCATCAAGATGATCATGTGATATTTATCCTTTATTCTGTAAATGTGATGCATTGCATCAGTTAACTTGCATTTGTTGAGGATTTTGCATCTATAATCACCAGGAATATTAGCCTGTATTTTTTTCATGTAATGTTTTTGCTGTGGTTTGGTAGCAGGATAATGCTGCTGTCATAAAATGAGTTTGAAAGTGTTTCTTCTTCAATTTTTTGAGAAAGAGTTTGAGAAGGGTAGGTGTTGATTTCTCTATATTGTGCATTAAAATTAACCAATGAAGTCATGTGGTCCTGGCCCTTTGTTTGTTGGGAAGTTTTTGATTACTGATTCAACTCCAGTACTAGTTATAGGTGTGTTCAGACTTTCTATTTCTTAGTCTTTTATTCAGACTTGATTCATGTTGATATTTGGCAGAAAATAACAAAATTCTGTAAAGCAAGTATCCTTCCATTAAAAACTAAATAATTAAAAAATAAAAATAAAAAACTGATGTGGAAAAAAAAGATTCAGTCTTGGTAGATTGTTTTAAGGAATTTTCTCATTTTTCTATATTATTCAGTTTGTTGGTATATAACTGTTTATAGCAGTTTCATAATTTTTTGAAACTATGTGTTTTTCGTGGTACTAGTTGTAATGTCTCTTTTAGTTCTTGTTTATTTGAGTATTCTTTTTTCTTAGTTGACCAAAGTTTTATCAATTTGTTAATATTTTAAAAAACTAACTCAATTTCATTGATTGTTTTCTTGCTGTTTTTCTATTTTCTATTTTATTTCTGCTCTAATATTTATTATTTCCTTCCTTCTGCTAATTTTGGTCTTTGTTCTTTTTCTAGCTCATTGAGATGTAAATGAGGTTATGTATTGGGATGTCTCTTTTTGAATGTAGGTGCTTATCATTATGAATTTCACTTCTGGTGCTGTCTTTACTGCACCTCAAAAGTATCAGTATGTTTCATTTTTTTTTGTCTTATTTTATAATTTATTCTTTGACTTTTTCTTTGACTTAATTTTTGTTCAAGACTGTGTTGGTTAAATTCCACATATTTGTGAATTTTCAAGTTTTATTTCTTTTAAAAATTTATTCCAATTTTATTGAGATATAAGAGATATAACACACGGTGTAGTTTTAAGGTATATAGCATAATGACTTGACTTTTATATATTGTGAAATGATTACCACAATAGGTTAAGTTAATGTCCAACATTTCATGTAGAAACAAAAATATGAAAAATACAATATTTTTTCCTTGGGATGAAAAGTCTTAATGTCTACTTTGCAAGAAGTTTTAAAATATGCTATGTATCACTATTACCTTTAGTGATCATGTTGTAGATTGTATGCCCAGTACTCATTTATTAACTAGAAGTTTGTAACTTTGGGGCTTCCTTAACCCAATTCTTCCAATTTCTGCCAATTTTCACCTCTGGTAACCACAAATCTAACTTCTTTCTATGAGTTTTTTTTTTTTTTTTCTTAGATTCTACATATAAGAGAGATCATAAAGTTTGTATTTCTCTTTTCCTAATTGTTTTACTTAGCAGAATCCCCTCAGTGTCCATCCATGTTGCCATCAATAGTAGGATGTCTTTCCTTTTGATGGCTAAATATTATTCCATTATATATAGATACACCAAAACTTGTTTATATCTTCATTCATCAGTGAACACTTAGGTTGCTTTTATATCCTTGCTATTATAAGCAATGCTGCTACTACTATGGGAGTCTAGATATCTTTGTAGTTCAGTTTGGTTCAGTTACTCAGTCATGTTCAACTCTTTGTGACCTCATGGACTAGAAAAGAGCAGGCCTCCCTGTCCATACAATCTCCTGGAGTTTAATCTAACTCATGCCCATTGAGTCAGTGATGCCATCCAACCATCTCATCCTCTGTCATCCCCTTCTCCTCTCGCCCCTAATCTTTCCTAGCATCAGGGTCTTTTCACATGAGTCAGTTCTTCACANAGTTACAAATTTTGGATACAAATCCTTTGCAATTCTATTCACTTCAGATATCTTCTCTTACATGTGACTTACTTTTCCCCTTAAAACCTCTTTTAATGAACAGAAATTCTTAATTCTAGTGCAGTCAGATTCATCAGTCCTTCCCTTTATGAGGTTTTTTTTTTTTTTTGGATGTGATGTGTTTAAGAAATATTTCCCTACCATGAGGTCATGATAATATTTTCCTAGATTTTCTTTTTTAAAAGCCTAGTCGTTTTGCCATTCACATTTAGATCCATGGTTCACTTTGGATTTATTTTTGTGTGTCACATGACTTAGTGGTCAATTTTGGTGTCTTCTTTGTTGACATCCATTTCTCAAGGTACCATTTATTGATATGTCTGCCCTTTCTTTCACTGGTTACTCATAAATTAAGTTTTTGTGTCCTGGGTAGGAAGAGTCAATATTGGGGAAATGACTATACTACCAGATGCAATCTACAGATTCAGTGTGACCCCTATCAAATCACCAATGGCATTTTTCACAGAACTAGAACAAAAAAATTCACAATTCATATGGAAACACAGAAGATCCCGAATAGCCAAAGCAATCTTCAGAAAGTTAAGTTTTTGTGTATGTTTCTGGTTTCCCTATTTTTTTTCTATTTTTCTATCTTTGCATAAATCAGTAGTCAGTTACGGATTTAATACTGGATAACATTTGATTATATTTGCCTCACCTCATTCCTTTTTTTGCTGAATAATGTCATTTACAGACATCTTGATGCTTCACTATATAGTACTTCATTATCATGTTTAAAGTATAGGGATATTTTCTATACAATTGGAATATTTTCACATCAGAATAACAGTTTTCCCTAATCTTGTTTTAATGCGGTATCCATATATAAATGATTCATAAATGTGTTTATAATTGGATTGTCTTTTCCCTGTGGGATGATGAAATGTTCCTCTATGTCCTGTAACTCTTGAGTTGTAACATTTTTTTAACTATTAAGACTTTGGGTCTTATTTAAATCCTGTTGAGATATTAACTTTATTTAAGCAGGCTGTCAATATGGGTAAGTTCTAACCTGTTTTCTCTGTACATGGTTCCAATGATAGTCTCGTTTTCAAAGTCTTAGCAGGTCTACTTCATTTGTCCCCATAAGCACCTCTTAGTGGCCTTTTAGAACTTAGACAGTGGGTTCAGCTTTAGGTGTGCTATTTAAGATCAGATCCATGCATGCACAGCTCAAGGATGAGCCCAGAATTTCATACACAACTTTATGAGATCACTTTCTTGAGCTCCTTTTTTCACAATCTCCCCTTTCCTTTTTGGCTCCCAGGGCCCCCTCTTTCAGGTCTTCTGGATTGAAAGGTAGACCTTTAGGTTACCCTCTGCACTTCTGTAACTTTGTCTGCCTCTGTAGCCACGCAACAAGGGGACAGAGAAAAAAAACAAGGTGTGCTCTCAGGACGATAGGTTTTTCTGCTGAGGGAGGAAATGTTACTCTGCCTTGGAGTGTTAATTGCCTATATGGCCATCACTGCTGCAGCATGCTTTGGGTTTGAGCAGAAGAGAATGGGAAATGAACAAACAATAAGATTTCTCTGTATGGTCCCCCTTTCCCATTTATAAGATGGAAATAAAGGCTTCTCTTGGAGCTCTTTACCTGTTGCCCAGTTCTTGCTTTCAGGTTGCATTTGACTTTAGGCCTGGAGAGAGTGGAGATGGGAAAAAATACAAGAAATTCACCACCAGTTGTGTTACTTTGTGTTCTGACTTCCTTCTGCAGTCAGCTTGCTACTGTTTACCTTTTAGAGTACTCAGCTAGCTCCTTTATGCACTGTTCATGGTTTTCACTTGTACTTAGTGGGAGAGCCAGAGTGTACTTAGTCCATCTGTACACGCTGGGAGCCATTCATATTTTATAAGTGAAGTTACAGCATGCGTAAAGATCATGCTAATAAAGTGAGAGGATGAGGTTCAGTTTAGACTGAGCAAAAGTATAAAGTGTAAGAGGAAAATGGTGGGAATTAAGGATGGTTCTGGAAAGCACTGGTCAGATCATGCAGGTATTTTACAGGCTGTATTAATGAACTTAGAGTTCATCCCTAGGCTAATAGGGAGTCATCCAGAGATGTTAGGCAGGCGAGCACTTTAGTGACATCCTTCTGGCTGAAGTTTAGGAAACAGATTTATTGGAAGCAAGCCTAGGAAACAGGATAGCCATTTAAGAGTTGTTTCCATAACCTAATCTAGGTGTAATCATCACCTGAACCATGGAGGTGTCCAGGGAATGGAAGAAGGTATACAGATGGCAACAAAGTAAGGAAGTGAACTCAGAAAGACCTGGTGATTGACTAGATAAATGACATGACGATGACTGAGGAACTGTGATTGACATCACTTTTTTTGCTGGTATTATTATTTCTTGGAAGAAAAAAAGGATGAGCAAGTTTGAAAAAAGATTATATCAATTTGTAACTTATTAAATTTTGGATCTTTGGGTTACTCAAGTACATAAATTCAGTAGGCAACTGAGTATCATAGTCTAGATCTTAAGAGAGAGATCACAGTGCTTCTCAAATTTTAGTCCTCTGGATTGTTTTAAAACATACTTCCAGGCCCCTCTCCAGAAATTTTTAGTCATTAGGTTTGGGATAGAACTCAAGACTTGACATTTTTAACAAGCCCCCGTGATACTGATGCTGAGTTAAAGTACACATTTAGGAGTTACCTGTACAGCTTCTCAAGATTTTGAATTTTCTTTGTAAAATCTCCGTACCTCTGTCGTTGAATTTATTCTTAAGCAACTTTTTAAAGTTTTCTTTTCAAAGAAGTTATATTGCTTTTCTATAGGAATGCTAATGACTTTGTATATTTATCTCTCTCAGTCTTTACTGTAGCATTTTAATAATATCTTAAACTTTCCCTGAAAATAATATAATGATTTTTCTATTAATTAATAAACTTTATTTTTTTTAAAAGCAGTCTTAGGTTCACAGCAAAACTGAGTGGAAAGTACAGAGTTCCCCTGCCTATTCCCACCCTTGCCTGGTCTTCCTCACTGACAACATCCACAGTATTACATTTTTCACAACTGATGAACATACCTTGACATATCATTATTACCCTAAGTCCATAGTTTACCTTAAAGGTTCTTTCTTGGTGGTGTACATTCTGTGCATTTTGACAAATGTGTAATGATATATATCCATATGTTATTATGATACAGAATAGATTTACTGCCCTAAAAATTCTTATTCTCTGCCTGCTCATCACTCTTCCCCCAACCCTTGGCAACCATGGATCTTTATACTGTTTCCATAGTTTTTCCTTTTCCAGAATATCATATAGTCGAATTCATAGTATTTAGCTTTTTCAGATTGGCTTTTTTCACTTAATATTATGCATTTAAGGCTTATTCCTTTATACCTTTTCATGGTTTGACAGCTCATTTCTTTTTAGTGCTGAGTAATATCCCATAGCCTAGCTGTATCATGGTTTTCCATTCTCTTACTGAAAGACATCTTGTTTCTAAGTTTTGACAGTTATTAATAAAGCTGCTGTAAACTTCGATGTGTAGGTTTTTGTGTGGACATGTTTTAATTATTTGTGTAAATACCAAGGAATGTGATTGCTGAATTGTATGGTAAGAGGATGTTCCATTTTATAGAAAACTGACAAACTGTTTTTCGAAGTGCCTGTACCATTTTTCATTCCCACCAGCAATGAATAAGAGTTCCTGTTGTTCCACATCCTTGTCAGCATGTGTTGTTAGAGAATTGAATTTTGGCTATTTTGATAGGTGTGTAGTGGTATATCATTTTAATTTACAATTCCTTAATGACATATGTTGTTGAGTATCTTTTTATATTCTTACTTGCCACCTATATATCTTCTTTGGTGAGGTGTCTGTTCATGTCTTTTGCCTATTTTTAAATTGGGTTGTTCATTTTCTTATTGTTGAGTTTTAAGAGTTCTTTGTATATTTTGGGTAGTTAGTAACTCTTGTCAGATATATATTTTTGCAAATATTTTCTTTCAGTCTTTTCATCCTGTCTTCTTATTCCCTTGACATTGGCTGTTTCAGAACAGAAGTTTTTAATTTTAGTGATGTCCACCCTATCAATTACTTCTTTCATGGATTGTGCCTTTGATGTTATATCCAAAAAGTCATCAATATAACTAACATCATCTAGGTTTTCTCCTTTGTTATCTTCTAGAAGTTTTATAGTTTTGTGTTTTACATTTAGTTCTGTGATCCATTTTGAATTAATTTTTGTTAACAATGTAATCTGTGTCTAGGTTCGTTTTTATGCATGTGGATGTCTAGTTGTTCCAGTACCATTTTTTGAGAAAGCTGTATTTGCTTCTTGTGTTGTCCTTGCTCCTTTGTCAAAGATCAGTTGACTATAATCATGCAGATCTGTTCTGCACTCTCTCCTCTGTTCCATTTATCTCCTTGTCTAGTCTTTCACCAGAGCTGCTCTATCTTGATTACTGTAGCATTACAGAAGTCTTGAAGTCAAGAGTCAGTCCTTTGACTGTTGTTCAGTGTTGTGTTAAATATTCTAGGTCATTTTCTTTCTTGTATAAACTTTAGAGTCCATTTGTTGAGATCTGTGAAATAACTTGCTGGGATTTTGATTGGAATTTTGTTTAATCTATGTACCAAGTTGGAAATAATTTTAAACTTCCAGAGTTGCAAATGCAGTTGTCATTTTCAAGTCATTCTGACAGCAAATAAAGTTTAAATAGAGGTGAAGATGATTAACCACCTATCCTTTACAATTATTTATCTTCCTAATAGTTTTGTTTTTCCCTCACCTTCAATTACTTATTTTTAGTCTCCTAATTCACCTACATCTTTCTTATTTAATATCTTCTGAATTTCTGGATTTCTGGATATACTGCTCAGATTTCAAAGACATGACAACTATAAAAGTCATGCAATGCTAAGATTTTTTTTAATATAATTCTCATTTTAAAATGGAAGAATGGCTTTTATGTTACTCAATACAAAAAATAAAATATTTGCTTTGTTTTTTCAGCTTCAAAGTCAAATGATGAAATCAAAGAGTTTTCTCCAAAAAATGTCATATTTGAAGATGATTCATCCCAGTATTTGATAATGGAAAGATTTCTAAGCCAAGGCTCTGAGTATTCCAGTTTTAAAGAAGGCTGGAAATGTGAGGGTGATACTGAGATGCTGCAGGGAAATCAGGGATGCATCAGGCAAGTGACAGTTTCCCATCAAGAAGCCCTGTCTCAGCATGTGAATGTCAGTACTGTGGAGAGACCATATGGATGCCATGAATGTGGAAAAACTTTCAGTCGGCGCTTTTCCCTTGTGTTACATCAGAGAACTCATACTGGAGAGAAACCATATGTATGTAAGGAATGTGGGAAAACTTTTAGCCAGATCTCAAACCTCGTAAAACATCAGATGATACATACAGGAAAGAAACCCCATGAATGTAAAGATTGTAATAAAACATTCAGTTACCTTTCTTTCCTCATTGAACACCAGAGAACACATACTGGGGAGAAACCCTATGAGTGTACTGAATGTGGAAAGGCCTTTAGTCGTGCCTCAAACCTCACTCGACATCAGAGAATTCACATAGGAAAGAAACAGTATGTATGCAGGAAATGTGGGAAGGCCTTTAGCAGTGGCTCTGAACTCATTCGTCACCAGATTACACACACTGGAGAGAAACCTTATGAATGCATTGAGTGTGGGAAGGCATTTCGCCGTTCTTCACATCTTACCCGTCATCAGAGTGTCCATACCTCCAAAACCCCCTATGAATGTAATGAATGCAGCAAAGCTTTCCGTTGCCACTCCTTCCTTATCAAACATCAGAGAATTCATGCTGGAGAAAAGCTCTATGAATGTGATGAGTGTGGTAAAGTTTTCACATGGCATGCATCCCTTGCACAACATATGAAAATTCATACTGGAGAAAAACCCTACGCATGTACTGAATGTGACAAAACCTTTAGTAGGAGCTTTTCCCTCATTCTACATCAGATAACTCATACTGGGGAGAAGCCCTATGTATGTAAGGTATGCAATAAATCCTTCAGCTGGAGCTCAAACCTTGCTAAACATGAGAGAACACACACTCTAGAGAACCCCTATGAGTATGAAAAGTCATTTAATTACCACTCATTCCTTACTGAACACCAGGGAATTCACACGATAGACAAAACCTAAGAATGTATAGATTTTTTTTAAAAAAGTAGTTAATGCCTTACTTTGACTTCAGTGAACTCTTGAAAAGAAGCCTTATGTGAATATGTTGATTAAAATGTTGTCTATGCGGTAGTCAGTATTCTGGAGAAAACCCCCAGGAATATTTGGGAAAGCCATTAATAGCTGCTCATTCTCTTTTGTAACAATAGAAGATGAAATCAATCAGTATTGAGAAGATTCTTCATCTGGTGGTGGTGGTGGTTTAGTCACTAAGTCATGTCCAACTCGACCCCATGGACTGTAGCCTGCCAGCCTCCTCTGTCCATGAGATTTCCCAGGCAAGACCACTGGAGTGCTTTGCCATTTCCTTCTCCAGGGGATCTTCCTGACCCAGGAATCAACCCTGCATCTCCTGCATTGCAGGCAGATTCTTTACCTCTGAGTCACCAGGGAAGCCTGTACTTTTTCCTGGAGATAAGAAAATTCATGAAGAAAAGTCAAACAAACACAATGGGAAATTTTAAAATACTCTTCCTAAGAGGGGGGAAGCAACCCTATAAATGAACTTAATTAACATAGGGTGACTTTCTTCAGTATTTCAAACCTACAGAATTATCCTGGGGAAAAACCACCATTATAATAAGTGCGGCAAAATCTTAAAGAGTTCTAAAAAGTTATACTGGACAGAATTGATGTGGGAGGTGTTTTTTTTTTTTTTTGAATGGGAATGTTTTGGTTTTTTTAAAAAACAAATTCATGAAAGCTATGAATAAATCTTTTTGATTTATAGTAAATTAAATGTGGTACTGGCTGAGTTTGTTTCTTCACAGCAAGTGTGATTCTGAAACTGAAACTATCACAATATTGACATCAGCAAGAGTAGCATGCTTTTGTAAACATAATAAAGACATGAAGCATTTTCAGATATTTTATGGTTTTAACTTTGAGTCAGAGTTGGGACCTAAGATTATGATAATTGATGTTTACCCTTGAATCTGACTAGATGTCTTAATCAGTCTGAAATACCTGTAAATAAGGTACATCACAGGAAAATGCCAAGGTTTTCCTCTTTTGCTCCAATTACAGTAAGAACATTTCTTTTGTAATTACATTTGTCAAGTCAGATTATGTTTTCATCTCCACATATACCTGTCCATTCTTTGTTCTCCCATTTTAAAGATTGTGTTATCTTTGAGGCATCTGACTGCCTCCTAAGAACTTCTCTTGCATTTAGTACACAAAATACGTGATTTAGCATTCGGATAAGTGCTTTATTCAGAGAAGGTGATGGCACCCCACTCCAGTACTCTTGCCTGGAAAATCCCATGGACAACGGAGCCTGGTAGGCTGTAGTCCATGGGGTCGCAAAGAGTCGGACACAACTGAGCGACTTCACTTTCACTTTTCACTTTCATGCATTGGAGAAGGAAATGGCAACCCACTCCAGTGTTCTTGCCTGGAGAATCCCAGGGATGGGTGAGCCTGGTGGGCTGCCGTCTATGGGGTCACACAGAGTCGGACATGACTGAAGCGACTTAGCAGCAGCAAGTGCTTCATTAATGCATATTTTTTCATGTTCTTTCACAAGATGAGAGCTAGCATATTTCTTTTCCACTCAATGTAACAACAAAACAAATAGCTGCCGTCTAATAGTTACTTTTCTAGAACCATTCAAAGCTTCAAACTATTAGAACATCTCCACTCTATAAACCCCCATTTTCCTACAGTGGTGGCCAATATGATTAATTTCCCTTGCACCCTGTGGCAATCTTTGATTAACAAGAATATATTTGTCATCTCAAATGTATTTGTTACATTCAGAGGTATGACCATAATCTCCCAGGAGGAATGAGGCTGATTAAACTCTGCTCCAAATTTCTGTATGGGAATGTAATGATGGAGGACTATGGGAATCTGGGCTAAGGTGGGTATTGTTCCTCCAAATTCAGAATCTGAATTTAGGAATCTGCCTTCTCCATAGGAAATATCAGGACGTAAGCTCCAAGTTGCCTGGCTGAATTTGTAGTCCATGTTCTTGAAGCAATGTTTTAAATTGGTACAAGTTGGAAGTGGCATGCATTCTGCTTTGTTTCTTCTACTGCTTCTCTTCCCTAGGATCTAGGAAAACCATAATATTTCAAATTATCTGTTTCCTCCTTATAAGCAGGACTTTCTATTTCTAAACCAAATGTGGTCTCCTTATTGGAGCAAGGGAGAATGAAGAATGATGGAAAAATGGGAACAGGCCTATGCTCAGGTGAGTGAGGGGCACTCAGGAACAGAGTGTCTTTGCAGGCCACCACAAAGTCAGTTCACCAGATATATTGCTTGAATAATTTTATAAAAAATAAGAACTTTTCCCCCCAAATTTACTTCATGCAGAATCATTCTGAACTACATAATTCACCCTAAGTTCCTCTTGTTCATTTGTGGTAAAATACTTCAGAAAATAAGAACTATGCTATTGTTTTTCATTTAATTAAAATACAGATAATGCATCAAATACATTAAAATATAGTTAGTTCCTAAATTATACAATAAAAGATATGTCAAAACACTGAAAAAAGAAAGTAAAAGTTTGGATATTTTCATTTATATAGTATGCTTTCTTTGTCATAGCAGTGCAGTGCTGGCAACGTTGCTTTCACTCAATTTCAGTACAGAAATCTGTGTTACATCTTTCCATGGTTAACATAACAGTCTTTTTTTTTAATAAGCTATTGCAGAGGTTGCAGAAGACTAAAAGAAAAGCTTGTTTTTCAAGATGAAATTCAGTAACAATGGCCACCCAAACACAAGATAGAAAAGAAAATGGCAGAAATAAAGTATATGATGTACTTTGAATTACTCATATATTATTTCAGTTCCAAATTGTTTGACAAATAATAGTGACATATAGTGTGACCATCTCAATACATGTGAAAGGGTAAACATCCAATATGAACATTTTAATCTATGTAGTACAAGGAGTTTGTATTTCAGATACACAAGTATCAGGTTTGCATACTCAAAAGATGTGAAACACCAGAAGGAAACCATTGTAGCTCTGAAAGAGTTACAATATTTTTATTACTCTGTTGTCACGATTATCTAATTATCCATACTAAAACAGAGACAGAGGAGAGAGAAGGGAAAAAAGATGAGTGTAAGGCACAGACATTTAGGACAAACTCAAAAGTTCTAACATATGTGTAGTTATAGTCTTTTAAGAAGAGAGAATGACAGAAGAAATAGTTGAGGAATTCACTCAAGAATCTTAGAAATGATGCAAGATAATCTACAGATTCAAGAAGCTGAGCAAATTCCAAGCAGGCAACTATGCACATTGTAATAAAAAGTAAAAACCTGGTTATCTAAAACTGGTATGGGGTAGGAGAGATTACCTTCAAAGGAGCAACAATAAGACTGAAAACTTTNTATTTACTACAATGCCTTCTGATAATTAAGTTCTTCCTATGGGAAGAAGTAGTACATTAGGAAATATTTACTGAGTAAAAAGCCTTCCTTTGAAAAATCTACCAATAGCTTTATGTCCTCTCAGCAAGAGTTAATTGTAAGATGAAATTTTCCAAACATTTTCTTTTTTATAAAAATAAAATTTGCTAATTGAAGCAGAGAATCTGTTGAATTTTTGTTATCCCCTGTAGAGAAGCTAAAAATGCATGAGTTAATATACGGTGACTATGGAGCTTAGATATTATTAACATGGGGAAAAATAAATATGATTCTAGGCCACCAACCACTTTTAGTAACTATATTTCTGGCTATTATTTTCCCTGTTGAAAAGGTACATTAGGATTTGCTGTGCTTGGCATGCTGTACAGAATGCTAATACTTGCTAATTACAGACTACTTTCAAAAAATCAGGTAGATCTAAAAATAATGTCCAATTTATCTGCACTTACAGGAACAGCAATTCAATATTGCTGAGAAAGTAAGAGGCCAGTGGAAGATACCATATACCATGACAATTTTACCTTAGCTTTGATTCTCTTTTCATATTTTAAAATTGGGCTATAGTTGCTTTATGATGTTGTGCTTTCTGTTGTACAGAGAAGTGAATCAGCCATCAGTTCAGTTCAGTTCATTTGCTCAGTTGTGTCCAACTCTTTGCAACCCTATGAATCGCAGCACGCCAGGCCTCCCTGTCCATCACCAACTCCCAGAGTTCACTCATACTCACGTCCATCGAGTCAGTGATGCCATCCAGCCATCTCATCCTCTGTCGTTCCCTTCTCCTCCTGCCCTTAATCCTTCCCAACATCAGCGTCTTTTCCAATGAGACAGCTCTTTGCATGAGGTGGCCAAAGTATTGGAGTTTCAGCCTCATCATTAGTCCTTCCAATGAACACCCAGGACTGATCTCCTTTAGGATGGACTGGTTAGATCTCCTTGCAGTCCAAAGGACTCTCAAGAGTCTTCTCCAACAGGACAGTTCAAAAGCGTCAATTCTTTGGTGCTCAGCTTTCTTCA
>SJYV01041481.1:534514-555372 GCA_006410875.1 Neotragus pygmaeus | reverse complement strand
AGCCAAAGAATCCTCAAACTACTGCACAATTGCACCCATCTCACATGCTAGTAGAGTAATGCTCAAAATTCTCCAAGCCAGGCTTCAGCAATACATGACCATGAACTTCGAGATGTTCAAGCTGGTTTTCGAAAAGGCAGAGGAACCAGAGATCAAATGGCCAACATCTGGTGGATCATGAAAAAAGCAAGAGAGTTCCAGAAAAACATCTATTTCTGCTTTATTGACTATGCCAAAGCCTTTGACTGTGTGGATCACAATAAACTGTGGAAAATTCTGAAAGAGATGGGAATACCAGACCACCTGACCTGCCTCTTGAGAAATCTGTATGCAGGTCAGGAAGCAACAGTTAGAACTGGACATGGAACAACAGACTGGTTCCAAATAGGAAAAGGAGTACGTCAAGGCTGTATATGGTCACCCTGCTTATTTAACTTAAATGCAGAGTACATCAAGAGAAATGCTGGGCTTGGAGGAAGCTCAAGCTGGAATCAAGATTGCTAGGAGAAATATCAATAACCTCAGATATGCAGATGACACCACCCTTATGGCAGCAAGTGAAGAACTAAAGAGCCTCTTGATGAAAGTGAAAAAGGAGAGTGAAAAGCTGGCTTAAAGCTCAACATTCAGAAAGTGAAAATAATGGCTTCTGGTCCCATCACTTCATGGCAAACAGATGGGGAAACAGTGGAAACAGTGGCTGACTTTATTTTGGGGGGCTCCAAAATCACTGCAGATGGTGATTGCAGCCATGAAATTAAAAGAAATTTACTCCTTGGAATAAAAGTTATGACCAACCTAGACAGCATATTAAAAAGTAGAGACATTACTTTGTCAACAAAGGTCTGTCTAGTCAAGGCTATGGTTTTAAGGTGGTCATATATGGATGTGAAAGTTGGACTATAAAGAGGACTGGGCACCAAAGATTTAATGCTTTTGAACTGTGGTGCTGGAGAAGACTCTTGAGAGTTCCTTGGACTGCAAGGAGATCCAACCAGTTCATCCTAAAGGAAATCAGTCCTGAGTGTTCATTGGAAGGACTGATGTTGAAGCTGAAACTCCAATATTTTGGCCACCTGATGCGAAGAGATGACTCATTTGAAAAGACCCTGATGTTAGGAATGATTGAAGGCAAAAGGAGACGGGGACAACAGAGGACGAGATGGTTAGATGGCATCACTTACTCAATGGACATGAGTTTGGGTAAACTCCGGGAGCTGGTGATGGACAGGGAGGCCTGGCATGCTGCGGTTCATGGGGTCGCAAAGAGTCGGACACGACTGAGCGACTGAACTAAACTTAAAATGTTCACAATTCAGTGAGAGAGACATACATATAAACAAACAGAAACAGGAAAAAATAAAAAGGAATCAAAGAAAGAGCTGCCAGTGAAAGGATATACAGGAAAGGGAGTGAAGTAGATCATCAGAAGTGACAAGCAACATGATCACAGAAGCAGAAGAGGTGGATGAAAAACCAGGCTAAGAATTCCCTGGCAGGCCCAGAGATTAGGACTCCACATTCTCACTGTGAAGGGCCTGGTTTCGATCTCTGGTTAGGGAACTAAGATCCCACAAGTTGCAAGGCATGGCCAAAAAAAAAAAAAAATGAAAGCCAGGCTAGAAAACTACTCATAAGAAAGGAAGAGGAACACAATTAACCTACATCACTAGGCCAGTAAGCCACTGGGGGAAAAAAGGAAATGGGAAACAAAGGAATGGAATTCATACACTATTGTATGAATTGTAAGTAGCCTATGAGAATATGTGGCAAAATAAACTACAAGGCACACATACAAAAAGAATAACTGACCTTGCTGATACTGATAGCAGGGCAGAGAAGAGTCTACAGGTAACCACCTAATAAGTTAAACGTACAACACCATGGAAAAAACGGGAGTCATTTGGTAAAAATATATCATCCATCATTAATGTACAATGAATCAGAAGACTGGAGCAAAAGACAATGTTATTGCTCGGGCTGTAATCAAGTAAAGGCCTTATTACAATTAGGTCAAAAAACAGGACAAGAACTATGTATAAACTGTATGTGAGGTTCATTTATTCACTCTCTAGACATGTACAAGGTAATGAGCAGTTAAACTGGAGAAATAAATCCTGTAGCTCAGCTGGTAAAGAATCCACCTGAGATGCAGGAGACTCTAGTTTGGTTCCCTGGGTTGGGAAGATCCGCTGGAGAAGGAATAGGCTACCCACTCCAATATTCTTGGGCTTCCCTGGTGGCTCAGCTGGTAAAGAATCCGCCTGTAGTGCGGGAGACCTGGGTTAGGAAGATTCCCCTGGAGAAGGGAATGACTACCCACTCCAGTATTCTGGCCTGAAGAATTCCATGAACTATATATTTCATGGGGTCGCAAAGAGTCGGACACAGCTGAGTGACTCTCACTTCACATATACACCGTAATCAAGATTCACTGAACAGCAGAAACTACTCAGAAAAGGAAGACATTTCTCCCAGCTACTCACCCAGAGAAAAG
The DNA here is from genome assembly GCA_006410875.1 of Neotragus pygmaeus. NCBI lineage: Eukaryota > Metazoa > Chordata > Mammalia > Artiodactyla > Bovidae > Neotragus > Neotragus pygmaeus. The sequence continues at coordinate 552,875 of SJYV01041481.1, read as the reverse complement.
ATTAACTACTAGACCCATAGTTTTTACCTCATGAAAAATCTTAGTGTTTTTTGGAGGGGAATGGTATGGCCCCAGCTAAACAGATACTTTGTGGGAATTATGAGAAGGCTATCACTAGAGAGCTTCCCAAGTGGAACAGTGGTAAAAAATTCACCTGCCAATGCAGGAGGGGTAGGAGACATAGGTTTGATCCCTGAGCTGGGAAGACCCCCTGGAGGAGGAAATGGCAAACCACTCTAATATTCTACCCTGGAATACTGGACAGAGGAGCCTGACAGGCTGCAGTCCATGGGGTCAGACACGACTTAGCAACTGAACATTCAGACATCATTGCAAACTGTCAGGTTACAGTTTAGCAAACACCACCTGCCTTGTTGAGAATTCCGTGTCTCGGACTTCCCTGGTGGCATAGTGAATGAGAATCCACCTGCCAATGAAGGGGACATGGGTTTGATCCCTGGTCCAGGAGGATTCTACATGCCACAGAGCAACTGGGCCCGTACACCGTAACTGCTGAGCCTGAGGGCCGCAACTACCCAGCCCATATGCTGCAACTACTGAGGTCCGTGTGCCCCCTCACTGGTACTCCACAGCTGGGGGGCAGGGGGTGAGCAATGGGTGGCCTGTGCTCACCATAGCTGGAGAGGGCCTATGCAGAGCAGCAAAGGTCCAGCACAGTCAAAAATAAATAAAAAATGAATTAGTGAATTAAAAAAAAAAGAATTCCACATCTGTTAGCAATCAAATCTCCTGATTCTGGAAGTATCATGATGTTCTTGAGGGTATATCCTCAGCAGATATGAACTCTGATGTATACTGAAACCCAATTAACAAACATTCTACATTCCCAATCATCCCACTATAAGTAAGATTCTGGGCAGCCAGGCGATGCTTTTCGCTAAGTAGCTGCAGAGTTCCTGTCTCTTGAGCATACTTTCTCAAGCAGTTCTAGAGAAGGTATCACCTGGATAACACATTAAAAACAGATGCCAAGGCTCTACTCCCAAGAGATTCTGAATCAGTGGATCTGCTGCTGCTAAGTCACTTCAGTCATGTCCGACTCTGTGCAACCCCATAGATGGCAGCCCATCAGGCTCCCCCGTCCCTGGGATTCTCCAGGCAAGAACACTGGAATGGGGTGCCATTGCCTTCTCCACAGTGGATCTGAGAAGAAGTAAAAAACCTGTATTGTTAAAGGTCTACAGAAATCCCAATACATATGAGCTTTGAGAACTACGGCTCGAGAAATCATCTTCAATTTACTCTTTAAAAAACACTGTTGATCCCATAAAGATGAGTATCAGTGGAGAGAACTAATCCTATCCCCCCAGCTGACAGCATCTCTCTCCTGAAGTTCCAGAACACCTGACAACAACAATCATTTTAAACCAGGAAGCACAAACACAGACCTCCAACACTATGGCGGATGAACATGAGGGCATTTAGTAGGGAATAACCATAGCTAATATAGTCCGTGTTTCTTCTATGTGGGCCAAGGGAGCACATTGCTTTCCATACATTATTTCCAATCTCATGAGGCAACTATCCCTATATTCATTGTACTGATGAAATAGTATCAGACAATGGAACTAGTCCAAGGTCATTCAGCTAATAAAAGATAGAACTGGAAATTAAATCTAGATCTCTCCCTCTCTCCAACCTCTGAAACCCACTAATGGTCATTCATATAAAGGCAGTCACTGGCATACAGACGGAAGCTTTGGGCATAGGAAAGGTCACCCAGGGAGAAAACACAGTACTAGAGAAGAAAAGAACCCAAGGTCAAACTCTCTTGCATCTCAAGATTTGAAAGACAAGGACTAGCTAGAAAGGAAACCGAGAAAGGGGAGCAGAGTGGAGGCAGAAAATCAGAGCATGGTGTATAGAAGTCAAAGGAAAGAGAGTATGTCAAGAGAGTGGTCAGATGAGGTGAATGCTGCCAAAAGGACAAGCAGGTTGAGAGTTTGTTATCTGAAAATGCTCACTAGGTTTACAGATAAAGAGATCTTTGGTGATTTTACTGAGAGCTAAATGTGGAGAAATAGGGGTAGCAAGTTCACTGAAACTGCCTGGAGAGGAACTGAAAAGTATCTTCTAAACACTGATAGAAAATGTATTCGACTCTTTTGAGAAGTCTGTAAAGGAAAAAGCAGCAGTAATGGAGAGGGTGTTGTGTGGATGGATTTTTGTGTTTAAGTAAGATTTGATTAAGTATAAATGCTGATAAGAAGAATCTCAGAGAGAAAAGAAGGCTAGAGATACATATGGGAGAAAATATAATTGATGGTTACCAAGTTTCTTGAGAGAACCTGGAGTGAGGAAATGTTAAAACAGATGAAGATTCTTATGGTCCCTTTCCTCTAAAAGTTACTTTTTCTTTTTTTCCATTCTCCCCATTTGTGAACTCTTAGCCTGCATAGTAAGAGGGAAAGATAAAACGTAAATATAATTCCTTTAAATTTCTCAGCTCTGGTTGGTCTTCTCTGAGACTGCACTTACTTCTCTTACGAGGTCAATATTTGGTGATTCATGAAGTATGAACCCCTTGTTGGCCTTAGATTATGATTGTTGTCAAGCAAATAGTTTTTTCGTTGCAGTCTTATTTGATTTATAGGTTTTCCTGCTTTTTATTTATATCACTTTTAACTAGATTCTTTTTATACCATTTATCATAGCTTTTTTGAAACTGTGTTTCCATTTTCTGTTGGCAAGTTAGGCTCACCCTGAGCCATGGTTTGGAAGTTAGCTGTCGGTCCCTTCCCCACCACTACTCCACTGCTTCTGCAGCCCTCTCCTTTCCCATACACACTCGCCATTTTTATTTCTGAGTCCACTGTTTGGAGCTCTCATTTATATTTTACTTGATGCATATAGAGTAAACTGCCAAATACAGTTTCTTTTTTAGTTCTTGTGATATCTGACTTTAGTCTGAACAAAGCAGTATTGTTCATTTATGCTTTGACTTTTACACAAAACAACTTGTTTCTCTGTAAGATGGCAGTTGAACTCACTGTAAAATTTACACTACAACTCCTCAAATAAATAACAAAAGTATTCTCAAGTTTTCTGAAAATTAAGTTTACAGTACTATAAGAAGACTAAGTACAATACAGTGATACAGAACCTATGTTATTGATTTCTGAAACTATGGTCAGATCTTATTTCTGATAGTCTAACCCATATAACCAACTGCTTGTTTAGAAATCTCAAAGCACATCACACTCATCATCTCCAAAATCCAACTCATTATTCCCAAAAAACAAAAGAGGTATTTCCTACCACACTCTAGTTGCACAAGCAAGAAATACCCACAAGAAGTCAATAATTATACTATATGACCTCTAAGACCCTTTGAATTTATAATCTATACCACCAGCTCTCAAGGGTATGGTCCAGGCATCTCTGAGGGTCTATGAGACCATTTTGAGGGTGTCTTTAAAGTCATAATTATTTTCATAATAACATGAAGACTTTATTTGTCTTTTTCACTCTCATCAGAATGCATGTAGTGGAGTTTCCTGAAGGTTCTATGACATATATCACACAGACTAAATATAGAAGCAGATATGAGAATCCAGATGCCTTCTATTAGATCAAGCATTAAAAAGATTTGGAAACTGCCAAACAATGCCACTTTCTCACTAATTTTTTTCTGTTTTGGAAAATATAGCTATTTTTTAATTTAAAACTATTATGTATTAATATTCCCTTCTCTAGGGGATCTTCCCAACTCAAGGACTGAACCAGAGTCTCCTGCATTGCAGGCAGATTCTTTACCATCTGAGCCACCAGGGAGGCCCAATGTGATATGAGTTTATGGCTATTTTAAATAAATAAATGTTTAAATTTCTAATACAATATGTATCAGTAGATATAGTCCACATAAAAGCTCTTTGAATTTTCAATAGCTCAAGAGTATAATGTGTCTTCTTGACACCAAGAGGTATGAGAAACACTGATCTGTACCTATCATGAGTGCATGCATGCTAAGTTGCTTCAGTCACGTCCAACTCTTTGCAACCCTATGGACTGAAGCCCACCAGGTTTCTCTGTCCAAGGGATTCTCCAGGCAGGAATACTGGAGTAGGCTGCCAGGCCCTCCTCCACGGGATCTTCCCAACCCAGGGACCAAACCCACGTCTCTTACATCTCCTGCACTAGCAGGTGGACTCTTTACTACTAGTGCTACCTGGGAAGCCCATACTTATCATGCTGCTGCTGTTGCTGCTAAGTCGCTTCAGTCATGTCCAACTCTGTGCGACCCCATAGACGGCAGCCCACCAGGCTCCACCATCCCTGGGATTCTCCAGGCAAGAACACTGGAGTGGGTTGCCATTTCCTTCTCCAATGCATGAAAGTGAAAAGTGAAAGTGAAGTCGTTCAGTCATGTCCAACTCTTAGTGACCCCACGGACTGCAGTGCACCAGGCTCCTCCATCCATGNCTCTGTGCGACCCCATAGACGGCAGCCCACCAGGCTCCACCATCCCTGGGATTCTCCAGGCAAGAACACTGGAGTGGGTTGCCATTTCCTTCTCCAATGCATGAAAGTGAAAAGTGAAAGTGAAGTCGTTCAGTCATGTCCAACTCTTAGTGACCCCACGGACTGCAGTGCACCAGGCTCCTCCATCCATGGGATTTTCCAGGCAAGAGTACTGGAGTGAGGTGCCATTGCCTTCTCTGATACTTATCATGCTGCTGCTGCTAAGTCACTTCAGTCGTGTCCGACTCTGTGTGACCCCATAGACGGCAGCCCACTAGGCTCCCCTGTCCCTGGGATTCTCCAGGCAAGAACACTGGAGTGGGTATCCTTATCATATGTATATACAAATAAGATATGACACTTTGAAACAGCCAATTCTCAAGTATCTTCTAGCAGCTAATTTTCCTTTCACATTTACTGACAGCACTCTCATTCAGTCACATAGCCTCATTCAGCTCAACTTTTTACTGCGCACCAACTATCTGCCAGGTACTGAGGATAAAAGATGTGACTTTGTTCTGGCTCTCCCAAGGAGTACTTTCCATACCTTTGCTTCAGTTCTCTCATCTTTATCAGACCCTATTTAGCAACCATCCCTGCCTGAAAGGTTGAGAAAACCAACCCTGCAATAATCATACTATCTAGTCTCAAAGTGGACAAATTTAGTAAGGACCAGGCTAGGAAAAGTGGAAAACATTCCAGCTCTAAATCAGACCTATACTGTTCCATGTAAATTCTCAGAGTAACCAATACTCCCCTAATGAAGTGAAGTCGCTCAGTCATGTCTGACTCTTTGCGACCCCATGGACTGTAGCCTGCCAGGCTCCTCTGTCCATGGAATTTTCCTTCTCCGGGGGATCTTCCTAAGCCAGGGATCGAACCCAGGTCTCCCGCATTGTAGGCAGATGCTTTTACCGTCTGAGATCTGAGAACTAGCCTTACTTCTTCTCATGTATAATATACAAACCTCAACAACTACTTTTACAAATGAAGAATGACTGCCTATAATCCAGGAAATCAAAAAAAACCCTGTAATATCTGGTACCAGTTTGGCCTCTGAGGTATAAGAGGCTGGATAAGGACTGCAAAGAATGCAATGTCCTCCACTGATATGAAATGAAGAGCTAAACCAGAGCCTAACTAAAGGTACTCCTAGTCTTGTACTTTTAAAACCCTAAAAATAGGAACCTATATTTTGTTCTACCTACTATCTAGTTATCCATTCTGAATACTTACTCCTGTAAATTGATTTCAAGGAATATATCCTATAAAAAGTGTCTTATGGTACAAGTCAGGATTTTTTTTCCCCTAAAGTATGAAATTTTCACTACAAAAGCTTCCCTAATACAGAAGAAACCGTTAACACTACTGGTTAACTCTGCAGAGAAGGAGTGAGAGTCTGAACAAGAAAGCAGATTTTCCAGTGGATATGCTTCTGAATTTGTTAAAGCGGTCTGTCCTCTGGAGTATAGAAGGCTGGGTAAGGATTGCATTTATCACCTTGTGAAGAAACAAGCAAGGAAAAATAATTTTCAGAAGTTTTCTTCAATATTCAATAATTTAGCTAATTTAGAGGCTGTTAAGGAAACAAATACAACAATTTTTTATTTCATTGGAAGCCTCTGACTCCTTGACACTGTGCAGTCACTCCCATTTTGTGGATCTATAGCACTTTACCTGTCCTCTTACCTCCCCACTCCCATACTATTATTTACATATCGTCTTTTACATGGGACTGTGGGGATGATGTTTTATTCTTCTTTATATCCCTAGACCATGCACAGTACACAGCACATACTAGGTGCCCCAGACCTCTCTGCTGAATGATGGCCCCACTGATAAGTATGAGAATCCAATTCGTAAATGCAAACTGGGCAAAAGAAACAAAAACAAAAAACCTTATATGAAATAAGGTATTTCATATAATATGAAGAGATTAACCACTGGAAAGCAAAAAATTTCTCTCATAGTAATATATTTAAAAAATAAGGATTATAAAATAATAGTTATACAGATATATTTTATATTTTAAAATAAGCCCCAAACTAAGATAAAATAAAATACTCCTATAAATTTAGACATGAAAATTATGAATGAAATGAAGCCTGTTAATATAAATGAACCCAGTGTTATTACTCATGCATGATTTTTAAATCTAGTTTTTAAAAAGTCCACTTACAACAACAAAAAATTTAATTGGTTATTTTTTTAAAAAATCATTTAACCCCAAACTTATCAAAGATAAATCTAATTCTTCCGGTTGCAAAAATATCCTTCCATCTGTAAGAAGACCTCCTCTACATCATTATTTCTCTACAGAATTTAAATGTTCCGTCATTTCAACAAGAAAGTGAAGAATCTACACAGATTTTCAGAAATGTATCTATGGAAGTGTAGTCCTACTCCATTTATACTTAATTACAGAGAACACAGCATATTAGAGTTGGAAGTGAGGAGTCACCTAGCCTCATATTTTTCAAATATGCAGTAATGGAACCATTAGCAGATCAAAACGAAATCAATTTGGTGGGCTGAAGCTTGAATTTTTTAATGAAACCAAATGAAACTAAACTGAAATATCAGAGTGTACTGGATTTTTAAAGTGAAGCTTCCATTTCATTTTACATAAAAATACATATGTAGCTATGTGTATTATGTTCCCATGGAAAATCTATTTTATACTGTGGGTGTCCCAGTCAAACAATTCATGAGGTTCCCAAGCGTTCACAGAATCTTTAGTGTATCAGTTATTTTTCACAGTGCTCATAGGCTAAAAAAATATTTAATGGAAATAATCCCATTTATTAGGCAGTTAGGTCCATACAACCTAATAAGTATTTATAGCCTAACAACTTAGTAGTGATTGAAAAATACATATCAAATTAAAAGAAATATTTTAATTACTAAATAACCACAATTACCTATTAATGGGACGTGTGCACCTAATAGATAATACATAATTTTTCAAACCTTGAAATCACTTTCGATACAGCCACTTTGATTTACTGTTTCACACTGATTTCTGCACAGAACTTTCCTTTAATCACAACCACCACCAAAACCTAGCTTTCTTTTTTTAAATTTATTTTTTAATTGAAGGATAATTGCTTTACAGAATTTTGTTGTTTTCTGTCAAACCTCAACATGAACCTCAGCCATAGGTATACAAATATCCCCTCCCTTTTGAATCTCCCTCTCATTTCCCCTCCCTATCCTACCCTACTAGATTGATGCAGAGCCCCTGTTTGAGTTTCCTCTAGCTTTTTGAAGACACACTATCTTCAAAAGACTCCCAAAGAAAGGAACACAACCTCAAGCACAGTATCTCAAACTAATAGTTTGATCAAGGGCTCACAGATGCCAAATATTCCAAAGATGATGCTGTGAAAGCACTGCACTCAATATGCCAGCAAATTTGGAAAAGTCAACAGTGGCCGCAGGACTGGAAAAGGTCAGTTTTCATTCCAATCCCAAAGAAAGGCAATGCCAAAGAATTCTCAAACTATCACACAATTGCACTCATCTCACACGCTAGCAAAGTAATGCTCAAAATTCTCCAAGCCAAGTTTCAACAATACGTGAACCATGAACTTCCAGATGTTCAAGCTGGCTTTAGAAAAGACAGAGGAACAAAAGATCAATTGCCAACATCTGCTGGATCATCAAAAAAGTAACAGAGTTCCAGAAAAACATCTATTTCTGCTTTATTGACTATGCCAAACCCTTTGACTGTGTGGATCACAATCAACTGTGGAAATTCTGAAAGAGATGGGAATACCAGACCCCGTGACCTCCCTCTTGAGAAATCTTTATGCAGGTCAAGAAGCAATAGTTAGAACGGGACATGTAACAACAGACTGGTTCCAAATAGGAAAAGGAGTACGTCAAGACTGTATACAGTCACCGTGCTTATTTAACTTATACACAGAGTACATCATGAGAAATGCTGGGCTGGATGAAGCACAAGCTGGAATCAAGATTGCTAGGAGAAATATCAATAACCTCAGATATGCAGATGACACCACCCTATGGCAGAAAGTGNTAGGACCAGATGCCATGATCTTCATTTTCTGAATGTTGAGCTTTAAGGCAATTTTTTCACTCTCCTCTTTCACTTTCATCAAGATGCTTTTTAGTTCCTCTTCACTTTCTGCTGTAAGGGTGGTATCATCTGCATATCTGAGGTTATTGATATTTCTCCCAGCAATCTTGATTCCAGCTTGTGTTTCTTCCAGTCCAGCGTTTCTCATGATGTTCTCTGCATAGTCACTAGAACAGTCAAACTGATGGAGTCAGGAAGTACATTGATGGATGCCAGGGGTGGTGGTGGTGGGAGGGGGAATGGAGACTTAGTGTTTAACCAGGACAGAGTTTCCGTTTAGGAAGGTGAAAAATCTGGGAGATGGATAATGTGAGAGTTGCACAACGATATGAATGTACTTAGTGCCACTGAACTGTATGGTTAAATACGGTTAAAGTACTCTTGCCTAGAAAATCCCATGGACGGAGGAGCCTGGAAGGCTGCAGTCCATGGGGTCGCTAAGAGTCAGACACGACTGAGCAACTTCCCTTTCACTTTTCACTTTCATGCATTGGAGAAGGAAATGGCAAGCCACTCCAGTGTTCTTGCCTGGAGAATCTCAGGGACTGCGGAGCCTGGTGGCCTGCCATCTACGGGGTCTCATAGAGTCAGACACGACTGAAGTGACTTAGCAGCCTAGCAGCAGTGTGTTTTATATTATGCGACTTTCACAGCGCACACACCCAAAACCCCGGCTTGTCCGGGCAAGCAACATAGGCTGAAACGGTGACTGCTCATACAGATATAGATTCTCCCCACTCCCCACACACAGTTGGATGCAGCAGAGACTCTCTATCAAAACTGTTGATACCCGTGAACAGAAATGGATACAATAGAATGTCCCCATTTGATCTTACCAAGGTGTCTAAAAGAGTAGCAACTCAGTGCAGACGCAAATTAGAGTACCTGGGGGGCTACTTTCTGCTTCAGNAGTTGGATGCAGCAGAGACTCTCTATCAAAACTGTTGATACCCGTGAACAGAAATGGATACAATAGAATGTCCCCATTTGATCTTACCAAGGTGTCTAAAAGAGTAGCAACTCAGTGCAGACGCAAATTAGAGTACCTGGGGGGCTACTTTCTGCTTCAGAACCCTGTGAGCAGAGCGCAGGAGAATGGGCCGCGGGGGGCGCGGGGTGAGAGAGGCAGGGCCAGCGGCTCAGGCCGGCTGCCAGGGGTCCGCAGCTTCGGTCTCTTCTCCCGGATTCATCCCCACAGCGGGTGGGGTCAAGCTCAGGTCTGGAAACCACAGGCCCCTGTCCTAACAGGTAGGCCTGGGGGGTGGACCAGAGAGGAGGAAGAAATGAAAACCAGGCACAAGTGAAAANGGACATGAGTCTGAGTGAACTCCGGGAGTTGGTGATGGACAGGGAGGCCTGGTGGGCTGCGATTCATGGGATCGCGAAGAGTCAGACACGACTGAGTGACTGAACTGAGCTGAAAAAGGGCCCAGGCTAAAGACTTTTTACATTTATAAAAGTATCACATGAATGATTTTAAAATTCATATAGTACCAAAAAGCTTACAGGACTCAGCATTTCTTTTTCTCCTCTGCCTTTCTTCCCTCATTCCCCTCTATAGAACAAACTACTTTCAACTTAACTGTTTCTTCTGGTAATAATGTCCCTATTTCTAAATAAAATACATATAGCCTTTTGAGTCATGTATTTTTTTCTAAATGTAATTTTTTATCTTTTTGGCTGTACTGGGTCTTCATTGCTGTGATGGCTTGTCTCTAGTTGTGACGAGGCGGGGGGCTAATCTTTAGTTTCAGTACATGGGCTTCTCATTGTGATGGCTTCTCTTGTGGCAGGGTGCTGGCTCAGTAGTTGAGGCTCCGGAAACTAGAGCACAGGCTCCATAGTTGTGCACAGGCTTAGTTGCTCCAAGGCATGTGGCTTCTTCCTGGATCAGGGATCAAGCCTGTGTCTCCTGCATTGGCAAGTGGATTCTCTAACACTGAGCCACCAAGGAAATCCCGAGTCATCTATTTTAAACAATATCCACAACTCTGTATATTATAATAGCAAAGATTTAACTGATTTCCAATTTTTGCTTTCTTTCCCCACCTCCACTGTTTATGATTTTTGTCCCCATTTTTGCTTTTTTCCCTTTTATGACTGTGACAATGTAAATATTGTTCCCTGGTGAGTCAGAGGGTATATTAAGACTACACTTTTTTCTTATATAATTTTTTATCTGGAGTGAATTTGCTAATTCTCTTTGAGTGACTAATTCTTCCTATAGATTTTCCAAAAGTTCTGTAAAATACCTTCAATACATTTTTTAATGTGGTTAAACCACCTCCGTCCCCAATACAGACATGCTTTTGTTTAACCTGAACTGGAAGAGGAGAAGGGGATGTCAGAGGATGAGATGGTCGAATGGCATCACCAACTCAATGGACATGAGTTTTAGTAAACTCTGGGAGTTGGCGATGGACAGGGAAGCCTGGAATGCTGCAGTCCATGGGGTCGCAAAGAGTTGGACACGACTGAGTGACAACTGAACTGAACTGAACTGGAACTTAGATCTAGACTGTTTCTCTTAGAAGACGCACAGCTAACATCTTAAGACTTTACCTCTTCTCCTTTGAATCTCTTATTTCTTGCACCCTATCTTTTTCTTTGTTTTTATAGAGTATCTTTCAATACTTTTTTGAAAAAATTTGCATCACAATTTTTTTCTGCTTTTTCTCTTTTGAAACTTTTTATTCTGCTTTTGTATTTGACCAATAGTGAGACTGAGCAGGACCCTCCAGGGCCCTCCAGGGTCCAAAAGCCTTTCCTTTTCCCTGTCCCTGTCACTTATTTGCAGGATAAAGACTTGAGCCTCTTCAGTTCAGTTCAGTTCCATCACGCAGTCATATTCACTCCTTGCGAACCCATGGAATGCAGCACGCCAGGCTTCCCTGTATATCACCAACTCTTGGAGCTTGCTCAAGCTCATGTGAGTCGGTGATGCCATCCAACCATCTCATCTTCTGTCATCCCCTTCTCTTCCTGCCTTCAATCTTGCCCAGCATCAGAGTCTTTTCCAATGAGTCAGTTCTTCTCATCAGGTGCCCAAAGTATTGAAGCTTCAGCTTCAGCATCAGTCCTTCAAATGACTGTGCAGGACTGATTTCCTTTAGGATTGACTGGTTGGATCTCCTTGCAGTTCAAGGGACTCTCAAGAGTCTTCNACTCCAGTACTTTGGCCACCTGATGCAAAGAGCTGACTCATTTGAAAAGACCCTGATGCTGGGAAAGATTTAAGGCAGGAAGAGAAGGGGATGACAGAGGATGAGATGGTTGGATGGCACCACAGACTCAATGGACATGAGTTTGAATAAACTCCAAGAGTTGGTGATGGACAGGGAGGCCTGGCATGCTACAGTCCATGGGGTTGCAAAAAGTCGGACTTGACTGAGTGACTGAACGGAACTCAACCCACAGTTGTCAAGTGAAACTGTTTCCTTCAAGAATTTAGAAACATCCCCCTGTGCCCATGAAAGTTTACTATAGTGCCCCCAGGTACCTCACAGCATCACAGCATGGCCTGGGCATCCAAGGTTTAAGAAACACTGATCCAGTCTATGTGCTTACTTTGTAAATTAAGAAATAATTTGTAAGGTCACAAGGCGAGAAGAAAAATAAATACACTCAACAGAAATTTTCATAGATTAGTTTTAACTTTCCATTAATAAAAGTTTTAAAATAGAACCTAATCATGTGATATTCTGTGAATGAACTCTGTAGCTCTCTGAAAAATTATATTCAAAAATATATTTATATGATTGTATAAGAGAGAAAAAATTCTACCTCAATACTATTTTCAGAAAAAAGTGTCCAAAAAAATGATAAAAAGTGGAACTCACAATTAACAACATAAAAATGTCTAAGGGGAAAAAAAAAAAAACAAAGAAAGTCACCTACTCTCCCAGCCATAGGACTTCCCTCAGGATGATCCACTGGAGAAGGAAATGGCAATCCACTGCAGTACTATTGCCTGGAAAATCCCATGGACAGAAGAGCCTGGCAGGCTACAGTCCATGGGGTCGCAAAGAGTCAGACACGACTAAGCAACTTCACTTTCCTTTCCTTTCCTCTCAGCCATAAACACGGCTAATAGTTTAATGTCTATCCCTTACAGAGTCTTTCCTATGCACATACAAAATCAAAACAAAATCAAACTACATTTCTTTGCCTATGTTTTTGTTTTTACACTGAATCACATTCCACAGTTAGTGCAACTAATTTTTTTCACTCGATATTATATCATGAACATTCTTCCATGTCAGAACATAACAATAATTCCAAATACCGATGTAGGGTTTGCGTGCGTGCATGCTAAGTCACTTCAGTAATGTCTGACTCTCGTCCATCAGGCTCCTCTGTTTATGGGGATTCTCCAGAAAAGAATACTGGAGTGGGTTACCATGCCGCCCTCCTCCAGGGGATCTTCCAGACCCAGGGATCGAACGCATGCCTTTTATGTCTCCTGCATTGGCAGGCAGTTCTCCGTGACTACTTAGGGCTTAAACATTAACTCATTTAATTCTCACAACAGCTCTGGCAGGTGAGAACTATGATTATATTCACTTTACAGATGAGTTTAAGTAACCTGTTAATGGTCACAGATAATAAATGGTTAGGATGTGATCCCAGAAAATAGGCTGCATGGTCCCTGTGCTCAAAGAAAGACTCAGTTACTTCTCATGAAGTAAGTATAGCTCTCCCTCAATCTGTTAACAAGTGCATCGTACGTCACAGCATAAATATGCTATAATTTTAACTATTCCCTTACCAATGGACATTTAGGACTTTTTTGCTAATTATAAATGTTATAGACATCTATTTGTAATAATACTAAAATGAACATCCTTATAGATGTGTTCTTGTGCTTCTGTATTAAAATTTCTGTAAACTCCTAAAAAAGAAATGACTCTACCAAATAATATGTGGTTTTAATTTTGATAGGTAATGCCAAATTTCCTTCCAGAAACACATGTACCACGTTATAGTCCCAATGACAGAGAAGAGGGTTGAGATTCATATTTAAGTTAAAAAATATTTTTGATTCATGAAAAGTGAGGCCTCTTTTGAGTTTTTAACTAATACTTATACAATTTCTTCTTATAGAGAAGAGATTGCTGGTTGATCACAATTACCCTCTGATTTGATAAGTATCTTCATATTAAACAAATGTAGTAGAGTCTGCGTAGTGGAGTCTTCAGTTATGAAATCAACTATGGGTGAGATATTTCCTCTATATGATCCTCTATTTACTTATGTATAAAACGTGGGAAATGGACTAGCCAGCCTTTAAGATTTAAAACTCCCAATGCTGTAATTAAGAAGTGACTTAAAGTTATTAAAGCCTGTAATTACAGTACTAGTGTAACAGGTCAGGGTCTTAAAGCTCCCATTTCCTTTAAATTACAATAACTATTGCCAGAACATCTAGGCAAATCATTAAAATAGTCAATAAAGTTTTCAGGATCTACCTGTGGCTTATTCCCAATATCTTTTAATCCAAGGCTGTCATTCCCCTGCCACCTAGCAAAGCTGAATTTACCTGTGGAGTATATTCCTAAGAAGAGCTGATGTGTGCTTAGGAACCATGAACTAGTGTTTTACTTCGTTCATATACTATAAGAACACCACTCTCTAGTCAGTTTATTCAGCCGATATTTATTGACTATTTTTCTGTGTGCTAGGCACTGGGTGCACAATAGTTGATAGACAATCTTTGCCATCATAAAACTTACAGACTGATGAGAAAGGCAAACAACACAAAGAAATCACTAGCAAATGTGCAGTTATACTTGCTCACTGAACAAAAAAATATTAACACACAAAAAAAGACTATGCAATCTTTTGATAATTCAGGTCTGGGAGGAGGCTATTTTGTGACATTAGAAATTGACATGGAAAAAAAGTCAATAAAGAAAATTACTTCACAACTTGTCCCAAAGGCAAAATTAGCAATCACAAGTACAGGCGGCAAGTTAACTTTTTAAATCATTGATTCTATAATAAAAATCACCAAGATGTCAATACTTTTCAGTTATGCTGCTTCACTAAACAAAAATATAAACTATCTGAAATACTAAAAATGACAGAACTCTCAGTATCCAAACAAAATGAAAGATGACAAATTAACTACAATTTCTTAAGAACATTGTTCAACCAAAAAGTACATATAGAAGTAAAGCAATTCACTACAATAATTCATGGCTTATTACCAATTAACCTAATGCTATGAAAATACTAATGTTTTTAAAGAACTGACAGTCATCAATATAAGGAACTTCTGGCTTACCAAAAGGAAGAAAAAAATAACTTTTTAGATGTAAAAAGAAAACAAATCCCAGAAATATCTATATTAATATTCAATTTTAGGTGATATTAATCCTAGGATATTAACTACATTTATGATCACATCACAATATATACAAAGATTGAATCACTGTTATACACCTGAAACTAATATGTTGCTATGAGGCCTAAATAAAATAATTTATGTGGAAGCACACCAAAAAATGATGTGATTTATTTTAGCAGCAGCTTCTTTTTGCTCCAACAGTAACTTACAGCTATTTAACAACAAAATTTATTAGATAGTGACTTCATCTTCCTTTCTTTAGTAACAGTGTTATAAAGTGGACAAAAGACTAGCAATCAGAGCATTAGAAAAAAATTCTAAACTTCATAATTCATTGATTACCCAACAGGAGGCTGGTTGTTCAAGTATTAACACTCTTACATAACACTATACTCCAATATATCTTAGAGAATCAGAGAAATTCTTCTACATATGTATGAAATTTTTTACATATTATAACCATCATTACAAACACATGCCCTGCTAGTCAGGAAGCAAAGATAAGATACACATGTATTTAAACACACACACAATGTATCCTAGTTTTGTGTTTATTTTTCTGATTAAAAGTATCTTAAATTGAATGCAATGAGAGTTCAACAGTTCAGATTATTTTATTACACTGAATGGAGTCTGCCAATTTAGCACACCAAAACTAATTATTACATGCCCATGAGCTTAAGGCAACTTCTACCACAGGTCTAACAATCAATCCCCCAAAGTCACAATCTCATGTTATGATTAATAGCAGCACGGTGCCTTGTTTAAAAAACAATATTTTAAACTACGAAAATGTTTTTTGGAAAGAGGTTTATCATTGCTTCCACAAACCTTTCCAGTTACTAGATTTGCCTAAAATAGCCATTCTTTTAAAACCCTTAAAGGACGGGACTGGAGGAGGTATCGTTAACATGGCAACACAACCATTAACGACTTTTCGAAACTCAAAACAAGGATCGCCATCAAAACAAAACAAACAGGTGGAGTACAGACATGGATACTGATCACTATTCCTGACAACGCATTTTTGTCCGATATGGAGGACTTGCTGCTACACCAAAACCACACCAAAATCTATACCTATGTGCAAACTTCCTATCCGAAAAGCCAGTGAAAATCAACCCATATTTGTGACATTAGTTAAATGTCATTTAGCATGTTAGGCTACACTTAAAAGAGGGCGGGGGAGAATACTGACAACTTACAAAGCGTACAAGCTTTTTAAATCTCCCCCTCCACCACTGGTGAATAAATGAATAGACTACATTCAGCAGCTGCCAGAGAAGCAGAAGATCAAAGTTTTCCCTATACTTGAGAACGTTTATTCCCACCAAAAAGGAACAGAAACTAGTCATCCTTGCCACTGTAGCCAGTTCCCCGGAATTTCCCAAAATATGCCTGATCTCCAAATGAAGAAGGGACACTTCTCCGGAGACCAAAGGCAAGAGTGTATCTCATATCTTTTGCAGAAGACAGGAGGGGCGGGGGGTGGGGGGCACGCACTGCCAGGTAAAGAAGGAAATCTCGTCCACGGCAGGCACTGGTGGGACCTGAAACCCAGGTCTCAGAATGGCCCTCCTAGCAAAGCTTCAGGACCCAGGGAGGCTTCTTCAGGGGGACGCCAGGCTGGGCCAGGGCTCCCCGCGCCCCGCCCCGCCTCTCTCGCCGCCGCCGCGCACCCGGGACCGCGGACAGAGGCAGCGGAGGCTCAGCGAGCATCCGCGGTCCTAGCCAGGTCCCCCCACAGCTCACCTGAGTGTCGCCTCCGCCCTCGGCCCCTACGGTTCATCCCGCGGGGCTTGGCGGAGGGTGCAGTGACGCCGCCCCGACCGGCCCCAGGGCTGCCCGGCCTGGCCTCCCCGCTCCGGGGACGCACCGGCTGCCCGCCTCGCACCGGCTGCCGGGATCCGCCGGTCTGCAGAGAAGGAAAGAGAGGCAGAAAGGCTGCCTCCCCTCCCCCACAGCAAGCCACCCCCTGAGCTGCGGCTCTCTGCAGTTCCCTCTGGCGCAGGTCTGGCCCGGCTCCCCCGCCCGGGAGTCACTTCGGCAGCGGCGGACCAGTCGCCATTACAGCCCAACAACTGACACGGAGGAGGAGCGGCGCCGGCGGCAGTGGCTGTGGCGGCGGCGCGAGGCAGGGCGGGAACAGCCAGGGTCCGGGCAAACCTCGCGAGAACTGTCCCGAGTCGGTTCCAGAGGAATGCAACCTTCGGTTAGGGCCATGTTGAGTGTGGCCAAGAGGCGAATGTGAGANAGCCAATAGAGCATTGTAAAGTAAAATAAAGTAAAAAAAAAAAAAAAAAAGAAATGAGAGACATGGGCAACATTAGCAGAACTTACCCTAAAGAAATGTTTTAATATATATCTATATTTCTAAGCACAGGTGTTATTGAAATTTTATTCTTCACCATCTTTGAGGGGAAAATAGCTTTCTAGTCTAGAAAAATTATATGTATATACACTGTATTTTCAGGCTGAAGCCTTAATTATCTTCTGCACCTTGACCTAGGGATCAAATGGAAATAAAATGTGACTGCAGTATTCCCATCCTGAAGCAAAAAAACAAAACAAATAATACAGAGAAATATCAAGTGAAAAGAAAAACTCCCATATCTAACATTAAAAGAATTCTCCCTCATGAGCAGAGTCTCTCTATGCTTGACACACTAGTGATAAAGAAACTCTGGCTGAGAATCAGAAGATCTGAGTTTCCAATCCTGGTGCTACTGCTCCAAAAATGGCTTTAGGTAAGTCACTTATTCATGCAAAAAGTATTTACTTAGCTCTTGGTAGCATATATAACTCTCTGCATCTCAGTTTCCTTATTTCTGAAATGCACATAACAGTATCCATCTTTTCCATATGCCTCACAGGCAGGAAAATAATGATGCAATATTGTGCGTTTGGGTGTGCTAAAAGTTAAAAGCATAATACAAACGTAATAATATATCAAGTATTAGATCTCTGGAAAAATCAACATGGAAATCAGACTTAGTTGGAACATAGGAGACAAATTAAAGATGAGATGTGAATGGAAGAATCCATATTCTGCTTGGTTTTATATTATTATACTATCAACTATTGCATTGAACCAATGCAGACCATTTCCATTACCATATAAAGTTCTAAAGGAGAGTACTGATCTAGATTATTTTGTATAATATATATTCTTAACTGCCTGATATCAATGTTGTTAATTATTGATATTAATGTTGTTTCTGTGGAATTAATACATAGCAACTAGCCTATGAAACAACAATAAAAAAAGTTTTAAAGCTAAAAAGAAATTCAGATAGGGAAGAGTTCTAACCAAACCAGAATGGTAATGGCCTTGTGTGTGTGTCAGGCACTCAGTCGTGTCTGACTCTGCGACCCCATAGACGGTACCTTGACAGGCTCCTGTCCATGGAGTTCTCCAGGCAAGAATA
>SJYV01041481.1:471608-534301 GCA_006410875.1 Neotragus pygmaeus | reverse complement strand
CTGCGGATTTCACCCTGGGCCGAAAAAAAAAAAAAACAACCCAAGCTGGGGTTGTGACAAGGATGAACTGGAAGTCTGAAAATCGCAGTTTCTGAGTTTACGATGTTTCACCAGTTGTCCAAATAAATCTTCTGTACCCCAGTCAGTTTCAGAGTAATTGCGGATCTGCGGCTGCCGCAGTCACCTACTGCTGTCACTGTGGCCGTTTTATTCGCGAGGGCTACAATTCTGTTTAGCGTGCGCTCTGTCTAGTGGCTTAAGACCCCAGAGCAAGTCAAATGGACTTTTCTCCCGTTAGGTGTTGGCATTGTTATAACTGTGCTTTAAGAGACTCTTTGATCACCATATAGTCTAATATTTTTATCCTCTCCTTAGACTCTGCATGGTGAATTCTATGATCTGTCAAGACTTAGCTTAAATGACATCTATTCTGCAAATAAGGCCACCTGCTAGGTGCTCGTTGGACAAAAGCTCATTGCACATTGCACCCGTCACTTTCCTCCACCTTCTGAATTTGTATATCCAAAGGTTGTTCTCGTCTTTATCCTTTACCCCAGCGGGTAACTGAAGCATTGTGGGTGTTCAATAAATGCTTGTCGAGTGGTTCTTAATAAAAGCAGGAGGCAGCAACTGTCCCCTCTGTGTAGGGACTATAGCTGTGCCTAAATAGGAGGTAGATTAATGTACAAAATTCCTGCACATGTGTAAAATGTGTGCTGTGTCTCCAGGAAGCTGTGCTAGAGGGAAGAACAGGAAATGTTGGTATCCCAGTGGTGTAAGTGAGCTAGAAAAACAACATAAAGAAAGAGTTCATTAGGTTTCCCCCAACGTTTCTATATAAAACAAAGAGATAGATGTTTTTCATGCTATTTTCTAAATGTATTCAACGATTTATTGAGTATTATACTTATTTAAAAAAAAACAGGAAATGAGTTCTGGAAAGCTATATAATTTGCCCAATATTAAACCATTAATAAAGGGCAGATGTAGAATTTGAGGTCTCCTTAATCCAAAGACTATTTATATTTTTTTCATCCACATGCTATCCCCTGGGCAACAGAGAAAATGCCAAAAATTCCTGTCACTGTGTGGGGATCAACATTACCCTCATTTCAGCCTGTGCACAATTTCCATCTTTTACAACTTGTACTGATCTTTGGCCTCTCCCTCACCTTGAAAATACCATAAACAAATCAAGCTCTTTCCTTTTCAACATCACCTGAGTACCCTACAGATGGCTCCTGAGTATATTAAGTTTTATACTGTTTGGTCTTCATAAGAGTAACTAATCTCTTGAACAAGATTGGAAGCTTAATGAGGAAATGTTTATCTCCGAGTAGTTTCCACAGTGCTAGGCAAATAATAGGTATTTAATGCAGCTCCGTTTTTTCTCCTACTTCTTAGTAGACACCAAGATCAAATTTTTCTGAACTTAGCTTTGATTCTCAACTCTCTTGAAGAACTGGATCTTAGCCGTAAAACTTCAAACTGAATCTCCAACTGTCTTACCCATCTCCACATAGATAGAGATCAGTGGCTCCAACTCCCAAATTAAGTTTATTGTTTTCCCTCTTTTCAGTTCCACGAAGCCAGATTCTCCTCCTGCCCTGTATTTCTGCTAATGATCATTGCAAACATGCTTCTGAGAACTGAGAGAATCAAAAGTATTAAAATATTATTTATTCTTCTCTATGCCTTGTTTTTACCCAAACAACTATTGTCCCTAAATACCAGTAATGCATATTTCTTCTATCTGTTCCCTTTCTGTCCAGTTGCACCACTGCTCTTCTAATTCAGGCTCTCATTTCTATTGCCCAGATAATTTCAGCAGTCTTCCTAGAGTTCAGCTTGAGTTTTGCCCCTGCCTGCCTGTGCCTGCCAAAATAAGTAAAAATTCCTCACCTGAGTCATTAAGATCTTCTCAATATGGCACAACCCAAGCTTTCTGTCTTCCTAAAGTAAGGCAGTATTAAAACAAACAAACAGGGAAGGGGTGTGGTGTCAGGAAGATTCCAGTTCAAATCTTGGCTCTATCACTTGCCCTATGACCTCAAAAACCTTCGTTTTATTGTCTGTGTATGCATGGTAAGCTGCTTCAGTCATGTCTGACTCTTTGTGACCCCATGGACTGCAGGCCAACAGGCTCCTCTGTCCATGAAATTTTCCAAGCAAGAATACTGGACTGGGTTGCCATTTCCTATTCCAGGGGATCTTCTTGACTTAGGGATAAAATCTGTGTCTTTGGCATCTCCTGCATTGGCAGGCAGATTCTTTACCACTGCACCTCCTGGGAAATCCTTAAAGATTAGAAATAACATTTGTCAAGAGCCTGCACATAAAAGAGAGTAATAAACAGTGGCTATTGTTACTTCCGTAACTGAATGTTATGGTGAAGTCAAACTGGATATCAGACAGGCCTGTTCATTTCTACTTATAACTTAGATCACATATCACCCTGGTTCGTAATTTCTGCCACATTCCTTAAGTACAAGCTCAAAAGCTATCTACTGCAGGAAAAACTCCATCACTGCTCATCTTTTGCAGTACTGAGCACATCCCTGCACTCCACAGTGCTGGGTACTTCCTTAGGGCTTATCTGCCATAGATAATTCTGCATTTAGCTTAGACATCTTCATCAAATTAGACTGTAAAGCCCTTTGTCTCCTTCATAGTTACTTAAGAGCATAAACTTTGGAGAAGAAAGTGGCAACCCACTCCAGTACTCTTGCCTGGAAAATCTCATGGATAGAGGAGCCTGGTAGGCTACACTCCATGGGGCCTCGAAGAGCCCGATACGACTTCACTTTCACTTTTCACTTTTATGCATTGGAGAAGGAAATGGCAACCCACTTCAGTATTCTTGTCTGGAGAATCCCACAGACGGAGGAGCCTGGTGGGCTGCTATCTATGGGGTCGCACAGAGAAGGACACAACTGAAGTGACTTAGAGCAGCAGCAGCGGGTCTGGATTAAATCAAATAATTTTGGTCAGATACTTAACCTCTTTATGCTTCAATTCTCACATCTGTCTAGTAGAGATTATGATAGTTTCTGTGTATTAGTCGCTCAGTTGTGTCTGACTCTTTGCGACTCCATGCGGTGTAGCCCGCCAGGCTGCTTCATCCATGGGATTTTCCAGGTAAGAATATTGGGGTGGGTTGTCATTTACTTCTCCTGGGGATCTTCCTGACAGCCATAAGGTTTTGTGTGGACTCCCTGGTGGCTCAGATGGTAAAAGAATCTGCCTATAATGCAGGAGATCCAGGTTCGATCCCTGGGTTAGGAAGATGCCCTGGAGAAGGAAATGGGTTCGCAAAGAGTTGGACATGATTCGCGACTAACACTATCACTTTCAAAAGAAACAACATTTGTAAGGCACATATGACTTACCTGGTGGTACAGTGGAGAAGAATCCTCCTGCCAATGCAGCGGACACAGGTTCGTTCCCTGCTCTGGGAATATTCCACATATGGAGCAACTAAGCTGGTTCGTCACAACTACTGAGCCTGCACTCTATAGCCCAAGAGCTGCAACTACTGAATCCATGTGCAACTACTGAAGCCTGAGCACACTAGAGCCTGTGCTGTGCAACAAGTTACTGCAGGAGAAGCCCTTGAACTGCAATGAAGAGTAGCCCCCGCTCACCGCAACTAGAGAAAGCCTGCACACAGCAATGAAGACCAAGTGTAGCCAAAAATAAATAATAAACAAAGGACATACTCTGTCTATAGAACGTGCTCAAAAATGTTAGCTATTTTTGCTATTTTTTATCAGCTGAATATGTGCCTGTCACGTACTAGGCACTCAATATTTGTTGAATTAAACTGAATGTTTGTTGGATTTAATTAAGTTTGAAATGAATCACTACATGTGTTCTCTCCTGAGAATGTAAATTTTGACAATGATCTCTAGACATAACAAACCGAGAAACAGAGAGATACAGCTATGGTGGTGTCATTCACTATTTGAGGTTAATTGAATGAAATTATGTGTCAGAACTAGCTAAAGACACTTCTATTGAAATATCAAGCCTAGGTGTCAAATCTGATCTGTAATCTTTCCCACACCCTTTCAATAATAAATTAAATCATTCAGACTGAAAATCTCCCTTCAATTCTAACAAATTGTGCAAATTTAGGAATGGGTGTTCTGGTTACTTGCTTTTTCTAGATTCAGTCTTTTGGCTTAGTCTTGAATATTTTGGAGTGCTTGGTATTCTGCTGTGCAGAATTATTTAAAAAAAAAACACCTAAAATTTATCAATAAGAAGTTTGACAAGAAAACAGACAGTCATTTACCTTCGTATATATAAGTAGTTGTGCATATATGAGTATATATACATGAACCAAGGTAATAATGGTCAGAGAAGTCATTTGACACCAAATCCAGACAGCAAAAGGAGAAATAAGAATATCTATAAAGGCAGCTTATNAAAACAGACAGTCATTTACCTTCGTATATATAAGTAGTTGTGCATATATGAGTATATATACATGAACCAAGGTAATAATGGTCAGAGAAGTCATTTGACACCAAATCCAGACAGCAAAAGGAGAAATAAGAATATCTATAAAGGCAGCTTATAACCATATATGATTGTTGTTAACAGGGATATTAAATTGAAATTTTTAATTTTTTCATCTCTTTTTAATTGAAATATAATTGAAAAATAACATTACATTAGTTTCAGGTTACAGCATAATGATTTGATGTTTGTATATATTGCAGAATGATACCACAATAAATCTAGTTAACATTCACCACTACACATAGTTCCAGAAATTTTTTCTTGTGATGAAAACTTTCAAGATTTATTCTCTTGGCAATTTTCAAATTACGAAATACAGTATTATTAACTGCATCACCATGCTCTACATTACAACTTCATGATTCATTTATTTTGTAACTGGAAGTTTTCTACCTTTTGATTCCCTTCACCCATTTCTTCCACCCCAATTCCCCCATCTCTGGCCTCCACCAGAGATCTATACCTATGAGTTTAGTTTTTCTTTTCCTTTTGATTTTATATTCCACATCAAAGTAAGATCATGTGGTATTTGTTTTTCTTGGTCTGACTTATTTCACTCAGCATAATGCCCTCATCCATTTTGTTATAAGTGGCAGGATTTTGTTCTTTTGATGGCTGATATTCTATTGTATATATATATATATATATATATATATATACAGATATAGATATGTATCACATTTTCTTTAACCATTCATCTGTTGATAAATAGTTTGTTTCCATACCTTGGTGATTATAAATAATACTGCAGTGAACATGGGGATACACATATCTATACAAGTTAACCGATTTCATTTTCTTAAAATGAATACTAAGAAGTGGAATTGCTGGATCATATGGCAATTCTATTTTTAACTTTTTGAGTAACTTCCATATGATTTTCCATAGTAGTGGTTGCACTAAATTTACATATTCATCAAGAGTAACAAGGGTTCCCTTTGCTCCACATCCTCATCAGCACCTGCTTTCTCTTTTTGATAACAGCCATTCTAACAGGGGTGAGCTGCCGTCTTACTGTGGTTTTGATTTACATTTCCCTGATGATGAGTAAATGGCAAACCACTTCAGTATTCTTGCCTTGAGAACCCCATGAACAGTATGAAAAGGCAAAATGATAGGATACTGAAACAGGAACTCCCCAGGTGACTAGGTGCCCAATATGCTACTGGAGGTTAGTGGAGAAATAACTCCAGAAAGAATAAAGGGATGGAGCCAAAGCAAAAACAATACTCAGTTATGGATGTGACTGGTGATAGAAGCAAGGTCCGATGCTGTAAAGAGCAATATTGCATAGGAACCTGGAATGTCAGGTCCATGAATAAAGGCAAATTTGAAGTGGTCAAACAGGAGATGGCAAGAGTGAACATCGACATTCTAGGAATCAGCGAACTAAAATGGACTGAAATGAGTGAATTTAACTCAGATGACCATTATATCTACTACTGTGGGCAGGAATCCCTTAGAAGAAATGGAGTAGCCATCATGGTCAACAAGAGTCCAAAATGCAGTACTTGGATGCAATCTCAAAAATGACAGAATGATGTCTGTGCGTTTCCAAGGCAAACCAGTCAATATCACAGTAATCCAAGTCTATGCCCCAGTCAGTAATGCTGAAGAAGCTGAANCAAAAAAAAAAAAAACACACACAAACCAAAACCCAAAACATAAAAATCAGAAGCAACATTACAACAGATTCAATAATTACTTTTTTTTAATGGTCCACATCAATAAATAAATAAATAAAAACAAGAAAAAGCAATAGCTGACATAGTTCATCTTTAGAAAAAAGAACTAAATAAAAAAAGAAAGATTAGTAGCAATGGTCCAGAAAAGTTCATTGATTTA
This sequence comes from Neotragus pygmaeus, assembly GCA_006410875.1. Lineage (NCBI taxonomy): Eukaryota > Metazoa > Chordata > Mammalia > Artiodactyla > Bovidae > Neotragus > Neotragus pygmaeus. The sequence continues at coordinate 527,929 of SJYV01041481.1, read as the reverse complement.
AAAAACAACTGAAAACCAATTTTTATTTTATTTTTTCTTTTCTTTCTTTTTTATTTTTTTTTTACTTTACAATACTCTGTTGGCTTTGCCCTACATCGACATGAATCTACCACAGGTGTACACGAGCTCCCAATCCTGAATCCCCCTCCCACCTTCCACCCCACAACGTCTCTCTGGATCATCCCCATGCACGAGCCCCAAGCATCCTGCATCCTGCATCGAACATAGACCGGTGCCTCATTTCTTACATGATAGTATACATGCTTCAATGCCATTATCCCAAATCATCCCACCCTCTCCCTCTCCCTCAGAGGCCAAAAGTCCGTTCTATATGTCTGTGTCTCTTTTGTTGTCTCACATACAGGGTCATCAATACCATCTTTCTAAATTCCATATATATGTGTCAGTATACTATATTGGTGTTTTTCTTTCTGGCTTACTTCACTCTGTATAATAGGCTCCAGTTTCATTCTTCTCATTAGAACTGAAAACCAATTTTTAAAAGTGGCAACCATTTGCAACATCGTTGGAACTTGAAGACATAATGCCAAGTGAAATAAGTCAAACGGAGAAAGATAAATACTGTATGTTCACAACGGATACAAGAATCAAATAATAATATTGTTTACCTAAAACTAATACAATGTTATATGTCTGTTATATCTCAATAAAAAATGATTTTAAAATTCTTCTAAATGGTGAGATGCTCTGCATCACTAGCAATTATGGAAAGACAAAACAAAACCATAATAAGAAACCATCTGACACCACCAGATTAGCAAAGATTTAAAAATGTAATAATACCACATGTTGGCAAAGCTGTGAAGCAATGGGAATTTCTATTCACTTCTGATAGCTGTGTAAATTGATTCAATGATTTGGGAGAATGCTTTGGAAACAGGCAGTAAAGTTGAAGATATCCCTATGAACCAACAACTTCACTGAAAGTGGCTCACGTTCTCAAACTTGTTGTTACTGAACCACAATAAGATAAAAAGCTTATGAAAGTGAAAGTCACTCAGTGGTATCCAATAGTTTGTGACACCATGGACTGTAGCCTGCCAGGCTCCTCTGTCCATGGAATTCTCCAGGCCAGAATACTAGAGTGGGTTGCCATTTCCTTCTCCAGGGGACCTTCCCGACCCAGGAATCAGGCTGGGGTCTCCTGCATTATGGGCAAATTCTTTACCAGCTGAGCGAGGGAAGCCCCAAAAGCTTGTGCAAGGATATAAATCAACTGTATCACTAAGCACACTGCCTAGGTGAGCTGACCTTTTTTTTGGCAATAAAACTTTCCTGATGAAAGAAATGGTACATTGATATATATTCTGATAAAAATTCCTTATTTCAACTTGTATTAATTTTTTGACCCCATGGACTATAGCCTGCCTTGGCTCCTCTGTCCATGGGATTTCCCAGACAAGAATACTGGAATGAGTTGCCAGTTCCTTCCCCAGGGGAATCTCCCCAACCCAGGGACTGAACTCGAATCTTCTGCATTGGCAGGCAAAATCTTTACCACTGAGTCCCTGAGGAAACCCTATCATACACAGTACCACTACCATAAAACTTAAGAACATGTGCAATTTTGGTATAGCTTACTTAGGAATACACACAACTGTAGCGAAATATTTTTAAATATCAAGGAATGTATGTGCTTAGTCGCTCAGTTGTGTCTGAATCTTTGTGATCCCATGGACTGTAGCCTGCCAGGCTCCCCTGTCCATGGGGATTCTCCAGGCAAGAATATTAGAGTGGGTTGTCATGCCCTTCTCAAGGGGATCTTCCTAACCCAGGGACTGAACCCAGGTCTCCTGCATTACTGGCAAATACCTTGTTGTCTGAGCCACCAGGAAAGCCCAAATATCAAGAAATAAAAAAACACCAAATTCAGAAATGTGATTGCTTCTGAGGGAGCAGACGGAGAATCAATGTGTGATGGAGTGAAAACAGGAAGCTTCAACTGTGTTGATAATATTTTATTTCTCAAGCTGAGTGTGGATATATAGATGTGTTATTATTATTCAGAGCCATTTTATATTCAAAATATTAAATAGTACATGTTAAAAATAAGCAATTTTAAAATTCTTGGAATATAATGTGAGGAAGAACAGCACAAAACAGGGAAATGTGAGGAAGAACAGCACAAAAATGTAATGTCATTCAATAGAAATGGTATCTTACAAAATTGGGGTTCAAGAAGCTTTTCACCTTTTCAACACTGGACAGACAAGCACAGTCATTCTTTTTATCAGAGTTTAAGCCAAGAAAAGAATTTATGTCCAAGAAAAAGCAACAGTAACTTCATTGGGGGTAAATTAGTACCAGTTCAAGTGAAAAATGGGGCTTCCCAGGGGGCACAGTGGTTAAAAAAAATATCTGCCTACCAATGCAGAAGATGCAGGAGATGAGGGTTCAATCCCTGGGACAGGAAGATCTCCTGGAGAAGGAAATGGCATATTTTATGTATATATGGAGAGAGAGAAAGAGAGAGAGAGATTTATTTTAAGAAATTGGTTCACATAGCCATGGAGCCTGGCAAGTCTAATATCTGAGAGTAGGCCGATAGGCTGGAAACCCAGGGAAGAATTCAATTTAAAGGCAGTTTACTGGCAGAATTTCCTCTCTGTGGGACCTCAGTCTGTTTTCTCTTTAGGTCTTCAACTGATTAGATGAGGCCCATCCACATCATGGAGGGCGATCTGCTTTACTCATAATCTACTGATTTGATGTTAGTCTCATCAAATAAATAACTTCATAGCAGTATCCAGACTGCTGTTTGATGAAATAGCTGAGCACTATTTTATGTGGCCTAGCCAAGTTGGCACATGAAATTAACCATCACACAAGTCTTTATGCCACCCCAGCTAACACAACTGAAGCAGAGACAAGTCCTGCCCAATCTGTAGACTTCTGAGCAGTATTTTTATTTAACCTACTAAATTTCTAGATAATATGTTATACAACGTGAATAATTGAACATTAAACTTATAAAACATAGTCTACTTGTGTATGCATTTGTTACATCATTCATTTTTATTTTTACATTTGTTTTGGGTGAGAGTGAAACTAAAATTTATAATGTGCGGTCAGGTTTGGAGCCAATAAGAATGCAGCAGGGTCACAGCCGCCCCCCCTCACCACCACCTCTTTTGGGATGGGGATAACAAGCTCCTTAGTTGTTACATCTTATAAATCAGTTCATTGAGGGACGGCAGTTTTTCAGCAACTCATACAGAACTATTTTAATATTTAAACAACTAAACTAGTATAGACTAGTTAGACATCAGCTGAGAATCAGGTATAGTACTTTATGGCAGTGTTTTCAGTGGGCTTTGGCCCATTTTTTTAATGATCCCAACAGCCCTAGAAGAAATATATGGCAAGAATTTGCCTTTGGTAAGAATCCACTGGGTCACCTCGGCAGAATCCCTTTTTCACTGGACAAACGGGCAGGCATAAGTCTATGCATTGTGTTTCTCAGGGTGGATGCCACTCAGTCCTGAGAACATGACTCAGTTCAGAGGAACTGCCCTGGGATTTTGAGATTCTGTGAGAGGGCACACAATGAGGCCTATTGCTGATTAGAAATACATCATGTGAGACTATGTCTTTGAGTTCTCTGAGAATTCAGCCATTCAAGTCACAGATAGAATACCCCAATAAGGCAGCAGTGTTGTCTATCTCAGTGAAAAAAGGACGCAGGATTTGAGCTCAGCCATGGCTCAGAATCCTCACTCTTCTTAAATGTAAAAAGTTACCTGACCATTGCAGAAAGCCATAGCTTAGAAGAAGTTCTCATTAAATAGGATCTAGTAAGAGTTGGACATGACTGAAGCAACTTAGCAGCAGCAGTAAAATGAAAACAGAGACCTTCACTTAATTTACTTACAACCTCTTGTTGAGTAAATGTTAAAATATTATCTCTGTCTTATTGCTAAGGAAAAGATTTAACCCTGCCCGGGAAAGTGAGATATCATGCTTCAGAAAGAAATAAGAGAGGTTTTCAATGTATGCTGTAGCTAAATGAGTTTAGCAGCAAACAACCCAAATAGGCTCAGATTTACTTTTGGATGGTCTAGAAATTTACTTTCGAACTTCAAAACATATCTTAACGGGAATTCCCTGCCTGTGCAGCGGATAGGGCTCAGTGTTTTCACTGTGGGGACCTGGATTCATTCCCTGGTTGGAGGACAGAACCCAGAAGCCATGCCGCGCAGACTAAAAAAAGGATCTGAATATCCCCATTCCAAATAACCTATAGACACAATCCACATTGATTTTGCACAAGCCAGTTGCTGAGCATAAAAGCCTTGTGATGAAATAACTCAGGGTTTACAAGGACTTGAAATTTTAAATAGCAGGGCATTGGTGATTGTCTGATTCCAAACTCTCTACTCACACAGACTTGCCCTGTGATTCTAAATCAAGGAATTTAACCTGGATGGACCTAGTGTTAGCAGGGATTCTGGTTTTAGGGTCTATTTCTACTTTTGTGATATAGGGATATGACTTGAAGATGTGATGAAATTGTAGAGCAGTTAAATCCGTGGTAGGACCTACACTTTCTCCCATCCTGTTTTTGAGTTATTGGTTCATAGTGGTTGGGAAAGGTAGCTAGGATTAAGGAAGTACATCCTGTAATGTGTAAAGTTGACGTGAGAAGGACAAACACGCCCTTCACAGAGGGCCTGCCCTTCTTTGCAATCACAAAAAAATGCAGACCTGTTTAACATAGTGCTATGCATTTAGTTCTAACAGTTAATAAAAACTCATTGAATGGACGGATGGATGAATTCATTTCTTTAGTGAAGCAGATGAGGAGAACTAGTTGGAAGTCTTAGACAGAACAAAAGCCATTTCTTAAGTATCTTCTCGTTCAGATCAAAGTAGCTTTGGGAGACTGAACTATCTGGAAAATTGCTTCAAACCCACATTTTACTTTTGATGGCTAATCCCTCTCGTAAGATGAATATTGAAGTACTCTTGGCATAGCGACAGACAATGGGGTTAGAGAGTTTCTTCCTTCCTCAATTTCAGGTAAGGTCAAAAGTAAACAGGATTTAGCACACATCTGAGGCTGATAGTTTTTTTTTTTAACATACAGGATTAGAACCATAGATTCATTTATTGTGACAATTATGAGACATTGGAAGCAATGGGTGTGTCTCAAAAATATTGTTTAATAAAGCATTGTTGGGTGTAAAAAAGCAACTTGTTTGAACATGTCTGCACTCTGACTTTTATGTAAATAAAAAACAAAATGATTCTATACTTATTCTGTGGGTACATGTGTATATACAAATATGCAATAATATATAAAAATGATAAACTCTGAAATTGGGGAGGAGGTATGGATTAGGGTGAGGTTGGCTTTTGATCATTTTATCTCTATGATTTACTTCTATCTTCTTAGTTCTCCTCAACAAGATTTATGAGTGAGACAACTAGTATGTTTAAATCTAAGTACCAACTCTTTCCCATTTTCCCCAGATTAAATTGTATACTTGTTAAGAACAAGAGTACGTCTGAAACATGTGATTTTGAAACGTTTCTAAGCTTTAAAAATTGTATTTTCCTGTATTTAATCTTAATGAATCTTCAAAGGTTAGCCTCTTTTTTGCTGAGTGCCTTCTTTTTAGTATTTTACTTACTGGGACTGCTTGTAAATAGCTTAGCTAACAGACATGGTAATCCCTTTACTATACCAAGGCAAGCTCTGTTTATTAGAACACAGAAAGAAGACCATCTCTCTTAAGAGAATATCTTGGTTTCAGAGCTGATTTATGAACTAATTATACAAATGAAATGTGCAGTGAAACATCTGATAGCAAGACAGGTGCAATTAAAAAAAAAAAAACACGAAGACTATAAGTTTGAATGAAGTTGTATGTAACCAAACCAGGTTAAGTTTTGCAAGCGATAAACCATCCTATTTACAGACAGTGGAAAATTTTAAGCTCTTGACAGGACATTTTCTGTGGCCATTCCAAAAATAGAAAAAGGCAGCTGGGAAGAAGACCCACAGGTTTTAATGAGGCTTATCAGCCACTAAAAACACTCCTGGAATCCCAGGATCGAGTGCTCCCCACCTGTTGAACAAGAAATGAGAACATGTGAGCATTTGGTTACAAATCCTAGAGCATGAACAGAAGGCCCACAAAATATTGTTAGAGGCAAAAGCAGCTGGAATTGTCTGACAGAAAAAATGACAGGCAGAAATGAGAGTGATGGTAAATAGGTAGCTGCTTTGGAAAATATAAATGATGGCATATATCAAGCATGAATTGAAAAATTTGTGTCAGCAAACATATATACTGATCTAACATGTTGACAATTATTTTACACATATAAGTGGTTACAGTGTAACTATACAACTATTATATATTTATTTTATATAACTAATATATGTACTTACATAGTATATACTATATGAGTAACTCTTGTATAACCTCTGATAACCTGTTATTCACATACTGTCTTGCGTAATTCTCATGAAAACCTGAGGAGTATTTGCATCATAGAGATGAGCAAAGGTGAAGTGGAGTGCTCTCAGACACAAGTTGGAGAGGGCTAGAAGTGGCACTGGAAACTCCCTCTTCTAGATCCAGAACGTATTCCTGTTCCACTACACAGCATGGCTGTTCAAAGCAGTTAGATGCTCTTTAGAAAGAACACTGGGATATGAATTTCTGTGCTTTGGCTGAATAAAAAGGATATGAGTGACTAAGTGAAAAACAGCTGTATTTGCTGAGTTCATGATCTTTCTCTTTCTTGCAACTTTTTGGTGACCTTTTTTTTTTTTTTCAAATTGAAGTATAGTTTAAGTCACCTTTGGACCAGCACACACAGGTAATAGAGGAAGGGTGTATCCCTGCAAGTTCATATGCAGCGCCCTGCCCTTGACCTCCTGTCAGGAACTTTAATCCCGAGTTCAAGCCAAAATGAAGGAGAAGTTTATTAGTTTTTTTCACTTTGCAATGTAGTTAGAGTTTACATGCAGTTAATACTATAATTGACTTTTATCCTTGTGAACAGCTTACTTTTAGCACAAGTATTTGATAGTAGTAGAATATAAATACTTTATATTTGTGATTCTTGGCAGAAGTAGCAATGTACTGAAAATTTTGTGTTTGTGAGGCAGACTATAAAAGATTTACAGGAACTTGGAGATTAAGACAAGGGAAAGAGTGAATAATATTCTTGAGAAAGGACAACAACAAAAACCACCCCACATCCCCTATGTTCCCATAGAGATTATAGAATTTTCAGGACAATTCTGAGTTGAGTAGGGTTAGGAAGTATGGAATAATTCCTAGATCTCTCCTGTTCATGCTCTTCCCCGCCAAAAATAATGTATCACACACACACACACACACACACACACACACACACACAATTATTAGGACTTTGGATATTAACTGACAGTTTCATTATGGTTCTGTATTAGATATCCAAAAATGGGTTCTACTAAGTAACCTTAACTTAATCTAGATACTCTTGAACCTGGGAGGATTTATTTTTAAATCATCTCTCAGATAACTTCTACAAAAGCAGCCATGACCTACAACAAAAGCATTTTCATTGACTTGTTTACAGAAGATAACAGTTTTAAAGTACATTTAATACAAATTTATACCAATAAATGTCTTTTGGTATCTGGAAAGCTAACCTAATGATATGAACAGAAAAGTAGATTAGATTCCCGAAATAAATTTCTGGTTCCATCAGCAACTCCTTGTGCATGCTTAAGCAAGTTATTTAATCTCCTAGTATCTTAGTTTCTCCTCCTATAAAATGGGGATAATAATATTTGCTATTAGATAATGTCAGCAAAGCACTTGAAGAATTCAGATGAAAGGCGCCAGAAGTATTTTGTTATCTGAGGCATGACCTCATACTGTCTGAAGAAATGAACTTCACCAGATTGCTGATTAGCCTAGCACCTTACTTCCGAACCTTTCCTGTTCAATTGCTTTTCAGCTTCATTCATTTCTATTTATATTCTTTATGCATTTCAACTTCATTGTGCTGTTTGTGTTGTTTTGAGGAGAGTTGATGCTTTGAGGAAACCATGATTTAAAGTGTTTTATGTTTGGTGTGTTCACTTACGTGAACTCATATGCTTACATTTAAGATTTGAAACAAATCAAAAAGTACTTGAACAACTTTCTAAGTAGAGGAGACAACTATAGCTATGAGAGTTATACAAGCTTTATATATCTCTTATTTGCATTATTTGCATTTTATTTCATAATAAAAGGCAATTTTTAGCACTGATATATAGTCCTTTCTGTACACTCTGTGATAGATTTAAGGCAGATGTTGAGATGGCTGTAAATTTTGATGTGTGTGTACCTTTTCTAGAGAAACAAGATAACATGCTATAAGGGCAAAAGATTAACCACTTAGAACTAAATCGGAGCTAAACCTATAGTCCAACCAGCTAACACACATCGATCTCAGGAAAAATGGCAAGAGTAAAGGGGCTCCCACATGACTCAAAGAGCAGACTTGCTGATTCAGTAACAATAAAAACTTAGTTAGAGGTGAAGACAGAGATAGGAAGTTGGCTGAATTTCCTGAACATGAAAGTATTTCATTCCCTCTGAGTCCGTCAATCTGCTTATTCAAGGCTAATAAAAATGTTTCAGAGAAGCAAACCTTTGGTCTTTGGATTCCACCAGTTAACAGAAAATCTAATCCTTTGGGACTGGTTCCAAAGGGAAAGATTTTACTGGAATTTGCCCAGTAAATTTGGGGTGTTGTATTTCAAGCGGCAAGCATGACACCACTCAAACCCAGCTTGAATCGTCTGTTGAACAATGGATGGGTTATGCATTACAAGAGATAAAGACTCTTTCAGAGGTGACATCAAGCAAAATACTTTGGACTTTACAGTATTTTCAGAAGTCATAACCTTTGCCAAATTTATAGTATGAGCATTGACAGAGATTTAGTTCAACTTACATGTAGTTCAGGCTTTCCAGGTGGCTCAGTGGGTAAAGAATGCATCTGCAGTGCAGGAGACACAGTAGACGCAGGCTCCATCCTTGGGTTGGGAGGACCCCCTGGAAGAGGGCCCGGGGAACCCACCACAGAATTTTTCCCTAGAGAATCCCATGGACAGGGGAACTTGGCAGACTACAGTCCGTAGGGCCACAGAGTCAAACGCAACTGAACACACACACGTGCACATCTAGTTCAACTTACATTAAGATTTTGGAAATCAGAACCAACAGTAGGCCTTAGTTATTAGAAAAGTATTCTTCCTAATTGAATTTCAAAAAAAATTCTTTTAAAAAGGTTTTCTCTATCCTGCTGCTGCTGCTATGTCGCTTCAGTTGTGTCGGACTCTGTGCGACCCCATAGACGGCAGCCCATGAGGCTCCCCTGTCCCTGGGATTCTCCAGGCAAGACTACTGGAGTGGGTTGCCGTTTCCTTCTCCAATGCATGAAAGTGAAACATGAAAGTGAAGTCGCTCAATTGTGTCCGACTCTTAGTGACCTCATGGACTGCAATCAGGCTCCTCCATCCATGGGATTTTCCAGGCAAGAGTACTGGAGTAGGTTGCGGTTCCCTTTTACATTTGTGTTTATAGAGAGGTACAAATTTCATCAGACTGTGAAGTAATCTTACAGGTCATGCATTATATTTTTTCTAACATATCCATTATATGTTATGGTTTGTAAGACATAGTTTAATATCATTTTCACTTCTTAAGAAGTAGGTATTATGATGGGATAGAATGTAGCATGATGGTTAAAAATGTAGATTCTGGAGTCAGATGATCTGCATTCAAATTTTATCGCTACCAGTTACTAACAATATAGCTTTGTATCTTTTTCTCATCTATAACAGTGAGATAGTAGCACTATTTATTTCAAATGATTATGAAAATTAAATGAGATACTATAAGGTGGGCCAAAAAGTTCCTTCAGTTTTAAAGTAAAAATAAAAGATGTATTTTTCATTTCATCAAGAACTATATAGAACAATGTATTGACCATTTTGTTCTACTACCTTCTGCCATTTTTCAGGAACTTCACAATTTCATTTCCAGATGGCTTTTACAGTTTTCCAGGGAATTGAAATTTTTTCCATCAAGAGAATTTTGTAAAGAAAAAAGGAAATCCAAAGGTGTGATGTCTGGTGAACATGTGGGTGAATCAGAATTTCCCAGCCAAGCTATAATCATTTTTGCCTGGTTGTCAAACATGCAGTCTTGCGTTATCCTGATCAAAGATTATGTGTTTTCTGTTGACTAAGTCCAGCTGATTTTCATGGACTGCTGCTTTCAGTTGGCCTAATTTAGAGCAGCACTATTGGAATTAATTGTTTAGTCTTCTGGAAGGAGCTCATAGTAGAGGACTCCCTTCCAACCCTGCCACATACACATCACACCTTCTTTGGATGGAGGCCGGCCTTTGGTGTGGTCATTGATGGTTCTTTTTTGCTTGCCCCATGACTTCTTCCATTCCACTTTATTGTACAATAGACCGTTTTCATCGACGGTCACAATTTGTTTTTAAAAACTGAACGTTTTTGTTATGTTTAAGTAGAGAATCGAATGCAGGAATATGGTCAAGAAGGTTGTTTTTCCTGCTTAACTTACATGGAAACTAAACATCAAAGTGATTAACATAACCAAGATTTTCAAGGCTTGATTTGGATATTTTGAATATGTCAGCTTCCACCTGAGTGGTATAATGTTGATTGTTCTCAATGTCTTAATTTGATTGCTATCAACTTCAACTGGTCTTCCTGACCATGCAGCATTCTCCAGCATGCTGCTGCTGTTGCTGCTAAGTCACTTCAGTCGTGTCTGACTCTATGCGACCCCATAGACGGCAGCCCACCAGGCTCCCCCGTCCCTGCGATTCTCCAGGCAAGAACACTGGAGTGGGTTGCCATTTCTTTCTCCAGTGCATGAAAGTGAAAAGTGAAAGTGAAGTTGCTCAGTCGTGTCTGACTCTTAGCGACCCCATGGACTGCAGCCTACCAGGCTCCTCCGTCCATGGGATTTTCCAGGCAAGAGTGCTGGAGTTGGGTGCCATTGTCTTCTCCGATTCTCCAGCATAAAACTCTGCAAACCAATTTTAAAATGTTCGATATGGTACAGCACCTTCTCCATACACTGCACAAATCCGTTTTTTTTTTTTGCATTTCAGGTGCGTTTTTACCTTTCTTAAAATAATAAAACATAATATGCTGAAAATGTCATTTTTCCTTCTATCTTCAATATTAAAATGGCTACATAAAAAATCACCAACTTAGATTTTTTAAAAATGACAATTGTTACAATGCAATCTAAAAAAATTCCTTTGAATGAAGTTAAAGATAACTATTACTAAAATCAGCTTATGGAAAAACCTGAATGAAGTTTTTTGCCAACCCAATATATTTACAGTGTCAATCATGGTGTATGTTGCTGCTAAGTCATATCAGTCATGTCCGACTCTGTGTGACCCCATAGATGGCAGCCCACCAGGCTCCTGTCCCTGGGATTCTCTAGGCAGGAATACTGGAGTGCGTTGCCGTTTCCTTCTCCAGTGCATGAAAGTGAAAAGTGAAAGTGAAGTCACTCAGTCGTGTCTGACTCTTTGCGACCCCATGGACTGTAGCCTACCAGGCTCCTCCGTCCACGGGATTTCCCAGGCAAGAGTACTGGAATGGGTTGCCATTGCCTTCTCCAATCATGGTGTATGGCACATGCTTAATGCTCAGTATACATTAGCTATTATTTGCTCCATTTATGGATTACACTAAGCTTAGAGCATGACACAGGAGGGGGTATCTTTGAGAAGCAGACTACGAAACAAAATTTAGTATGCTGCATGTTTACCAGGGTGTTGGGTATGAATGAACACCTGTGGAAGGGTGGGGAAGAAAGCAGAATATCATACCACTATACAGTGCTATAGCCTCAGCTAAGCTCATGGGGGAGCTCTGGATGCAAATGACCAGTCCAAACTCCATTGTCTTGGGCTGAGAAAGCCGAGTCTATATATATTTTGTCAATCAGCCGTGGGATGTGCACCCCCTCCCTCTCCCCTGGCATGACCTTGGGTAAAGTGACTCTGCAGCTGAAGCAATCCATGAAGTGGCGGACTGTGAAGCTGTCCATTGGCCACACTCCCAACATTTGGCACAAAAATTTTTTCCTTGTAAGGGGGTCTAGGTGGCACATCTCTGTATTTAACACAGAGTGGTCTGTGTACCACTTGAAAAATAATCTCAACAAACTACATTGCTTGAGTAAAAGTAAGGTCTTTAAGGATTCAAGGACAATGAAGCTGAATAAACCATGGAAATATGAAAGAGCTATCAATAATACATCTGTGAGATGGAAAGCTTTCTCCTTCTTCATAATCTCCCAGATTTGGGGGGAGGATGAATTCTGGTAACTGGAAGCCCTTTGTTTAATGAACATTGCAATGGATTGGGGTTTGTGATGGAGCTATAAGCTGGAAAGAAGTCCATGTACTGCCATTTCCTTCTCCAGGTGATCTTCCCAACCCAGGGATCGAACCCATGTCTCTAGCATTGCAGGCAGATGCTTTAACCTCTGAGCCACCAGGGAAGCCCAAGGATCACATAGGAGGTAGTAATAGAAGCCAGCCACAGTGGATGTCACACAGAGAGGAAGAGGAGAATCCTTGGTAAGAATTTAGGTGAATAAAGTGGCTAATGTTGTACCCTTTGATGTGCTCAGCACTTTCTAAGTGCTTTGTATGTGTAACTGACTTAATCCTCACAATACCATTAAGGAAGTAGCTATATTACTTCTCCCTTTTTAGAGATGAGGAAACTGAGGCACAGAGAAGTAATTTGCCAGTGGTACTCATTGAAAAAAGCATGGAACTGGCATTGTAGGGTCTGTGCTCTTAATCATCCTTTTCCAAGAATTTCTGTGAAATTACCAAATTTTTTTGGTCTGTCACACCACACGTCTTACTGGATCTTAACTCCCTAACCAGAAATCGAACCTGGGCCACCTCCCCCTTCATCCTGCAGTGAAAGCCTAGTCACTGGAGTGACAAAGAATTCCCAAATGACTGATGCTATTAAAGCAAATGGACTCTCCCTTAGGAATTTCAAAAAGTGCTGTCTGATATTAAAGGCTGAGGGCAGGCAAAAACAAAGGCTCTGTGGTATGCAGGCACAGCTAACAACTCGGTTGTGTATAGCTATTTCGAAAATGATGAACTGTGAGTCAACACTTCAGGTTTCCAGTTAAAAAAGCATGATGTCAATGTGTGCCAATGTGAGTCAACAAGTAGGACTGTGTGATTGTCTCACTCTACTCAGAATTCTTTAGATCCTTGGTGTGTGCAATATTGGATTCCATGAAGCTGAGCAAGAAGGCAAGAAAGAAAATGGCTTAAAGGAAAATCACAAATAAGAATCTACAAAGTTGGCAAACAATTCAATATCAAAGACCCAACCCAATCAAAAAATGAACAGAAGACCTAAATAGACGTTTCTCCAAAGAAGACACACAGATGGCCAATGGGCACATGAAAAGATGCTTAATATCACGAATTGTTAGAGAAATGTAAATGAAAACTACAGTGAGGTATCACCTCGCACCAGTCAGCATGGCCATCATCAAAAAGTCTCAAATAATAAACGCTGGAGAGGAAGCAGAGGAAAGGCAACCCTCCCACACTGTTGGTAAACTCGTACAGCCACCATGGAGAACAGTATGACAGTTCCTTAAAAAACCAAAAATAGAGTTACCGTGTGCGTGCATGCTCAGGTGTGTCTGATTCTTTGCAACTCTATGGACTGTAGCCTGCCAAGTTCCACTTTCCATGGGGTTCTCCAGGCAAGAATACTGGAATGGGTTGCCATTTCCTCCAGGGAATCTTCCTGATGCAGAGATTGAACCAGGGTCTCCTGCATTGCCAGGTTCAGTGGTTCTTTACCATTGAATCACATGGGATGCCCCAGTTCCACTACTGGGCATATATCAGAAAAGATAAAAATTCTAATTTGAAAAGACACATCTAGTCCAACGTTCAGCACTATTTATAATAGCCAAGACATGGAAACAACCCAAATGTCCCCAACAGAGGAATGGATAAAGATGTGGTACACATATATAATAGGATATTACTCAGCTATAAAAAAGAATGAAAGATTGCCAGTTGCAGAACATGGATGGACCTGGAGATTATCATACAGAGAAAAACAAATATCATGTGATATCACTTATATCTGGAATCTAAAAAAGGATACAAGAACTTATTCACAAAATGGAAACAGATTCACAGATAAAGAAAACAAACATGGTTAAAAAAGGGGAAAGGGAGGGAGGAGGGATAAATGAGAAGTGTGGGATACATACCAGTATATATGAAATAGACAAAAAACAAAAATTTACTGTATAGCACGGGGACCTATATTCAATATCTTATATTAATCAATAATGGAAAAGAATCAGAAAAAATATATATCTGAATCACTTTGTTGTACATCTGAAACTAACACAATATTGTAAATCAACTATGACTCAATAGAAAAAAAAATCTACAAAGTTGGAAAAATACTTTGTATTTTTGAAATACAAAAATACTTGGAGCTGAAATACTCCAACTGGTATAGAGCCTGAATAAACTGGAGGAAAACATCATATATGTGGTTTTAGAGACTCTCTGCACAGTAGTAAGGATAGGTGTTTTAAACACAGACTGCCTGTGTTCAAATCTCTGCTTTAATATTTTTAACTTGGGTATTCTTAAGTGTCACTTTAGCTTTTCTGTGCTTCAGTTTCCTGACAATAAAGTTGGGGTAATAGTTCCACCTTACAGGCACATCATGTGAAATGCTGGACTGTATGAAGCACAAGCTGGAATCAAGATTGCAAGGAGAAATATCAATAACTTCAGATATGCAGATGACACCACCCTATTGGCAGAAAGCGAAGAGAAACTGAGGAGCCTCTTGATGAAAGTGAAAGAGGAGAGTGAAAAAGCAGGCTTAAAACTCAACATTCCAAAAATGAAGATCATGGCATCCGGTCCCATCACTTCATGGCAGATAAATGGGGGAAAAAATGGAAACAGTGACAGGGTTTATCTTCTTGGGCTCCAAAATCACTGCAGGTTGTGACTGCAGTCATGAAATTAAAAGACGCTTGCTCCTTGGAAGAAAAGCTATGATCAACCTAGACAGCATATTAAAAAGCAGAGACACTACTTAGCTGACAAAGGTCTGTATAGTCAAAAGAAAAAGTGAAAGTGAAGTCGCTCAGTCGTGTCCGACTCTTTGCAACCCCCTGGACTGTAGCCCACCAGGCTCCTCAGTCCATGGGATTTTCCAGGCAAGAGTACTGGAGTGGGTTGCCATTTCCTTCTGCAGCGGATCTTCCCAACCCAGGGATCGAACCCGGGTCTCTGGCACAGCAGGCAGACGCTTTACTGTCTGAGCCACCAGGGAGATCCCTGCATAGTCAAAGCTATGGTTTTACAGTAGTCATGTATGGATGTGAGAGTTGGACCATAAAGAAAGCTGAGCACTGAAGAACTGGCACTTTTGAACTGTAGTGTTGGAGAAGACTCTTGCAAGTACCTTGGACTGCAAGATCAAACCAGTCAATCCTAAAGGAAATCAGTCCTGAATATTCATTGGAAGGGCTGATGCTGAAGCTGAAGTTCCAATACTTTGGCCACCTCATGCGAAGAGTTGACTCATTGGAAAAGACTCTGATGCTGGGAGGGATTGGGGGCAGGAGGAGAAGGGGACGACAGAGGATGAGATGGCTGTATGGCATCACCGACTCGATGGGCATGAGTTTGAGCAAGCTCCAGGAGTTGGTGATGGACAGGGAAGCCTGACTTGCTGCAGTTGATTGGGTCTCAGAGTCAGACATGACTGAGGGGCCGAACTGAACTGAACTGAACCACCTTGCAGGGTTATTGTGAGAAATCAGTTAATACATACAGGGCTGTTGAAACAGTGTTTGGAGGATTAATAAGCACTCAATAGTTAACAAAAACTACAATGAGGGACAACTTAATATATATTCAAATACAAAAATCTTGATGTAGATCTTTTCCATCTTCATTACAGACAAGGTAAAAGAAAGTCCATTGAAACTGAGATATTGAGAGCACATTAAAAAGAACTTCTCATCAAGAAAAGGACATAACAACTATATTTAAATGTTCTCTTATGGGCTATATAGAAAGGAGTGTTTCTCTTCTTGGGCTTAGCCTAAGAAGTGTGCTCTCTAAAAGTGGGAAAACAAACTCTTATAAAAATCAAGTTTGAATCAGGAGTACGTGGTCACTTTCTACCTCACTTGCCCAAGAAACAGACTGAAAACTAAAGAAAGCTCAGTGTGTTTGTGAGGGACTTAGAACAAATTAATAGCTATTATACATTAAATTAGTAGCTGGAATTTTTTTTAGTGTGCCATTCTTTTTTTTCAGCATAGGAAACACTGCTGTTGCTGCTGCTAAGTTGCTTCAGTTGTGTCCGATTCTATGTGACCGCATAGATGGCAGCCCACCAGGCCCCTCCGTCCCTGGGATTCTCCAGGTAAAAACACTGGAGTGGGTTGCCATTTCCTTCTCCAATGCATGAAACTGGAAAGTGAAAGTGAAGTCACTCAGTCGTGTCCGACTCTTCGCGACCCCATGGACTGCAGCCTACCAGGTTCCTCCGTCCATGGGATTTTCTAGGCAAGAGTACTGGAGTGGGGTGCCATTGTTTTCTCCTAGGAAACATTACACAGAAGCAATGGAAAAAATCAGAACACATTTGTAGCAGAGCTACAAAAAGGACTTGCTTAGGTCAAATTTATCAGATAGAGCCATGACCAGGACTCAGATTTTAAAACTTCATTGTTGTTTCCACTACCTTTAATTTCCTTTCACTGATTTTTTTTAAAAGGCAAAATGAATGAAAAAGGATACCATCACATTATATGAAGGCTTATAAATTTGAGGATGTATTCAGTTGTCCCTTAACTGTGTCTGCCCATTCCTTGGCCTGACCTCAGAAGACTGTCCAACTCTATCCCCAGCCCACAGACCCTATTAAAGGGGTGACCTAGGCAGCTATGTTTAATTATACATTCTTTTCAGGGATCACCCCATACACTGGACCAAGCCAATCAGGTTCACTCTCTTGGTGTGTTTAAGTCACAAGGGGGAAGTTGCTGAGGCATAGCAAGCAGGAAGTAGAGAGGCAGAGGGAACGTCCATGAGGTCTCCATGCAGAACGGTCCTCACAGTTCCCATATTTTCCCACCTTGGAGTCTAAGATCTGTATTCTTATCATATCTACCTTACCCCTCCTTTTCTCTTTTGTTGATTAGATAGGATTTTTATTAACAATCAAGTAATTCTTGATTACATGACTCTCTACTACAAAATGCTAAGTCAACAGACAGATACATAGAGATAAGGATTTAGTCTACCACTGTGTACTTAGTATCTGGGGAGAAGACAGATGAGCTAAATAGACTAAAAAGATATTTTTAGTAGTACAGCACTTTGAAGAGTCTTCTGTGAGGTGTTTTTCTCTGTAATATTACATTCAACCACCAACTCTTATCATTTCTACTTCTCAAATATTTTTATTATCTATCTTCTCTCCACATGAATAGCCATCTCTTATCTTGACTATAATTACCCTCTTAGGCAACATGAAAAGATGTAAGGAAACTTGCTCTTTTAAGAAAACTTTAATTCAAAAAGATACATATGCATACTTATGTACATAGCAGCTATTTACAATAGCCAAGACATGGAGACAACCTAAGTGTCTATCAGCAGCTAAACATATAAAGATGTGTGTATACACATATATTAAAAAGAATAAAATAATGCCACTTGCAGGATATTCAAACAAGGATAGATCTAGAATTACACTGAGTGAAGTAAGTCAGAAAGAGAAATAGAGGGCTTCCCTGGCAGCTCAGTGGTAGAGAATCCACCTGCCAGTGTAGGAGACATGGGTTTAATTCCTGACCCAGAAGATCCCACATACTGTGGAGCAACTAAGCCCATGTGCCACAACTACTGAGTCTGTGCTCTAGAGTTCCGGAGCCACAACTACTCAGCCTACTAGCCCTAGAGCCTGGGCTCCCCACAAAAGAAGCCACTGCAATGCAAAGCCCACATGCTGCAACTAAAGAGTAGCCCCTGCTCACCATAACTAGAGGAAAGCCTGCCCAGCAACAAAGACCCAGCACAGCCAAAAATAAATAAAAATTAAATTGTATAGAAAAAAGGGGAATACAAATATCGTGTTATCACTTATACGTGGGGTGACACAAATGAATATATCTATATCACAGAAACACATTTACTTGTGGCAGCCAATGGAGGGGGGGGAATGGTATGGAAGGGAAGGACTGGGAGTTTGAGATTTAATATCCTATAATAAACCATAATAAAAATAACACGGAAAAGACTATATACATACCTAATTGAATCACTTTACTGTAGAGCAGAAATTAACACAATATTATAAATCTAATTTCATTGCAAATATAATTTTTTTAAAAAGAGGTATAAAAACATCCACTTCTGCTTCATTGACTATGGTAAAGCCTTTGACTGTGGATCACAACAAATTGGAAAATTCTTAGAGATAGGAATACCAAACCACCTTACCTGCCTCCTTAGAAACCTTTATGCAGGTCAAAAAGAAACAGTTAGAACCGGGCATGGAACTGACTGGTTCCAAACTGGGAAAGGAGTATGTCAAGGCTGTATATTGTCACCCTGATTGTTTAATTTATATATGCAGAGTCAGTCAGTTCAGTCGCTCAGTCGTGTCCGACTCTTTGCGACCCCATGAATTGCAGCACGCCAGCCCTCCCTGTCCATCACCAACTTCCAGAGTTCACTCAAACTCATGTCCAGTGAGTCAGTGATGCCATCTAACCATATCATCCTCTGTCATCCCCTTCTCCTCCTGCCCCCAATCCCTTCAAGCATCAGAATCTTTTCCAATGAGTCAACTCTTTGCATGAGGTGGCCAAAGTACTGGAGTTTGAGCTTTAGCCTCATTCCTTCCAAAGAACACCCAGGACTATATCTCCTTTAGAATGGACAGGTTGGATCTCCTTGCAGTCCAAGGAACACTCAAGAGTCTTTTCCAATATGCAGAGTACATCATGCAAAATGGTGGGCTGGATGAAGCACAAGCTGGAATCAAGATTTCTGGGAGAAATATCAATAACCTTAGATATGCAGATGACACCACCCTTATGGCAGAAAGTGAAGAGGAACTAAAGAGCCTCTTGATGAAGGTGACAACACAAGATAGTTAAATAAAAGATGACTATGCAGCTATTAATATTATGATTTGAACAACATTTTCTAAATGTTCTCTTTGTTATTTTGGGGCATACCAACAAAACATTACAAGGTTAGTTAACAGAGAGAAGCACTAGTATTTGATTATTACTAGCTTCTCTACCAGATTCTTTTGCATAGCTTATATCAGTAATACTCTCAGCAAACATATGAAGTGGGTGTTATTACTGTCTTTTTTGGAAGTGGAAACTCAGAAGACATATAAGCATCTTTGACAAGGTCACATTTCTAATAAGTAATCAATATAATTTTAAATCTAATACACTTTGGGCTATATTTCAATGATGACTGATAAAGGGCTAAACATTCTGAAAAACACCNAGGAGGAGTGTGAAAAAACTGGCTTAAAACTCAACATTCAAAAAACTAAGATCATGGCATTGGGTATCATTACTTCATAGCAAATAGATGAGGAAACAATGGAAATAATGACAGGCTTTATTTTCTTGGGCTCTTAAATCACTGCTGTTGGAGACTGCAGTCATGAAATTAAAGGATACTTGCTCCTTGGAAGAAAAGCTGACAAACCTAGACAGCGTATTAAAAAGCAGAGACACTACTTTGCTGACAAAGGTCTGTATAGTCAAAGCTATGGTTTTTCAGTAGTCATGTATGGATGTGAGAGTTGGACCATAAAGAAAGTTGAGCACTGAAGAATTGGTGCTTTTGAACTGTGGTGTTGGAGAAGACTCTTGCAAGTCCCTTGGACTGCAAGATCAAACCAGTCAATCCTAAAGGAAATCAGTCCTGAATATTCAATGGAAGGGCTGATGCTGAAGCTCCAAGACTTTGGCTACCTGATTCCAGTTGGCAAAGAGCCAACTCACTGGAGAAGGTCTTGATGTGGGAAAGACTGAAGGCAGGAGAAGGGGACGACAGAGGTCGAGATGGTTGGATGCCATTGCCAACTCAATGTACATGAATTTGAGCAAACTCCAGGAGATGGTGAAGGACAGGAAAGTGCAGTCCTTGGAATCACAGAGTCAGATATGACTGAGCGACTAGACAACAAATATGGCAGTGGGAATGCACTAAATGTGGTGTCAGGAGTAATACAGGGTGAACAAAAGCATAGAGAGGCACCTGCACCAGTATTCCATAGTAGGGACTTAAGGAAGGTTTCAGCGAATTTCTGCCTAAAAAAAGAGGGGCTTCAGAACAAGTAAGAATTAGCGGAGCATAATTAGCAGAGACGAGTGAGAAGGCAAGATACATGAATATTTCGGAAGTGTTCAAGAATATGCAAAAAGACTACAATTTGCAAGTTGCCAAAGCTTTCTCCTGTTGATCCTCAGATGATGGGTTATATTTCCCCTACCACCCAAAAGAACCTGAAAGCCCAAAAGAACTTCTCTGAATCTAGACCAAAGACAGGCTTAAAGCAGGAGTTTCCTCTTTTTCCAAGTCAATGGCAAACAATGGAGGACTTCTCAGTTTGGTTTCCCAAACTCAGGACTTACACTTTCATTCCAGGTTGTTAAGGTCAGTAAAAATCTTCGTAAGATTTTACCCTGTGGCCTTGATAAGGACAATGTAGAAAAGTCCAGTATTTTTTTTTTTTTGCAGTCAATGAGAAATGCTTCTTCATACTGTGAACATCAAGTCTACTTTCTGATGATCTAAGATCAGAGGTAAATTTGGCTTTACAGCTTCAGTTTAGGTATTAACTATGCAAATTCTAAGTTACAAATTATAATTTCTTAGAAATTCTAAGTTTCTAAATTCTCTTCATAGAATGAAAATCAGGTTTAATTCCAATTTTTGTTTTGAGGATTAGAGATTAAGAAAACTTTTTAACAGTAATATAAGAAAGTCATTAAAAGATGGGAAGGAAATTATGTTTACAGAGATCTGTAAGGTCAGCATTGCACTGTGGTTTTCCCTGGGCCCATGTTGTCACCCAAAGTCACAATGGCCTAATTTCTAGAGGCCCAAGTTCCTATTTTCAAGCCAATGATTTATTACAATTTCTCCTTCAAAAGTATTAGGGTAACATGAACAAAACAATGTTTCAGGCATCAATGATCTAAAATACAGATGTTCTTGAGCTCACATTTTTAGTGAGGGCAACAAAATCTTACCCTTCATATGTGTATAAAGCATAAATATATATATATGATTCACAGTCTGAAGTATTAAAATTTCATGGGGGTAGATGATTAGGGGAAAAAAAAAAACAACCTAAAAAAGGTTCCTTAGGGAGGTGAGAATGAAAAAATTGAGAAACATGGTGTAGATTTTTACCTAGTGAGGAATACTTTAATTCAACTTTCGTGATAATTCAGAATCCCCAGATGAAACAGAAAACCACAGTGACTGTATTTTCTACCAGCGTACTTGTGAGCAGCTCCAGTTTTCTCTTTGCCCTTTGTTTCTCCAAGCAGAAGTCACTAAAATGTTCAAGTGTAAAGAAAACCCTAGGAATAATTTTTTAAAAGGTATACGAGTCATTAAACTTACAACACAGAGTACAAACCAAAAAAGTAAATTTATTTAAATTACTAAAATAGCTTTTAAAGTCATTTACAGATTAGCTGCTACAATTATTTTTCCTGATATAAGTAATATTATTTTAAAATTTTGGTCAACGAAACAGTTAATAAAACATCTGTTTCTCCATATAATACATTTATGTATAAAATAAGCCTTTTCAAAAATTCTTGTTTTAGAATCCCCTATAAATCAAGAATATCTGACTTCTGACAGTGTCAGGAACAGATTATAATAAGGAATATAAATTTACGAATACTGGTAGTCCTAGTGGAAAGAAATAAGACCATACTCTACCATCAGTTATGGGATCCTCAAAAGGTAAATGAAGAAGCCTGACAGACTTTAGTATTCTAAAAGCAATATTGTCATTTAAAGGTTTGTAGACAATAAAAAAATAAAGTTGATCCAGAATTTTAAGATTCTAAGAAAACCAAAGCTGTTGACAGATGAGAAAGCTGTTAAGAAATGCAAATTTAAAACTGAAATACTACGGTATAGTTATGTACAGCAGTACATCTTAACATCCTTCATATATAGTAAACTTCATTTTCTTTTTGGCTTGAGGCACTCAATAGAATTTATCACGTGCATAGTAAATCTTCATACCTGTTACAAGAGTGTCATTAAAGGACATAGACTGCAACAAATGGACATGTAGAAAATCAAATCCCTCTTCAGTCACTGAGGAGAGGTGGTTGACAAAGCGGTTTACCAATTTCTGACATTATCTTTCTTAACAAAATTTTCAGGATATGAACTAAATAAACTGCCTGAATTTACCTGTTCTTAGGCGCCAAGTGAGCAAATATACTAAACCTCATCATATACATGCTTCAGAATCCTTGGGAGTAAAAATTTCTTCAAGGAAAATAAAAGTCCCAACAGAATTCACTGAGAATGGTGTTCATATAGCTATGTTTGACGAACCCCAGGTGACAGTGACTTTTCTTTTTTTTTTAATTTCTGAGTGTGCATGGGGTGGCTTGCAGAATCTTAGCTCCCCAACCAAGGATGGAACCCAGGCCCTTTGCAGTGAGAGCATGGAGTCCCACCCACTAGGCCATCAAGGAATTCCCCCAGTGACTTATTTTAATATTTCATCTTGAAGACTTTTCCTCCCCTTTCCTTCTCCATTCCACAACTTTTCCCTGGTCTTCTTTTCCCGGCCCTCCAAAATTAAAGAAAAAAAGAAAGAAACACCCAAACAAACACTCAGATGGCCCTTCATTATTGCTCTTCATTATTTTTGTTCCTATAAGGAGAAGCTGACTAAGGAATTCACATCTAAATGATGTAAAAAGAGAACAAAACAGGAAAGCCAACAGTTGCGCTCAGGGAGCTGTCTTACTAATAACAAACTCTGTGAAAAAAAACCCAAGTTAAAACACTGGGGAGGATTTATAGGAAGGAGCCAAATCCCTCCCACTGGTCATACCACAGGAATAATGATTCACTCCAGAATTTAAGTAGATCCTCTATGGGACTGTATATAATTTACAGTCTGTAGATATCATTAACACAGATCTCAGTGGGAAATGAGTCTCTCAGGTAACAGATGATTAGGCTGAATAAACAATACAGATGTTCCATGTTTACCTAAGAACCTAACCTCCTTTAAAAAGAAACCAGTTCTTTCAAAAAGAGCTGAGTGCTGTCTGGTTAGAAACTTTGAAAAAATTCTCAGCACTTGAGACATAATTTTCTCTTCTGTCTTCCTTTAGAAGCAGATGCCCCTTTTCAGGTCATTTTCAGGTTGTACAGGCAGGACTAAGTGAGAAATACGGCTCCAGAGCCCACTCAGTTTGTCTGGGTCCATATGCTTGTAGGAGTTGGGTGTGTTAGAGTCGGTGAACTTGACTTTGAGGAAATCTCTCACTTTTTCTTCAATTTCCTTTAGGCCTAGATTGGTTCCAAGCGTCTCCTCCTCCAACAAGACAGTCAGGACTAAGGCTACGTCTTTGAAGGCTGCACTTTCATGGTCACAATACTTATAGAAGATTAAAGTAGAGCCTGCAGGCAGTGACTCAAAGCGGTGGACCACAGCTGCATTCTGGCCATTTCTGAATCCAGTGCTCAGTTCCTGATCTACTTCTTCTTTGACAGTATCACTGTCTCGAGCAGCTTTGCCGGCCCCATCAATCCGGATGGCAGGAACGCTACGGGAGGAGGAGTAGGCATCAGCGATTTGTTCGCTCAGACACCAGAGCACTTCTTCAGCATCTCGGGCGGCAGTGAGCAGCAAAATCGCAGGCTGAGGCCGAGGCTGGGAACCATTGAGATGTTTTTCCAGGAATGTTTGGCTCCTTTTCCACAGCTTCTCATCTTGACCTTGGTACTTATTCATCAGTTGTTTCATCTGGTTTTGGAACTCTTGAACAGCAGTGGTTTCTGCTTCAGGAGGATGAGTGTACCAAAAACTCCCAATGAGAAGAGTGGCTATCACAGCAAGGGGCCAATACCACTTTGTCTTGACGGAAGATGCACTTTTGGGTTGCCCAGTCATTTCTGCTCGGGAAAAAAAGAATGATACGCACAAATATTATTGTCTTAGATTCAAGAGCAAGTGACTTTTAAAGCCCACATTAATATTTACAAACATTAGCTAAGAGAGGAATTTAAAGAAGGGAGCTGATAATTTACTTTCTTAAAGAAATAATTTAACATATGTATTTTAGGTTATGTATTTACATATGTATGAGTATGCATATGTCTCTACAATATCAAAATGATAGGAAGTCTCAGAGGAAAAGTAGAATTTAAGTATATGAAATGGCATATGCAAATCGGAAAGAATATAATTTATAAGGCAGAGCTATCATTACTACTGCTAATATTTGGGAGGTAAACAATATTAGAAGACACTTTACAAAATAGTTTTAAATTTAAAACTAACATGGATTATTCTCCAAGGTGAAATGTTTAAGTATAAAAAGGAATAAACAAAAGGATGCATTATAAATGAAATCTTCCATATAATTGCACTGATGCCTATCTTTGGTGGCATGCAGTTGTTAATATTGGCAAAATTTTGTTTGTAACTCACTCCTAATTATTATTGGCAATGATATCAATTTATATTTACCCAGTGCTTTGCAGCTGCAGTTTATAAAACATTTTCTCATATACCGTATCATTTAACCTTTTAAATATGACAGCAATAATATTTTTACTTTCTATTTAGGGACCCTGTAGACCAACAGGTCTCAAAGTACGGCTGGTAGGCTATCTCAAGATCTCCTCAAGGGGATCTTTGAAGTTAACGTTGTTCTCCTAACACTAAGATCTTATTCACCTTTTCCCTGCCATATTGATATCTGCACCAATGGTGTAAAAAGCCGTGGCAGGAAAAACAACTGCTGCTTCAGATGAATCACAGGGCAGTGGCACCAAACTATACTAGGACTGCCTTGTATTCTTCATGGCCACGTATTCAAGGTTATCAATTTCATCTAAGAACATCCTTCATGAAGCATTTAAAGCTATTTACCTCATTAAAACTCAATCCTTGAGTATAACATTCTATGTGAAGAAATGGGAAGTATATATAAAGCACTTTGTGCACCTGACATGTGAGCTGAGCTAGTGGTTTTTTTCATAGAATTTTTACTGGAAAGGACAAGTGACAAACTATGGCTAGTCAGACTTTGTATTTGGGAGATGTTTTCTTGAAAAGGAACAATGTGAGCCTCTTGCTTTCAAGGAAACTGACAATCTTTGTTCCCAGTGATAAAATTCAAGGTTTCAAGTGAAAATTAGAGTTGCAGGATATCTGCCATCATGAATTTAACAGCTCCCAATAGTTAAGACTTCTTTGTCTCGAGACTGGTGGTGATGTTAACAAATGTGATCTTTTTATATCGTATTAAAAACATGTCAGCATTTGGAAGATCTATATAATTTAGTGAACCAATCTTTTCCAAATGACCAGTGTATGATATTCAAAGTACAAGAAAGACCAATAAGTTTTGACAGAATGTAAAATGTAACAGAATACAAAAAGTTCATTAATATGGCGTCAGATTTCATATTTCAAATAACATTTAGAAACTGTTATCTGAGTTTGGGACAGTATCAAAAGAGAATATTCACAACTGTCTAAAGACTATTAAAACATTACATATCCATACAAAGCTAAATTTTACAGATACCTCAACCAAAACAATATATTGTAACAGGCTGAATACAGAAGCAGAATGAAATTCCAGCTCATTTTATTAAACCAGGCATTAGAGATTACAAAAATCACAAAATTATTTAAAAATAATTGACAAACATAAAAAAAATTTTTTTTCAGCTTAAATCTCTAGGTAATTATGGACAGGTATAACCTTTTTTTTTTCTCAAAGGTCTCTAGGGATACTTATTGAGGGATACTTATTAACTTTCCTAGTGGAAAGTGGCATTGAGAGAGAGACTCATTTAATAAAAGATGAATAGACAAACTTACGTCGGTTGGAGATTGATGAAGATTGGTTTCCAAGCTCTGATTTCTGAACACTGTCATCTAATGATAGGAGTAATAAAGATGATCAATTATGTTTCATAATTTCATTATTTCCAATAGAAAAAAGAAAATTTCACCAAGAGAAAATAAGAGAGAGACCAGCGAGAAACAGAAGAAAAAGCAGATTCAGGTGTCTAATAGATTGACAGCTGTTTGAGACACAAGACCCATTTCCTTTATAATTATTCATGGCATGTAAGAGTCTAGTACAAAGCAAACTCTTAATACATTAGTTTTGTGAGAAAGTCTTGAATTTGATCCAAATTATTTAATGGGAGTGGTGAGATTTCTAGGACAAAGGTACGAGGACAAAGAAAACAAGTACAACTATAATAAAAGGAAACATATTATACCATCTGAAAAACTGCCATATATTGAACGCTTGCCTGGTGATGATGCTGTAAAGAGGGAAAGAAGGACAAAATATGGATTATGGATTACTGAGCTATTTGGATAAGGGATTTTTAAGGTAAAACTCAATCTTAAATCTTCTTATTTTCCACCTAAAACTGACCCAATACTGCCTCTGGTGCTTCTGACCATTACAAATATCAGTAATATTTTTGAAATTACACTAAAAAACTTTTCACCATTTCTGTTAATAGACAAGTAATTCTCTTTTAGCTTTGTGGCTAAACAATAGATATCAAAAATAATTTTCTCACTACTCCATCAAATCTCTATATCCATCGTTACTTTAGAAAACAAATAAAAAACTATCCAGCTCTTTCCTTTTCCCCTCCATCTTTTTTGGCATGGTGACAGATTTCAACATCTAAGAAAAAGGAAATGGAAAGACAGCGTTCAGAAAGTGAAGAGGCCGAGTTATTCATTTGTATGATCTACATTACCAATACTGTCAACTATCACTTGCCTAGAACTTTATAGCTTTTATGTGTATAAGTGATCTTTCTAGTATTTACCAACATTTTTCATTGGAGAAACACTGGACTAAACTGGAGGAATACAGTTTATGCTGTTGTTTTTAATAGAAATAGCCTTATTTCTGGTCATATGACAAAAAACCTCAAATGAAACAAACTGACATCAACCTTAACTCTAAACTTAATAATTGCTTTGCAATTACTAGTTTAGTCTAGGAAATGCTGTCATTTAGAAGCTTCAAACATAGGTCACCAAAATTAAAATAAAATTCCACTAGATGTTTATCTTAAATACCTTACTCCATGACTGCAAAGATCAAATGAGATAATATATGAAAAATCTGTGATGTACATGATGATATTAATAATGGAGTTATTATGAAACATATGTAACATTTATAACTCATAGAACACAGAATTAAGAAAACCAAGTTAATACAAACAGAACTCCCATTTAGAACAGCATCAAAAAGAAGAAAATATTTAGGAATAAGACTAATCGAGGAGGCAAAAGAATTATAACTGAAACTTCTAAAACACTGATGAAAGAAATTAAAGCAAATATAAGTAAATGGAAAAGACATCCCATGGTAATGGATTAGAGAATATTCTTAAAATGTCCACACTACCAAAAGCAAGCTACAGATTCAGTGCAATCCCTCTAAAAATTCCAATGGCATTTCTTTTTTACAGAAAAGGAAAACAATCTTAAAATTCATATGGAACCACAGAAGATCCCAAATAGCCAAAAATACTTTGAATAAGAACAACAAAACTGGAGGCACCACACTTCCTGATTTCAAAATATATCACAAAGCTAGAGTAATCACAACATTATGGTACTGCCATAAAAACAGACATAATAGACCAATGCAAGAGAATAGAGCCAGAAATAAACCTAAGACATGGTCAACTGATCCTCAATAAGGATGTCAAGAATACGCAATGAAGAAAAGACAGTTTCTTCAAGAAATGGTGTTGGGGAAATTGGATCTCCACATATAAAAGAATGAAGTTGGATCCATATCATTGGGGTGTGGTATGTGGATACCACACCCCAAAATCAACTCAAAACAGACTAAAGACTGAAACTAAGAACTGAAATAATACAACTTCCAGAAGAAACATGGGGCAAAACCTTCTTGAAGCTGGCGTTGGCAATGATTTCTTGGTTATGACACCAAAAGCACAGACCACAAAAGTAAAAATAGACCATGGGATTACACCGAACTTAAAAAAGCACAATGACTTATGTGATCAAAATCACATCACCTCACATTATCAAATGTATTGTGTATCTATTATCAAAAAAACAAAAGAGCAAGGTATGTGGAGAAGATGCGGAGAAAACAGAATCCCTGTACACTGTTGGTGGGAATATAAACTGGTACAATCTCTAGGAAAAGAATTATGGAGGTTCCTCAAAAGATAAAAATGGACAACCATATGATCTGGCAATCCCACTTTTGGATATATATCCAAAAGAATTGAAATTAGGATCTTGAAGAGATATATGCACACTCATGTTAACTGCAGTAATAATCACAATAGCCAAAACATGTAAGCAAACTAAATGTAAATTGACAAATTAATGGATAAAATGTGACACACACACAAAATGGAATTATTATTCATCCTTTAAAAAGAAGGAAAATTTGCCACTTTTGACAACATGGAAAGCATTATCCCAATGAAATAAGTCAGATCAGTTCAGTCGCTCAATCGTGTCCGACTCTGCAACCCCATGAATTGCAGCACGCCAGGCCTCCCTGTCCACCACCAACTCCTGGAGTTCACCCAAACTCATGTCTATTGACTCAGTGGTGCCATCCAGACATCTCATCCTCTATCGTCCCCTTCTCCTCCTGCCCCCAATCCCTCCCAGCATCAGAGTCTTTTCCAATAAGTCAACTCTTCGCATGAGGTGGCCCAAGTATTGGAGTTTCAGCTTTAGCATCAGTCCTTCCAAAGAACACCCGGGACTGATCTCCTTTAGAATGGAGTGGTTGGATCTCCTTGCAGTCCAAGGGACTCTCAGGAGTCTTCTCCAACACCACAGTTTAAAAGCATCAATTCTTCAGCACTCAGCTTTCTTCACAGTCCAACTTTCACATCCATACATGACCACTGGAAAAACCACAGCCAGCTTGAAAAGGCAAAATGATAGGATACTGAAAGAGGAACT
Organism: Neotragus pygmaeus; assembly: GCA_006410875.1. Classification (NCBI taxonomy): domain Eukaryota; kingdom Metazoa; phylum Chordata; class Mammalia; order Artiodactyla; family Bovidae; genus Neotragus; species Neotragus pygmaeus. The sequence goes on along the minus strand of SJYV01041481.1, from coordinate 498,522 downwards.
CCCCAGGTCAGTAGGTGCCCAATATGCTACTGGAGGTCAGTGGAGAAATAACTCCAGAAAGAATGAAGGGATGGAGCCAAAGCAAAAACAATACCTAGTTGTGGATGTGACTGGTGATGGAAGCAAGGTCTGATGCTGTAAAGAGCAATATTGTATAGGAACCTGAAATGTTAGGTCCATCAATCAAGGCAAATTTGAAGTGGTCAAACAGGAGATGGCAAGAGTGAACATCAACATTCTAGAAATCAGTGAACTAAAATGGACTGGAATGGGTGAATTTAACTCAGATGACCATTATATCTACTACTGCGGGCAGGAATCCCTCAGAAGAAATGANCCCCCCAAAAATTCATATTAAAAACATTTCAGAATTCAAGATAGTAAATAAAATTTCCTAAGGCTTTTAATATTGTACTAAAATATATGTTACCCAAACATAACTTTTCAACTGTCTTTGATAATGGAGGAGAGGAGAGATGAATATATGAGAAAATGTTGGAGAAACCAAAATTTGTTGGGGTCCTGCCTTATGGACCACTTAGTTTGTAACTGACACAATTCCTTTTCCTCTTGAGCTGCTGTTATTTAGTAGTCCAGTCCTCTTGCAGGAAGACCTGTGATAGTGGTGGTAATCACAAATAGTTTAGATTAAATATTCTTCTCAGGTTTGTACATCCACTTTCCTTTGCTTTTTGTTTCAATTTGAGCCATATGAGCTTTATCCTGCTATGTATGACTTTTAAGGTCACTGAGTATGATGTACCTATTCTATCATTTTTATTTCTAGAATAGTATCTAACATCATACCTCACAGTCTCAGCAATAAAACTGAGTTTCCATTCTGGATACTTTGCACAAAGCTGAATAAGCATTAATAAAACCTTGGCATTAAATCAGCTATTTAGTTATACAATCTGTAAATTAGGACAGTTTTGCTTCTTCTTAAGCCATTCATATTCTTTTTTTCCCTTAATAAGTTTTGTCTTATTGCACAGACCTGAACCTCTATTATAGTGTTAAAATGAAGTAATAATAATAGACAGCCTTGTCTCACTCTTGATTGTAAAGGAACTGCATTTAATGGTTTATCACTAAGAATGGTGGTATTCCTATAAGCAACACATTTATAATTTTTTTTTCCACACAGTATCTTCCAGGTGTTATAATAAATTCAAATTTACAGAGTACTTTCACATATATCACCTCATTTATTTCTGACAACTCCTCATCAATGAAATCTGTTCTAGAAATATGCTGTGCTCTTAAATTGAGAGAGAAATTATTAAGAGAACTTAAGTTAGAATAAGTGTAGAAATCAACTCTAGTTTCAAGGATACAGTCTGACTTTGTAGTTAAAAAGTTTTCAGTGACTCTGATGAAATGAGGAATGATCTGAACTGTCAGATTAGAGGGAATATTGTTAAAAACTCACTGTCATGTTTTAATGGCCCTGTCAGTTTTAGTGTTTGACTCTTAATACCTTTTTCAGAGTAGGAAGAAATCGAAAAGGTTCAAAGATTCTTCCGTTGTCATAAATTTATGTGTGGAAGTGGAACTGAAAGTATAATAGGATTCANTCACTGTCATGTTTTAATGGCCCTGTCAGTTTTAGTGTTTGACTCTTAATACCTTTTTCAGAGTAGGAAGAAATCGAAAAGGTTCAAAGATTCTTCCGTTGTCATAAATTTATGTGTGGAAGTGGAACTGAAAGTATAATAGGATTCATAAGATTCTAGAAACGAGGTTTTGGCACCCTTCCCCTCCTTTCTCTCTCCTTTCCCTCCCTTTTTTCTCCCTTCTCTCCTTTCTTTCTTTCCTATTAATTATGTCAATAACGTATTTTAAAATAGTGTCCTTTAAAGGAGGAAGAAGATACGGTCTCCCCAAGTATCTTTAGCGCTTTTCTAATTTACATATGATGTAAAATCTGGTTTTAGTTGGGAGAAAGTTTGGCATAGTTCTTAAGAGATCCGGTTCTGGTCTTATTTTTCCTATAGGCAGATTTAAGACTTTGGGAAAATCACTTCTTAAATTTTCTCCTCAGTAAGAGTGTGGGGTGTGATAAGATTATTCTTATTACAGTTTGCTTGAATTTTTATTTCTGAAATATGACATATTGAATGATGAATCAAACAGTTACTAATAATTCCTAAATTAAGTCCCAGCTCTGTTTGTCAATACCAGGACTATAAATGGGTGTGATTTACTTTGAAATCCTTACCTTGGTTTCTGTTACTGTGTTCGGGAATGTGTTTGATGCACGCATGTGTTTTAGTGCATTTAGTGATTTACTTCTAGATATACATCTCTTTATAGGACATAAAGTCAGTCATAGTAATTTGCTAAAACATTGTTCACAACAGATTAGACTGAAGTGACTCTTGTGCAGTTTAATTTGAGGCATGTTGCTTTTTCAAATTTTCTGATTCCAGCAAACTGATTTATATAAAAGAGGCTGCTGCTGTGAATTAAAGTAAAGGATTGAGCATATTACAGAGAAATCATACCTCTGTTCATCTGGGTTAATAATTTGATAGTATAATGATTTGTAGAAGGACAAAAATAAATGTATCCCCTGTTGCAGCAAATATTTTTCTCAGAAATGAGGTTGTATTTAGTATAAGAACTAAAGCATTTCAGGAGTTATTTTGATACCAAAATGATAAGTAGTCTGATACATGATTTTTACAGAATGCAAATGATTACTGACTCTTGTGAAAGTAGATGCAGTTGTATATTATTTATATTGTTTGCTTGATTTATGGGGGGTTGGTTGAAGATTGAGGGCAGGAGGAGAAGAGGATGACAGAGGATGAGATGGTTGAATGGTGTCACCGACTTGATGGACATGGGTTTGGGTGGACTCTGGGAGTTGGTGATGGACAGGGAGGCCTGGCATGNACTGAGCGACTTCACTTTCACTTTTCACTTTTCTGCATTGGAGAAGGAAATGGCAACCCACTCCAGTGTTCTTGTCTGGAGAATCTCAGGGATGGGGGAGCCTGGTGGGCTGCCATCTATGGGGTCGCACAGAGTCGGACACGACTGAAGTGACTTAGCAGTAGTAGCAAGCTGGTAAATAGGTTTACTGTATTCTCTTTCTCATATCTGCTAGATTTCCCACACTCCTTTGAAAAAGCTAACCACATAAGCAGAGCTGAAAAAGCAGTGTTTTCACACACTGGTGTGTCTAAAGAGATTGTAAGAAAGGTAAAGAAACACTCCTAGTTCCAGCAGGTCCACATACACCATTGTTCTCAGAGTAAGAGAATTTGGACAAAGATAAATTAGTAAAATGTGGCAAAGAAATACAGTATTTTCACATGGGCTATTCTGATTTTTGGGTTTTTTTTTTTTGGCCATGTCACTTGGCTTGTGGTATCTTAGTTCCCCAATCAGGGACTGAAGCTGGGGCCTTGGCAGTGGAAGAGCAGAGTCCCAACCACTGGACCACAGGGAATTTCCTGATTTTTTTTTTTTTTTTAATAAAGGAAGATATACCCAAATGTAAGAATTGCACAGTTGGGCTAAAATATTGCTGAATGATCATATGAGAATAGAATGAACCAGAATGAAAATTTGTTTCCTTTCAGATCTTCCCCTGTTGATTGTAACTCCTATTTGCTTTTCCAAAGAAAAAAGAATTGTATTGTAGAAGGCAACTAGCAACCCATCATTCTAGGAATGTGGAAATAATTTGTAAAAACCAGTTTAATTAGATTGGTATAACATCAATACTAGCCAAGCTTTTACTTAATAGTGGCAAGTGCAAATCAGCATTTGACAACATTTTTGCTATAAAAAAAAATAACTCTGAGAAAATTGCTAATACTACTATGCAATTCTTTCTTTGGGTTTCCCTGGTTGCTCAGCTGGTAAAGAATCTGCCTGCAATGCAGGAGACTCCGATTTGACTCCTGGGTCGAGAAGGTCTCCTGGAGAAGTGTTAGGCTACCCACCCCAGTATTCTTGGGCTTTCCTGGTGGCTCAGAGATAAAGAATCCACCTGCAGTATGGGAGACTTGGTTTCAATCCCTGGGTCAGGAAGATCCCCTGAAGGAGGGCATGGCAACCCATTCCAGTATTCTTGCCTGAGAATCATGGACAGAGGAGCCTAGTGGGCTATAGTCCATGGGGTTGCAGAGTTGGACAGGAATAAGCACAGCACAGCACAGGATTCTTTCTTTAGAAAGACCGCCTTTTCATTTTATCTTCTTTTTCCCAACCAGAAAACTGGAAAGTCAGACTTGTCTTACCACTATTCTATTAAAATGTTAATATTTCCATTCACATTAAAAGGTATTGCCCTCTTTTTGAAATTCTATTTTCTAAATTCATAACCATTAACAGTACTTCTTTATACAGCAGTTTTGCTTTATTCATTTATGAAACTATTTACAAAGCATACAAAAAAATATTTTAAGAGCCAATGGTCATGTCTTCGTTATTTTAATAATAGTAAGTCCTTAGTATCTTCATGTTGCTAGTTTTCAAAAAACTTCATGTGTTAATCTGATTCCCATAAGAGAACACTATCATAGGTAAGGCTCAAAGATATCAAGTGCCCTGCCTAAGGGTGTCAAGACTAACAAGTGACTTGAATAGGACTTAAAAGGACTTGAATAGACTCTTATCATTTCGAGAATTCTATTCTACCACTACATCAGCTTTGTTCATAATAATAGCACATTGTAAGCACTGGGTAATTTTAAAAATTTATTTTTAAATTAATTTTTTAAAGCAGTTTATGATTCATGAAACTGGGGGAGGGAGAGAGATTTCCCATATGCTCCCGGCCTCTACACATGCATAGTCTTCCCTATTACCAACAGTCCTATCACAGCGCTACATTCATTATACCTGACAAACCTACAGATTCATCATAACCACTCAAAGACCTTAATTTACATTACAGCTCTTTTTTTCAGTTCTGTCTTGATGCTGCACCTTCTATGGGCTTAGACAAATGTACAATGACATGTATAACTCCATTATGGTATTGTACAGAATATTTTCACTGTTCTAGAAATCTTCTGTGCCAGACTTATTCGTTGCTCCCCCATCTCCTACCCCCAATCCTTGGCAATCACTGATTTTTTTACTACCTCAAGACTTTTGCGTTTTCCAGGATGCCGTATAGTGAGAATCATACAGTATGCAGCCTTTTCAGATTAGTTTCTTTCACTCAGTAAGATATATTTAAGGTTCTTCCATGTCTCTTCATGACTTGATAGTTCTTAACACAATATTATCCCATTGTCTGGATGTTTATTTAGCCATTCACCTATGGAAAGATATCTTGGTTGCTTTTAAGTTCTGGCAACTATGAATAAAAAGGTGTCACACACATGTGTACATGTTTGTGTGTGGACCTAAGTTTTCAACTCCTTTGGGTAGATATCCAGGAGTGTGATTGCTGGGTTGCATACTAAGAGTATGTTTAGTTTTTTAAGAAACTATAAAAGTAACCTCAAAGGGGACCACCCTGCATTCCCTCCAGCAACAAACAGGACTTCCTATTGCTGCACATTCATATCAGCATTTGGTATTGTTAAGTGTATGTAGCAGTATCTCATCGTTTTCAATTGCATTTCCCTGATGATATACAATGGAGAGCATCTATCTTTACATATGTTTATTTGTCATCTAACTTCTTTGGTGAGGTATCTGTTATGCTCTTTGACCCATTTTTAAAATTGTTTTCTTACTGTTGAGTTTTGAGTTCTTTGTATATTTTGGATAACAGTACTTTCTCAAATACGTCATTTGCAAATAGTCTATGGCTTACCTTCTCATTCCCTTGACACTGTTTTTTTGCTGAGCAGAAGTTTTTAATTCTAACAAAATTTGGCCTATCAATTATTTCTCTCATGGATTCTGCTTTTGGTTTATACCTAAGAAGGCATCACCAAACAATCATCTAGGTTTTCTTCTATGTAATCTACAAGTTTTATAGCCTTGTGCTTACGTTTGGGTCTGTGATCTATTTTGAGTTAATTTTTGTGATAGGTGTTAAGGTCTATGTGCAGATTCTGTTTTTTTTCTTCACGTAGATGTCCAGTTGTTTCAGTATCATGTTTAAAAACTCCCTGGTTCCATTATATTGCCTTCACTCCTTTGTCAAAGGTAAGTTGACTATATATGGCTCTACCTATGGGCTCTGTACTCTACTCCAATGATATATTTGTTTATTCTTTTGCCAGTACCACATTGTCTCAGTTATTGTAGCTTTAGGTTTAGTTTATCTTGGAGTTCTGTCCTACTTTATTCTTCCAATATTCTGTTACTCGGGGTTTTTTGTTTCTCCACATAAACTCTGGGACCAATTTGTTGAAATCCATGAGTTAACTTGCTGGGATTTTGTTCAGTGTTGCACTGAATCTACTGATTGTTGGGAAGAAATGACATCTTGACAATATTGGGTCCTCCTATCCATAAACATGGAACATCTTCCCATTTACTTAGTAATTCTTTTATTGTACTCATCAACTTTTGTATTTATATCTAAGAATTACATTGTGGGATATACTAATGATAATTATATTGTTTTTTTATTTTCAAATATCTCATTTATTGCTGGTATGTAAGAAATTGCTTGACTTTTGTGTATTAACCTTGTATCCTACAAACTTGCATGACTGCTTGTTAAGTGCCAGGAGGTTTTGGTCCATTCTTTTGGATTTTCTACACAGACAGTCATATCATCTGTGAATAAAGACAGTTTTAGTTCTTCCTTCTCAATCTCTATACCTTTTATTTCCTTTTCTCTTACTGCACTAGCTAGAACTTCCAGCCTGATGTTTAAAAGTGGTGAGCAAGGTCATCTTTGCCTTGTACCTGAAGTTAGTACAAAAGGTTCCAGTTCCTTACCTATACATGATGTTAGCTATAGTTTTTGCAGATAGTCTTTATCAAGTTGAGACAGTTTACCTCTATTCCTAATTTTTTATCATGAGTGGGTGTTGGACTCCATCAAATGCTTTTTTTCTGCATCTATTGATATTATTGTATGATTTTTCTTTAGTCTGTTAATGATTATATGAGTTGATTTTCAAATGTTAAATCAGGCTTTGAACACCTGGGATAAATCCTATTTGGTTGTAGTGTATTCTTGTACTTTTAGTGTCTATGTTCATGAGAAATATTAGTCTGTAGTTTGTAAAACAGTTTCAAATGTTTAAGTAACACTGATCTATAAGCTTCATGCATATAGCACTACATATCTACATCTATGTGCTCACAATCGAATATTTGATCCTCCTTTACCTACTTCCCCTTCCCCACTGTTCTTTCCCTTTTGATAATCAATACTTTGTTCTCTCTATCTGCATGCTTACTTTTGTTTGGTTTGTTCATTTATTTTAAATATTAGCTTTTTATATTCTACATATGAATCAAATCATATGTATGTCTTCCTCTGACTTATCTTACCTAGCATCATGCCCTCAATATCCATACACATTGTCACAAATGGCAAAATGCCATCTTTTTATTACTGAGTCATATTACACTGTATATATGTTATATACGTGTGTGTGTGTGTGTGTGTGTGTGTGTGTACACCACATCTTCTTTATCCACTTATCTGTTGATAGGCATTTGAGTTGTTTCCATATCTTGGATACTGTAAGTAATGCTGTGATGATCATGGAGGAAAAGTGGCAAGGCAGATATCACTTCAGACTAGTATCTTCATATTCTTTGGATAAATGCCCAGGAGTGGGATAGCTGGATCATATGGTAGTTCTATTCTTAATTTTTTGAGGAATTTTCATACAGTCTTCCAGTCACTGTATCAATTTACATTTCTACCAATAATGTATGAAGAGTCCCTTTTTTCCACATCCTTGCCAACACTTGCTTTATCTTTCCTTTTTTGAGAATTCTGACATGTGTGAGATGTTATCTCACTGTGATTTTGATTTGCATTTCCTTAATAATCAGTTATGAACATTTTTTCATGAATCTGTTAGCCATCTGTATGTCTCTTAGAAGAAAACATCTATTCAGCTCCTCTGTCCAATTTTTAACCAGGTTGTTTGGGGTTTTTTAATTTTTGAGTTGTATGAGATCTTCATATATTTTCGATATTAACCCCATATTTGATATATCACTTGGAAATACTTTCTCCCAATCAGTAGGTTATTTTTTCATTCCTTCGATGGCTTCCTTTGCTGTGCACAGGTTTTTTAGTTTGATGCAATCTCACTTGTTAAATTTTGCGTTTGTTTCATCATTTACCCAATAGTTATTCAGTTTCCCTATTTGTGACTTTTCCAGCTTTCTTCTTGTAGTTGATTTCCAATTTCATTCCACTGTGATCAGAGAGGATGCATATGATTTCAATCTACTTAAACTTTCTGAGACTTGTTTTATGCTGCTACGTATTATCTATCCTTGAGAAAGCTCTGTGTTCACTTGACAAGAAAGCATATTCTGCTGCATTTGGACGGAATGTTCTTTAAAAATCTGTCAAATCAATCTGGTCTAATGTTTAAAGTCAGTGTTTCCTTGTTGACTTTCATCTGAAAGATCTACTCATTGATGAAAGTGAGGTGATAAAATGCCCTAGTATTATGTTGCTGTCGCTTTTTCCCTTTAGGTCTGCTAACAATTGTTTTAATACACTTTGGTGTGCCTATGTTGGATGCAAATATGATAATCATTGTACTGTCTTCTTGATGGGTTGTCTCATTACTGTATACTGTTCATTTTTACATCTTGCTACCTTTTTTTGGCTTGAAGTCTATTTTTCCAGATATGAGTATGGAGATAGCAGCTTTCTTTTGGCTGCTATTTGCTTCATGTATTATCTTCCATGCCTTTACTTCTAGCCTCTGTTTAGAGCTCTAGCCTCTTTAGAGCTGATGTCTAGAGGCAACATGTACTTGTTTTTCAACCCATCCAGCTACTCTGTGTCTTTTGACTGGTGAGTACAATCCATTTTTATTTATGGTGATTACTGATAGATAAGGACAGTACTACTATCTTTTTTTTTTTTTTTCTGGTTGATCTATATCTTCCTTGTTTCTCCTTGTATTTCTGTTGCAATTTTGGTTTGGTGATTTTCTAAGATATTTTCCACAGGTTCCTCTCATGTTTTGTGTCTCTGCTTAATGTTTATCCTAAGTTTTGTATGAAATATCTCAGTTAAAATAGTCCATTTTCTGTTGACAGCATCTTATCTTCATTCACCTATACAAGTTCTGTCCTTTTCCTCTTCTTTTGTCTTAAATTATCCCTTTTTAAGTTGTGAGTCTGTTATCAAAGTGAGATAGCTCTATTTATTATTCTGCCTTTTCCCCCCTTTAATCATTATGTGATAATAGATAATTTAAAAACCTTTTTTGATAGACAGCTGTAATTTTCTGGCTCTACTTATCACCTTGCTCAAAGTTTTGCACATTTTGGCCATTTTGTTTCTGGTTGAAGAGCCCCTTTCAATATATTTTGCAAAGCACGTTTAGTGTTAATGAACTCCATCAGTTTTTGTCTGGGAGAGTCTTTTTCTCCTTTATATCTGAATGGTAACTTTGGTGGATAGAATATTCTTGTGTGACAGTTTCTATTTTTCAGTATTTTGAAAATGTCTTTCTATTCCTTCTTGGCATATAGGGTTTCTGCTGAGAAATTCACCAATAGCCTAATGCGTGTTCCTTTGTAGGTCACCATTTTTTCTCTGGCTGCCTTTAAAATACTGTCATTGAATTTTGAGTATTTAGGACTCCTTCATTTTTAAAACATCTTATTTCTCTTTTCTCATCTACTTGTATTATTTCTAGATTTCTATCTAGATGTTCCTACCTCTCTCTTCATTATTTTGACATTACTTTGCCGACAAAGGTTTGTCTAGTCAAAGCTGTGGTTTTTCCAGTTGTCATGTATGGATGTGAGAACTGGACTATAAAGAAAGCTGAGCGCTGAATAATTGATGCTTTGGAACTGTGGTTTTGGAGAAGACTCTTCAGAGTACCTTGGACTGCAAGGCAATCAAACCAGTTAATCCTAAAGGAAATCAGTCCTGAATATTCATTGGAAGGACTGATGCTGAAGCTGAAACTCCAATACTTTGGCCACCTGATGCAAAGAACTGACTCATTTGAAAAGATTCTGATGCTGGGAAAGATTGAAGGTGGGAGGAAAAGAGGACGACAGAGGATGAGATGGCTGGATGGCATCATCGACATGATGGACATGAGTTTGAGCAAGCTCCGAGAGTTGGTGATGGACAGGGAGGCCTGGCGTGCTGCAGTCCATGGGGTTGCAAAGAGTCAGACATGACTGAGTGACTGAACTGAACTCTCTTCATGTGGNCTTTCTTTAATCAGATTTTTAAAAATTACTAAATTACCCAAGCTCATTGTGACCAAAGGTACCAGATTTTTAAAGAAGTTAGGAGTCCGTGTCCCCAGGATGAACCCTAACTTTGTTCCTCCAGCCTTCTGCAGGCAACCTACAGTCTGCTCTTATCTTTCTGCTGGGGGCGGGGGGTGTACTGTAATTTTGTGAAATTTAAAAAAAAACTGAAGCAAATGAAAAAAATTTTAAAGCTTATTAAAAACATTCATCTGAAGAGACTCCCTCATTTACCCACTAAAAGACTTTGATGGTTACTGACGTGAATCAAAAGGACCCCGGCCCCAGCCACGCAGGGCAACCGTACCAGTGGCCACTGGGAGCCACGGTCCTTTGTCTCCCGAAGGCAAAGCGCCAGAGAGCGGGCTGTTTGAGCCGCGGCCCTGGCCGTGCCTTCCCGGGGGCCTCCCCACGTCTACACCCGTGGGAAGAGCCAGCGTCACCATCACCCCTTTCCGGTGGGAGGGAGATGCAGTCACGGCGTCGCAACCCCCACCAAGCCCGGATTTTCCAGGGACACGCCGGTTCACCGAGGTTCTTCACCCAGACAGGCTTTACTTCCGGTTCACNGCTGTAATTTTCTGGCTCTACTTATCACCTTGCTCAAAGTTTTGCACATTTTGGCCATTTTGTTTCTGGTTGAAGAGCCCCTTTCAATATATTTTGCAAAGCACGTTTAGTGTTAATGAACTCCATCAGTTTTTGTCTGGGAGAGTCTTTTTCTCCTTTATATCTGAATGGTAACTTTGGTGGATAGAATATTCTTGTGTGACAGTTTCTATTTTTCAGTATTTTGAAAATGTCTTTCTATTCCTTCTTGGCATATAGGGTTTCTGCTGAGAAATTCACCAATAGCCTAATGCGTGTTCCTTTGTAGGTCACCATTTTTTCTCTGGCTGCCTTTAAAATACTGTCATTGAATTTTGAGTATTTAGGACTCCTTCATTTTTAAAACATCTTATTTCTCTTTTCTCATCTACTTGTATTATTTCTAGATTTCTATCTAGATGTTCCTACCTCTCTCTTCATTATTTTGACATTACTTTGCCGACAAAGGTTTGTCTAGTCAAAGCTGTGGTTTTTCCAGTTGTCATGTATGGATGTGAGAACTGGACTATAAAGAAAGCTGAGCGCTGAATAATTGATGCTTTGGAACTGTGGTTTTGGAGAAGACTCTTCAGAGTACCTTGGACTGCAAGGCAATCAAACCAGTTAATCCTAAAGGAAATCAGTCCTGAATATTCATTGGAAGGACTGATGCTGAAGCTGAAACTCCAATACTTTGGCCACCTGATGCAAAGAACTGACTCATTTGAAAAGATTCTGATGCTGGGAAAGATTGAAGGTGGGAGGAAAAGAGGACGACAGAGGATGAGATGGCTGGATGGCATCATCGACATGATGGACATGAGTTTGAGCAAGCTCCGAGAGTTGGTGATGGACAGGGAGGCCTGGCGTGCTGCAGTCCATGGGGTTGCAAAGAGTCAGACATGACTGAGTGACTGAACTGAACTCTCTTCATGTGGTCTGCTCTCATTCTAATGAATTCTTCATCTTATTTATTGTGTTCTTTAGCTCCAGAATTTGTTTCAGAATTTTAATATCTTGGTAAGGCAGTCTTTCTGCCCATTAGTTTTATCAGTGAGCTCATTAAACTGAGTTTTGTTATATCTCTGAGTATCTCTGAGTATTATATATTTATTATATCTTTGAGTATCTTCGTGATAACTTTTAAATTCTCTAACAGTCAGATCACAGTATTTCATGACTTTTGTTTCTGGAGAACTGTCATTTTCTTTTCGTGGTATACTGTTACTGTGGTTCTTCGTGTTGTTTGTTGATGAACTGTTCCTCTGTCAGCGCATTTGATGTTAAATGATAGGTTAGAAGTTAGACTCCTTTGTTTTCCAGCTGGTGGCACTATCACATGGGTTTTGTTTTTCTTACCTAAGCTCCCACTGGTTACATCCATCTGAATGGCATTTTGTAGACCCCACCTTCTCTGTAAGAGAGGTGACTGTGCCTTTGCTGCAGTTTTTTGGTGCCATCAGGGTCATAGCTCCTTGCTTGTGCTAGAGCCTTTGTCATCACCAGGATGGTGGGCTCTTTCCATTCCTTGCATCTGGGATCCCGAGACACAAGCTCCATCTCGAGGGAAGATAATGGAGGGGGCAGAGGGACTGGAGTCACACAGGCAACTCTTCCTTGTCTATTATAAGGTTTGCAGGCTCTGCCACTGTGAATGCGAGGTGATGTGGATGTGGGCACCTCAGTGGCTGTTGATTTGGGGTCCCAGGCCCCACTGCTGCCATTGACCAGTCACCTGTGGCCTTGGGTGCCAGGCTGGTTGGTTCGCTCGAGTCATGTATATAGCCTTTCTTGCTGTTTCTGGGTTCTCCGTCTCTGGGCTCTGCTGTTCCCATCAATGGACCCAAATTGCAGCCCCCTTTCCACATTACCTCAGTTCCTCTTCCACCAAGTGTTACATTTCACCCACCTGTAGGTGCACAAATGTGTGGATTTCTCCAGCATCCTGTTGCTTTTAGCAGAGACGCCTTTGTTAAGCTGTGGATTTTTCACTGGTTATGGAGTGAAGGGGAGACAAAGGTAGGTGTTTCACACTGCTGTGTTTCTGACGCTGGTGGTCTATAGTTTTTTCTAATGTTTTTGTCTGGTTTTGGTATCAGCATAATGCTGGCCTCACACAATGAGTTAGAAAGTACTTCCTCTGCTTCCATCCTCCAAGAGACTGTAGAGAATTGGCATAATTTCTTCCTTAAATGTTTGATAGAATCTACTAAGAAACTCACTTGGGCCTCATGCTTTCTATTTTGGAAGGTTATTAATTGTTGATTCTATTTATAAATTAAGAGACATAGAGCTATTCAGACCACCTATTTCGAGTGAATTTTGGCAGATTATATCTTTCAAGGAATGAGTTACATCTCATCTAGTTATCAAATTGGTGGGCATAAAGTTGTTCATAATATTCCCATGTTATCCTTTTAATTTCCATAGGATATACAGTGTCCCCTCTTTAATTCTTGACATTAGTAACTTGCATCCTACCTTTTATCCCCCTCCGTTTTTTTCCTTCTTTCCTTTTTAATTTTTCTTAGTTAACTTGGGCAGAGGTTTCACCTTTGAAGGATAGGTTTGCATGGTACAATATTCCAGGTTGGTGGGTTTTTTCCTTTGAACACTTTAAATAAATCTTTTATTCCGATCTCTTCTTGCTTGCATGCTTTCTGAGATGTTAGATGTAATTCTGACCTTTATTCATTTACAGGTCATGTGTTGTCTTCCTCAGGCTTTGTTTAGTTTTTTGTTTTTTTTTTTTACTTTCTGTGGCTTAACAAAGATATACCTAGGTGTATTTTTATTTTTGGCATTTATCTTTCTTGGTGTTTGTGAGATTACTGGATCTGAGTTTAGTGTTTGACATTAACTTGGGAAATTCTTAGTCATTACTGAGCTTCCCAGGTGGCTCAAATGGTAAAGAGGAGATGCAGTAGATGCAGGTTCAATCCTGTGGATCAGGAAGATACCCTGGAGGAAGAAATGGCAACCCACTCGAGTATTCTTGCCTAAATCCCAACAACAGAGGAGCCTGGCAGGCTATAGTTCATGGGGTAGCAGAGAGTCAGATGCAACTGAGCACACATGCACACAGTCATTAATATTTCAAATATTTCCTCCGTTCCTTTCTTCTGTTATTCACAGTATCCATACGTTATACCTTTTGTAGCTATTGCACAGTCTAGGATATTCTGTATGATTTAGTCATTGTTCTCTTTGCTTTTTGGTTTTTAAGGATTCTGTTTTTTAAATTGAGATATAACTGATATTTAACATTGTGTTATGTGTAAGGTATATAATGTGTTGATTTGATACATTTATATATTACTGTATGATTATCATCATAGGACTAGCTAATAAATTATGTCAGATATTATCATTTCTTTGAGAATGCTACTCTATTGATACTCTATTGCTAGAGAGTCTAAGCCACGTCCACTCCAACAAGCCCATCAAGATTCTTCATTTCTGTTAGTGTTTTTTTATCTGCAGCATTTGATTCTTTCTTAGGATTTCTACTTCTTTGTTGACATTTTTCATCTGTTCTTGCATGTAGTCTACTTTATCCATTAGAGTCTGTACCATATTAAATCAGAGTTGTTTTAAATTCCTGATCTGATAATTCTAATATCCATGCCATATCTGGTTGATATGGCTCTATCTTTTCAAACTGCTTTTTTGCATTTTTTCATGTTTTATAATTTTTTTCTTGATGTACTGGGTAAAAAGAATACTGCTGTAAATAGGTCTTTAGTAAAGTGGTGGTAAGGTGTGGAGGGAGGGGCAGTATCCTGGGAGAAGGGAAGTATCTTACAGCTCTAGGTGTCCACTTTTTAGTAAGCTTATGCCTCAAGGCCATGAACTTCACAACAGTTCAAAGTTTTCCCCGTTCCTGTTTAGGTGAAATAGAACGCTCAGAATGGTCTGGAGTTGGGTTTATTTCCCATCTCTCAAGTGAACGCTCAGAATGGTCTGGAGTTGGGTTTATTTCCCATCTCTCAAGTCAGCTGGGCTTTGATATAGTAGGTTCAGTTCAGTTCAGTTCAGCCGCTCAGTCGTGTCCGACTTTGCAACCCCATCAATGGCAGCACGCCAGCCCTCCCTGTCCATCACCAACTCCTGGAGTTTACCCAAACTCATGTCCATTGAGTTGGTGATGCCATCCAATCATCTCATCCACTGTTGTCCCCTTCTCCTCCTGCCCTCAATCTTTGCCAGCATCAGGGTCTTTTCCATTGAGTGAGCTCTTCGCATCAGGTGGCCAAAGTATTGGCGTTTCTGCTTCAGCATCAGTCCTTCCAAAGAAATCCCAGGGCTGATCTCCTTCAGAATGGACTGGTTGGATCTCCTTGCAGTCCAAGGGACTCTCAAGAGTCTTCTCCAACATGACAGTTCAAAAGCATCAATTCTTCGGCGCTGAGCTTTCTTCATAGTCCAACTCTCACATCCATACATGACCACTGGAAAAACCATAGCCTTGACTAGACCGATAGGCTTCAGTTAACGAGATTTCCTTGAGGGCTTGTCTTATTAAGAACACAATACCCTGGCATGTTTCAAAATGCTGCCTTTTGGGATCCCTCTACCTTGCAGAAGTATGAAGGGATTTTTTTTTTTTTTTTAATGTGAGCCTGGCTGAGCCTCTGGAGGTAAATTTCACAACACAGTAGGGGCCCGCCATAGACTGGGTCCTGTTGAAATTTTTTAACTCTTCAGACTTGTCCACACAGAACATCCATCAATTCATTAACTGTAGTTCAGGTTTTCCTATCCAGCACTACCTTCCCTAGAAGCTTCCACTTTTGAGTCTCAGCTCCAACAAGCTGACTTCCTGTATTTGCCCATTTCTCCAACCTTGGGGGCAGTGATTTGACCTGTGTCATTTCCTCTTTTATGGATCTAAGAAGAGTTATTGATTTTTCAGTTGTCAGTTTTTGACTTGTTATTAGGCTAAAGTGGTGACTTCCAAGCTCCTTACATGTGGAACCTTTTTAAAAAGTCTCCCTCAATAATTTTTTGAGTAAATGAATGAATGGGGGGAAAGCTGAAAAGTGAATTCTTTCTAAAATGAGAGGTTCCAACAATACCTAAATGTAATACAGTAGTTTTGTTAAAATCACATTTATGTTGGGGCATTATGTTTTATATAGTTCAAAAATTATTTGTTGTAGCAAAATTTAAGGCTGAACTGATTTTTGAATCTGTATTAATGGAAATAAAAGTATGTTGAAAATTTACATTCATTCACCAAACTATCAGAAAAAACAAATAAAACAGTAATCCCTCTTTTTTCATCCTGATAAAATATATTTCCACAATACTTTTGCAAATCTATGTCAATTGTCTAGAGCAAATTAACTAATAATCAATCCTTTCTATACCAGGTTGCCTACAATTCAATCTTCCTTTTTTCTGTTTATGTTAGTTATGTCAATTAGTTTTAATTAGCACAATGAAGGATTTATAAGTATTTTAAAATCAGCTTCTATAAGGGAGTTCGGCACTTACTTTTAATACTTTTAATATGAAGTATTGAATAAATCATAGATTTAATCTATTTTTGAACACTTTTAAGATTTTTAATATAGGGTCTAAAAATCCTTTCTTTAGAATTCCATGTTCCTAACAGTAAATATTTACCAGCACTATATAAGACATAAATAATAATTTATCAAGCAAGGCTATCATGGTAACATCACTAAGAACAAAAATCAGTATTATTTTGTGCCTTATAATCCAGCAGGATTTTATGAATTAAGACACCTTAAACAATAATACATTTTATATAGCTGACAAATACTCTTCACTGTAATAGGCTTTTGTCCTGGTTGTATACACATTTTAAAACATAGTTCTCACTCTAGAAACCCAAGTTTACCAACTGAGAATGTCATTTTAAAATCATTTACCACAAGATAGTTCAAGGAGCTGCAGTTAATGTGAGTGTTGTTTCTAATGTAGAGGAGTTTCTCATATTGCCTGAACTCTAAACATAAAAGAGTGACATTCTATTACAAGACAAACTGTAGTATTTATAACTCTCCTTCTCATTTTGCCTGTTCTGCATCCTTCAAAATTCTAATTTCATCGCCATTAAACCTTCCTGACCTCTTCCACAGAGTAGGGCTCTTCTCTACCATATACATATACCACTATTTTAATGCTTATAACAATTTTTTTACCCAAGCAGCAAAGAATGTATAGATAAATATCCAAATACAAACTGATGATGAATCAGCAGTATCTATGACTATATAGCTTTTAATTTCATTTCCCTCTTTTGTCATTCAGCTTCCTTTATTCTAAACTTCTTGTCTGCTACATGGGGGAAGTTAAAGCATTAAAAAAAAATTTTTTTTTTTAAGTATTACCCTTTCCTACACACATGCGAAAATTTTCAAGACATTAGAATTCTATTTGGAGCAATAATACCCTAACCAAAAAACGGTTATTTTTAAAAAATTACAAAGGCTGTGGCTTTTAGACAAATGGCAATAATTAAATGTGCTATTAAGGAGGTGTCACTTTTCTAACAGTTTCAACCAATTAGGAAAAGGTACTTCAGAACTTTAAGGTCTTTCTGTTTGTTATAAAAAACAAATCACTTAAAACCACCTTCTCTGGTGGACATCAACCATTATCTGTATCATTTCCTGTTCACTTTCTTTTGTCTGGTCACAGTTTTAAAGAAAAATACAAAGTCCCAGGATATTTCTACTATAGGCTTTCTTATTCCAAGAGATTTATGGACTGTGTTGGTGTGAGGCGTGAAGGGTATTCAAGGAAATACAAACCATAATTGTGTTGTGTCTGGGGACAAAGGCATGAAGATTGAAAAGTGAGACCATCATGCTTTTTCAAAGAGAAGACAGGGGTCACTCTGTCTCCTTTTTGTGTTGTCAGTAAAACCTACTGTGGAATGTTCAATCTATGTGTGGACATAAATCTACATCAAGGCAGTTAATTTAACTCTCTGAATTTATTCTTAGAACAAATGATAATTTAGGTGATTTGCTGTCTTTAGGTCTGCCATTAATGTAATTAGAGATGGGTAAACTTCCTCCATCAAGGGCCAAATAGTAAATATTTTAGGCTTCTCTAGCCACATAAGGTCTCTGTCATATGCGTGTGTATACATATATATATTTATTCCACAAAATATAAAAATTTTTCTTAGCTTACAGGCTGTGTAAAAACAAGACCACATGTCAGATTTTACTCAGAGGCTGTACTCTGGGGATCCCCGGTATAGATACCTTACTATTCAATGCCAATCATGCTTTGGAGAACAAGAGAGTGGCTCAGCAAGAAGAGAATGAAGAACAGTTGGGAAATATCACAAATGTTCAAGCTCCATGAACAGCCATTTTATACATTTCAAGATTTACTAGCATTACTACTGGGGAAAAAAGGTGGGTGTCATTCTTTATTGATCTCACAGAAATTTCCTTTAAGCTGAAAGTACTTTTTTAAAGTTAGTTTTTATTATAAAGTACTTACAGAAATAATTTCTAAATCTAGCATAGAAAGAACATAAAAGTGCCAGGTTATTTCATCTACAAGTTTGCTTCTATTTAAGACTCTATGACTTAAAAAAAAATTCTTTTTAAAGTTTTTACATAGAGTATTTGAGAAACTCGTAGATAAAAGTATACATGATAAGTTGCATCCTACAATGATCATTTTCAATACCCAGACACTATAAATTCTGAAGTCTCTAAAAAAAAATTGAGTTTAAGTGGAAGACAAATTTAAACCAAGCAGCAACTATTTATAAAGAAAAATGAAGCTTCTCTCCTTTGACTCATCTCCAAATTTAGAAAATTTGTAACTTAAGACTAAGTCCAACCACAATCAATGTAAGTTCACTTAAAGCCACAGATCTCGGTAGCTCAAATTCTATTTCAAGGCAAATCCTGAAAAGAATATAAACCACTTCAACAAACATGGCAAAAGACACAACTTACTACAGAAAAATTTCCAATTCACTTTCTAAAGCAAGAAAAAACTTAACTGGTAAGTTGTTATCCCTTTTCTCACAATAGTGTTAACTTAATAACTGCTAATAAAAACTAAAATATAGGTTATGACATTTTCTTACCTGAACTTAAATAATAATATAACAAAGGACATAATTTTAGAGAATAAAAACCAAGGCTATTGGTCCCTCAAGCTGAAATAATGAACAAATATTTTCAAGCCAGTGACCAAATGAAAGTACTCCTGTACTCTACTGATAATTCCAAGCCTCAAAGAGAACCTATAAGAATTAGAGATAAACAAACCTAATTCACTCATTTTAGTATTTCCATTTGTTTTGTGTGCCGAATCTGCAAGAGAGATAGCAATAAAATGATTAGTGCTTAAAAGGAAATGCATCATATGGTTCTTTACCACACGTTCATCATCAAAACCTTAACAGATTTTTATCACTTAAAAGGACAGTCATCTATCAGGAAGAAAAACAAAAATCAACCTAACTCTTTTTAAAAGAGAATAACTGAGGAGTAGAAACCTCATGTGAAGGTAAATGTTTCCTTTTTAGTTCCCATAATAAAGCACCCTTCTGGGCTGGAAAACTCTAAAAATGAAACAGATCTCTTGGAATGACATTCCTAGTTTTCTTTCATAGTCATGAAATCAATTTAAGGGCAATACTCTTCTAAGGTCTTAAAATGAAAGTTGTTCAGTCATGTCCGACTCTTTGTGACCCCATGACTATACAGTCCATGGAATTCTCCAGGCAGGATACTGGAGTGGGTAGCCTTTTCCTTCTCCAAGGGATCTTTCCATCCCAGGGATCAAATCCAGGTCTCCTGCATAGAAGGCGAATTCTTTACCAGCTGACCCACAAGGGAAGAAATGCTGTTAAGGCAGGAGAAATTTATAGCCCTGAGCCACAAAGGCTCAGTCTTCAATTTTTTATTAGCATTATACTAGGAAGAATAAAATGTCCCTGACATTAATTTAAAACCATTTTGCTAACAAAAAGAATCATAGCAACATACGAGGACACAACTTCTAAAAAAAGAATGAAGAAATTATTTTATACACTTAGATGGAAGGATGTCTCAATATATTTTAAGAAAAAATCAACAGTAAGAAGGTACAGAAAAGAGCAATTATTGGGCTAAAATGTGGGTTAAAAAAGACAGGAAAAGATGATTTATATATGAATTCCCTTATATCTCCATAAAATATCTCTGGAAGACTACCTAAGAAACTGACAGCACTGGTTGCTTAAGGAAACTGGGTGGACAAACAACGAAAAGAACTGGGAGACTTTCCATCATATATTTATAGAAATTTTGAATTTCGAACCATATAAATACATGTTCCTGCTGCTGCTAAGTCGCTTCAGTCATGTCCGACTCTGTGCGACCCCACAGATGGCAGCCCACCAGGCTCCCCCGTCCCTGGGATTCTCCAAGCAAGAACACTGGAGTGGGTTGCCATTTCCCCTCTCCAATGCATGAAAGTGAAAAGTGAAAGTGAAGTTGCTCAGTCATGTCTGACTCAGCGACGCCATGGACTACATACAGCCTTCCAGGCTCCTCCGTCCAAGGGATTTTCCAGGCAAGAGTACTAGAGTGGGGTGCCATTGCCTTCTTCAATAAATACATGTTAAGTACCCTATTTAAAAATATGAGAAAGCTGAACCAACAGACAAAACAATCTCTTACCAGATCTTGAGCTTCTTAGAGGAGGTCTACACAGGCTGATTAGAGGGTCTTCACTCATCACTAATATGGGGATAGAAAAAAATAAAATACATATATAAAATGTCTAACATATTAGATTTATTATACAATCACATATTTAGTCAGCAAAGCTTTTTTCTGCTAAGTATGGGAATACAATAGTGAACTAGAGAAAGGTTTGCTGCCATGAAAAATGCATGGGTTTGATGGAAACTTTGGCAGGTTTTCTCACCAGACCATATTTGTATAAAAAGAAAGGAGTATCAAATAAAACTTCTAAATGTCTCAATTAAGAACCAAAATCCGTACCGTAGCATCAACTCAATTATCTATTCCATTGTGGCATACCCTCACTGTGGATTATTTACATCAAACTTTGATTTGAGGGTTAACTTCCAAGAGTTAATACACTCCCTCCAATTATTTAACTTGTGTGTTTCAACAAATACAAACTCTAATTAAAAAAAAAACATGTTAATGTTAGCCATAATTTATTTCAGACTGTCTACAGTTCAATGGCACGGGGTTAATGAAGAAGCCAATCCCATTAAATAATAAGTTAATGTTAGCTTAGAAATCCAAGGTGTATGCCCTCAAAGAGCTTTGCACAAATAATATAAACCCCAATCTATATTTAAATTTGGATTATATTACACTTGGCTTCATTTGTATCTATAAAAAAAGCAGTATGTTTGGCTCTGTGTGAGAAGTGCAAAAACCATGCTCCAAACCAGCTATCACTGACCCACTCTCCATTATATTGGCTGCAATGTAATTTATTTATATTGAGAAATATATATTTATTTATATGAGAATTATATTTATTTATATGAGAACAATATAATTGTTCTCATAAAACTGACTTAACCCCATTTCCTCTTCACAGTATCAAGAAGAGAAATCCTGAAGGGACATCCACGTATTTGTTCTAAAAATACTTAGTGAGCACGTTTTTGTACATCTTAAAGACAGAGATGTAGAGAAGTAATTAAGTTGACTTTACGTAGCTCGAAAGGCAGAATTAAGATCAAGAGAAATTTACACCAAAGTAGCTTTTAGTTCAACGGCAAAAACAAAAGCAACCAAATTATTAGTGTTGTCTCCAAAACAGAACTGATGGTGACACCTACACTGATAGAAACTCCGGGTACATGACTCTCCTAAACCTTCCAGCTCTAAGATTCTATGCAATGTATCAGTCGTTAGCATTCCACATAACACATATTTAGAACTTACATAAGTAGCTTTAAAAAGAAATATCACGTGTTTGTTACTCTTATTACCACAATGACTTTCCTCTCCCCACCCCCACTATATTCCCATCCTTTGCAGGTTTAATTAAAACCTAAAACTCAACTTTAATCTATAGATGCTCNATTCCAGTACTGGTGTGGGTTGACATTTTCTTCTCCAGGGGATCTTCCCCACCCAGGGATAGAACCAGGTCTCCCGCATTGAAGGCAAACGCTTTACCTTCTGAGCCACCAGGGAACCCCTGTTTAAGGGACTGCTGCTGCTGCTGCTGCTAAGTCGCTTCCGTCGTGTCCGCCTCTGTGCGACCCCATAGACTGCAGCCCACTAGGCTCCCCCGTCCCTGGGATTCTCCAGGCAAGAATACTGGAGTGGGTTGCCATTTCCTTCTCCAATGCATGAAAGTGAAAAGTGAAAGTGAAGTTGTTCAGTCGTGCCAGACTCTTAGCGACCCCATGGACTGCAGCCTATCAGGCTTCTCTGTCCATGGGATTTTCCAGGCAAGAGTACTGGAGTGGGTTGCCATTGCCTTCTCCGAATCTATAGATATCAATTACTATTTCAGACCCCATCTTCTCATTTAAGTTTTTCTTGTATGTTCTACCAAATACATAGCCCTATGTAAGAGGGGTTGAAGGAGAGAGAGTAGCAGAGAGGAGTATTAGGGAATAAAATAACAAGGATTCTTCTTTAGTAGCAATCTCCTTCCCTTTTTTGCTCACCACTGCACCCCCAGAATCTAGCAATGGCACTAGTATAAAGTAGGTGCTCAATAAACATCTGGAGAACGAATGAATTGTGTAATTATAGCAGTCAGAGAATCAAATGTTCATGACAAAATGTGGTTTAGTCACTTGGTCATGTCTGACTCTTCTGCAACCCCATGGACTAGATGGAGTGCACCAGGCTCCTGTGTTCACAGGATTTCCCAGGCATGAATACTGGAATGGGTTGCCATTTCCTTCTCCAAGGGATATTCCTGATCCAGGGATCGAACCTGTGTATCCTGCATTGGCAGGCAGACTCCTTACTCCTGAGCCACCAGGGAAGCCCTCATGTTAAAACAGAAGGCAGTAAAAATATTTAACAATAATTATTTAACTAGAAACCATAACTACTAAAAATAGTTAGCATTAGGAAAAGTTACTAAAATTTTCCTACTATATTTTTAGGTTATGAAATTAGTTTCATGAATGGAATGAATCTGGCCATAGAAGAAGTTATATAGGTATATATGAACGGAACTGACAGAACAACCTAATCACTATTTTAATGTGAAAATAACACAATTCTGAAACTTCGAACAATAAGCTACTCTAGACTAATGCAATCAACATTTTCATGACTTCCAAAACAGGATGACAAATGATGTGGTTGTCTTTACTAGGATGTTTGAGAAAGTGGTCCCTTGGTGTGTGTGTGAAAGTCGCTCAGCTGTATTTTTGCTACCCCATGGACTATAGTCCGTGGAATTCTCCAGGCCAGAATACTGGAGTAGCCGTTCCCTTCTCCAGGGGTTCTTCCCAACCCAGGGATCGAACCCAGGTCTCTCATAGTGCAGGTGGATTCTTAACCAGCTGAGCCACCAGGGAAGTCCCTTGGTATAGATCATCATTTTCAAGGAAATTTTTGGATAAAGTTTTGTCAGACCACACCAGTGGTCCTATATAAAATTATAGCACGATTTTGAACACCAAAGTTGAATTTAAAGTCTGCGATTCTACAAGGAGGAGGAAGAGCCTATATATTTTTTTAACTGAAGTACAGTTCATTTACAATGTTGTAATATTAAGTTTCTGGTGTAAAGTGGTTCAGTCCTATATATATATATACACACACACAGAGATATATATTCTTTTTCATATTCTTTTCCATTATGGTTTATTACAGGATATTGAATACAGTTTCCTGCATTATACTGTAGAATTTTGTTATCTATTTTATATACAGTAGTTTATATCTGCTAATCCCAAACTCCTAACTTATTCCTCCTCTACTCTCTTGCCCCTGTGGTAACTCTAAGTCTGTGAATCTGTTTCCGTTTTGTAAATAAGTTTGCTTGTATCATATTTTAGATTCTATGTACAAGTGATACTATATATATGTCTTTCTCTTTCTGACTTATTTCACTTTAATATGATGACCTCTAGGTCCTTCTATGTTGCTGCAAATGACAGTATTTCATTCATTTTTATGACTATTATTCCATTTTGCACATGTGTGTATACATATATATACACATACATACATGCACACACACACACACACACACACACCACTTGCACTTCTTTATTCCATTCATCCGTTGATGGACATTAAGGTGGCTTCCATGTCTTGGCTATTGTAAATAGTAATGCTAAGAACCTGTGGGTGCATGTATATTTCTGAATTAAGAGTTTTCTCCTGATATATGCCCAGGAGTGGGATTGCAGGATAATATGGCAACTCTAGTTTTAAGGAACCTCCTAGTGTTTTCCATAGTGGTTGTACCAATTAATATTTCCTCAAACAAGGAAGGGCCTATCTTAAACTTGCGTTTTAAGTAGTTTTCTATCAAACTGACTCCTGTTTAAGTAATTCCTCTGCCAGACAGACTTTCAGTTCAGTTCAGTTGCTCAGTTGTGTCCTACTCTTTACGACCCCGTGGACTGCAGCAAGCCAGGCTTCCCTATCCATTACTAACTCCCAGAGCTTACTCAAACTCATGCCCACGGAGTTGGTGATGCCATCCAACCATCTCATCCTCTGTCATCCAATTCTCCTCCGGCCTTCCATCTTTCCCAGCATCAGGGTCTTTTCTAATAAGTCAGTTATTCACATCAGGTAGCCAAAGTACTTGAGTTTCAGCTTCAGCATCAGTCCTTCCAATGAATATTCAGGACTTTACAAAGCTTGTAAAGACAGACTTTACAAGCATTCATTTAATGACTTTCCTAAACATTCTCCTTTTTTAAGAGGAATGACAGAGGAGCAAGACAAGTACTAGATATCTTATGACTTTTAAAAGCACCTTTTATAGTAAAAGAACCCAGAGTCTCTCAAATCTCCCCAAAATGCACATATCTTTATGTCTAGTTATATTGTAGCACAATATATTCCAGGTTAACATGTGCATGAGTTCCATAAATCTACCATCTACACTGGGAAATGTTTTGTCTTTTCCATTATCAACCATAGCATGAGCTTTGTCAGAAAAAGAAATGCTTAAGCAAAATTTTATGAACTTTACACTGCCTGCAAAGTGCTGTGAGGAAAAAAAAACCCCACCTTATATCCATATGTTAATTCAAGATTGCTGGGAAAAATATCAGTAACCTCAGATATGCAGATGATACCACCCTTACGGCAGAAAGTGAAGAGAGCTAAAAAGCCTCTTGATGAAAGTAAAAGAGGAGAGCGAAAAAGTTGGCTTAAAGCTCAACATTCAGNTCTGATGCTGGGAGGGATTGGGGGCAGGAGGAGAAGGGGACGACCGAGGATGAGATGGCTGGATGGCATGATGGACTCGATGGACCCGAGTCTGAGTGAACTCCGGGAGATGGTGATGAATAGGGAGGCCTGGCGTGCTGCAATTCATGGGGTCGCAAAGAGTCGGACATGACTAAATGACTGAACTGAACTGAACTGAACTGAAGTGATTTTGCAAGTACTATTTCACTTTCTCAGTGAGCTTTGTGAGCAAGGCCAGGTTAAGTCATACAGATAAAGGCCTGAGGGTCAACATGGCTAGCTAATATGACCAAGATCCAGTGCTCTTTGCACAACATTATGCAGCCATGTACCTCAATAGCAGTCCTAAAATACATGCTTAATGTGAACTCCAAAAGACTGTATGAAACATTCTATTGTATAATAGTTTTATAATGGTCTGTATGATCTATAGGCTGGTGTTCAACAGTCTTCATTAAATCAATTTACTTAATCCCATAAATTTTATAAACTTATTGTAGATTTTATTTTTGCTATAGATTTTAAAAATGAGAAACTTTTATTTTTCCAGGCATAAGCGTTATGTAATTGAAGCTACTGTAAATAAAATTTCAAGAATATAGTTTTCCCAAATGGCCTGAAAAATGTGATCATACAGAAGGCACATTACCCTCAACTGGCAGCATTTCTTCCTCCTAAGTGAAAGTGAAAGTCATTCAGTTGTGTTCAACTCTTTGTGACCCAATGGACTATACAGTCCATAGAATTATCTAGGCCAGAATACTGGAGTGAGTAGCCTTTCTCTTCTCCAGGGGATCTTCCCAAACCAGGGTTAGAACCCAGGTCTCCCGCATTGCAGGCAGATTCTTTACCAGCTGAGACACAGGGAAACCCAAGAATACTGGAGAGGGTAGCCTATCCCTCCTCCAGAGGATCTTCCCAATCCAGGAATCAAATCTCCTGCATTGCAGGCGGATTCTCTACCAACTGAGCTATCAGAGAAGCCCAAAAAGAGGATGTATCTTACAACTGATAAGATCTTAGATTTAATAAAATATAGTATCAAATTGAGATTGATTATATTGTGTCATGATTTTACTATGCAGACCATTTAATCCATTTCACATGACACATTTATTCATTCAACACTTAACAAGCTTTACTGAGCAGTTAATTATTCCATGGGAGAGTGACAGTGAGGTACTTGGGGGAAAGGAAGGCGCTTTGGAGAAGACAAGCCTAGGTCTGAATTTGGCTCAGTTAAGAGAAAAAGCAGCTGCTCTGAGTTCCAGTTTCCTCACCAAAAAAGTGGGTACATCTATCCTGCATAGTTATGTGAATTAATTAACATATACTAAGTATATGGTACTTAGAAAGTATTCAAGTATGTGCCCTGTCTGTTCTTGACACATGCTGCTGCTGCTAAGTCACTTCAGTCGTGTCTGACTCTGTGTGACCCCATAAACGGCAGCCCACCAGGCTCCCCCATCCCTGGGACTCTCTAGGCAAGAACACTGGAGTGGGTTGCCATTTCCTTCCCCAATGCATGAAAGTGAAAAGTGAAAGTGAAGTCGCTCAGTCGTGTCCAACTCTTTGCG
>SJYV01041481.1:418934-471350 GCA_006410875.1 Neotragus pygmaeus | reverse complement strand
CTGAGACACAGGGAAACCCAAGAATACTGGAGAGGGTAGCCTATCCCTCCTCCAGAGGATCTTCCCAATCCAGGAATCAAATCTCCTGCATTGCAGGCGGATTCTCTACCAACTGAGCTATCAGAGAAGCCCAAAAAGAGGATGTATCTTACAACTGATAAGATCTTAGATTTAATAAAATATAGTATCAAATTGAGATTGATTATATTGTGTCATGATTTTACTATGCAGACCATTTAATCCATTTCACATGACACATTTATTCATTCAACACTTAACAAGCTTTACTGAGCAGTTAATTATTCCATGGGAGAGTGACAGTGAGGTACTTGGGGGAAAGGAAGGCGCTTTGGAGAAGACAAGCCTAGGTCTGAATTTGGCTCAGTTAAGAGAAAAAGCAGCTGCTCTGAGTTCCAGTTTCCTCACCAAAAAAGTGGGTACATCTATCCTGCATAGTTATGTGAATTAATTAACATATACTAAGTATATGGTACTTAGAAAGTATTCAAGTATGTGCCCTGTCTGTTCTTGACACATGCTGCTGCTGCTAAGTCACTTCAGTCGTGTCTGACTCTGTGTGACCCCATAAACGGCAGCCCACCAGGCTCCCCCATCCCTGGGACTCTCTAGGCAAGAACACTGGAGTGGGTTGCCATTTCCTTCCCCAATGCATGAAAGTGAAAAGTGAAAGTGAAGTCGCTCAGTCGTGTCCAACTCTTTGCGACCCCATGGACTGTAGGCCACCAGGCTCCTCCGTCCATGGGATTTTCCAGGCATGCTACTATTGCTTAATTCAATTTAACAACAAAATAAGATTCACTGCAACTTTGAATGAGGTATGATTTGGGACCCCTGATCGACCCAATAATCCAATACCCCAATACTTATAGGCTATAATCTATACATTTTAAAAAGCTGACAGGTTAGGAAAAAAACGAACTCAACTCTTCTTACCTGGAGTCTCTTGTGTTCTCCTGATAGCTTTCTTTGTGACCGTTTGGCTTAAAACAGTTTGTGAAGGTGGTTCATCCTCTAAAGAATAGACAAAACAATTGTAAAATTCAGAATATGCAAAGTGAGTAGAGATTATGTATATTAACAGCAATATATAAATAGAAATGCAAGTAATTCATTCTTTTATGAAAACTTGGTATCTCTGTGCAAGGGCGCCACATGAAATCTCAGAGACAGAGTTGTGAGTGAAGTGGAAAAGGACAGCTTTACTGCTTTGCAGGCAAAGGGAGACACACCAGGCTTCTGCCTTGAAAAACTATGTGTCCCATCCCCAGAGGACTTCATGAGTGTTTTTCTAAGTGGGTCAAAGGTGGGGTGTCTAACAAGATAAGGGTGTGAGCAGGGTTTGCACTCCCTTACTCTCATCTCAGGTGGTCAATCTCCTAATCCTGATGATTAATCTGGGCCTTTTAATCTTGCATCAGGTGAGTTCTTGGTTGTTCTTCCCTTGATTAGCAACTGTTGGAATCTGCCCTTTGGAACTTAGAGAAGGTCATAATGGCTGGCGTACTGCCTCCAAACAATGGGGAGACTCACAGGGGCCCACTCAGTTTCAATCTCTTCAGAAATGTGTGATTAAGGGGTTCCCTGGTGACTCAGTGATAAAGAATCTGCCTGCCAATGCAGAAGACTCGGGTTTGACCCCTGGGTAGGGAAGATCCTCTAGAGAAGGAAACAGCAACCCATTCCTGTATTCTTGCCTGGGAAATCCCATGGACAGAAGAGCCTAGTGGGTTACAGTCCATAGGGTGGCAAAGAGAGTCAGACACGACTTAGGGGTCACTAAACAACAAAAAATTAGGTTTACCAAAACTTGGGAATTGAACTAGTGGTAGTTCTTACTACCGAAGAGTAGTAGTTCTTACTACTCTTTAGGACAACATAAAAATAAATACTCACCAATGATGCTTTACAAAATAAATATAGAAATATTACTCTAGAAGATTTAAAAGATGGGCTAAAGAGGAAGAATGAAAAACTTGTAGATTCTCATAGATTTAGTAAAAATAGAAGTAAATCCTTTGTGTGTTAAAAAAAAAAAACCACTAGCTTATACAATTGCATAGGCCTGTGTGGAAGAGTCGTACAATTTAGCATGTTTCCTTTGCCTTCCAAAGCATTCTTCTAGCTACTGGAGATACAGAATGAATATAAACACTGAAGTATAACATGGTCCCTCAAATATATATGTAGGATCTTTGTCTTCAGAAGTTTATAATCTTAAAAGAGAGATAAAACATGTATAGGGGTTAAATGGTCTTGAATTGCTACTCCCAAAAGTAACTCACATATCTTTAACATAATTTCCAAAATCATCAACACTTCTACTGTGTCAGCACTTGGCTCTAAACTGAAAATTCACCTCCTCTTCATCATATCCACCAATGGTCTATCACCAACTATGTAACCCCATTATGATTCAAACCCTTGGTTTTACCTGATAGGTGCCCTACCTGGAGCCAACATGAAACTCCGTCTGTGACTCAGTGTTAGATGGGGTAGGGGCAGTGTGGGACAGGATGCATTACAGGCGATGAGTCATCTGTGACTTTCCTAAAACTACACAACCACTTTGTCAGTAACCCTGTGGCCCATTTAGATGAAAACTAATGAAAGTCTTGCTTTGTCACGCTACTACTTAACTACTGAGGTTACACTGACGGTCCCCAGCATGCGAATTTCTGGCAGAGACCACCACACTATAGAAAGAGCGATCAGTTCAAGTTTATCACACACTGGGAAGCTTCAGGTTCAGGATGACTGCCTTGACCTCATTTCAGTGTAAACATGTGGGTGGGATCTCAAATCAATTCATCAACTACGCTAGTCCTCAAAACGGCCACTCACGAAATTCCCCTTCCTTTCTCCCCTCCTGGATAGTGTCGGGGAAAGACTGGAAGGTTAGTTGAGGACCAAAAATCTCACTGAAGGACTTCTGGCCTCGGAGTTAAAGGAGGAAATGGAAGTGGTTTTGGCTGAAACATCCGCAGGGTAGAGAGAACCGATATGAAACCGATGTGAAACTGAACTCTGAGTTATTCAGTGTCCTGCCTTCTGCCTAACTCGCCGCCCCGAAGTGCAGGCCTGCAGAAAACAGGCAATCCTGACACCTCTATATTGATGCCCAGGGAAGCACGCGGCTCCTCGACTCTGCTCAGGTCACTACGCACGACCGCCTTTCCTTCCGGCGCCCCCGCCCTGCCACTTTCCCGCCAGCCGACGGGGCGGCCCGGGGGTAGGGGCTCACGTCCATCCCGGAGAAGCTCAGAGGGGACGAGCTCCAGGCAGGCACACGCCCGCCCGGGACGCGCACACCCTTCGCGCGTACCCGCCCACGGCACTCCCTCCCTGACTCGCGGCTGACACTGTTACCTCCGACTGTCTCACCTTCGGATGAATGGGAGTCCCGTAATCCTCTTCTGCTCCTAACCGGAGAGGGTCGTATCGGAGGCGGCGGCGAGTGCAGCTGCTCCTGGAGGCGAGTAGCTCTCCGCGTCTGCATCTCCTCGGCTTCGTGGAGTCGGGGCTGCCTTCGCTGCCGAGACCGAAGGTAATAGGCGTTTTCTCTCACTTCCTCTTTCGCCGAATCGGGCCGGAACCCTTCTAGCGGAATCTGTCTTCCCACCCGGGCCTTTTCTTTGGCCGCCCGGGGCTCGAAGTCGCCGTACACTTCGGGCGGCTCTTCTGAGAACCTCACTTCCCGCCGGCCGTGGCGCGACGGCGTAGGAGTTCCGTACGCAGGCACGTCACTGCTGCCGCCATTTTGAGGGGCGAGCCGGGGCCTTCCCTCGCGTAGCGGAGACCTGGGCGTTACGTACAGCGCCCATCCTTCCCTCTGCGGCTCCGCCCGCCGCTCCTCGCCTGCCATAGTTGTTGACGTAGCTTGAGTCGCTCGGGAAGGTGTTTTGTGGTGCCCTTAAGAGTCTCCTTAAGATCTCCTGGTGGCGATCGTTTTTCGGGGTGTAGGGCGGTGGTGTCGGCGGTCAGGGAGGCAGTTGAGCGTCGCCGGGGCTGCCGCCTGCGTCGTCGCTGCTGTGCTGCAAACCGGCCTCTGGGCCCATGGTGTGCTCCGAGGGCTGTGGGAGAGGCAGTGCCTGTGCTGGGTCAGCTGCCGCGGGTCACTCCCGCCTCCTGGCTGAAGGCACCAAAGAGGAGGAGAAGAGCGAGGAGGCGTCGCTGTCCTCGGCCTTCGGGGAGGGAGGGAGGGAAGACGGAGAAGGGACAAGTGGCTGGGCAAATTGCCGGTCCTCCGTCCAGCTGCTCCTGGCAACTGTTGCCTGCTCGCAAGAGGCGCCCGGCCGGGTCCCCAGCACAGAGTCGCTGGGAAAGGCGGAGTGAAACGCGGGTGGAGGAGAAGTCTCCGTCTTCAGCCCCAGGCTGTTGCGCAGTTTTCCCGCAGGCTTTTTGATCGACTCTTGCCTTCGCCGTACCTTTCCAAGTGTCTCTTTGCAGGGCTGGTAAGACATATTCGCAGGTGTCACCTTTCCCTGGAGAAAATTTTAGTTTGAAGTTCCTTGGGAAAGCAGTTTACTTTAGGTTTTGCAAGTCACTTGTTGAGTACGAAATCTGATCTATAGGCTTACTTGAGTGGATTTCCATTTATAAAATGTACGCAGCAAACAGTATTACTCCTGATTTCGTATAAAGGCTCTACTAAAGCAACACTATTCAGAGACATTGTTAGTGCTGTGTTATGGACAATGAGAAGTGAACAAATACTTTGATTAAAGACAGCACTGTAATTTTCAGTTGTGATCCATTATTTTCACTTTGCTTCTGAGCATGACTTGATACACTGCATTTGATACAGAGTTTTTTCTGCTGACAAAGCCATTTGTTCACTTCTGTGTACCGTATTTGCAGATGTGGAAAATCCGCAAATATCTAAACTTAGACACGCTGAGGGAATGTTATTGAAAAATCGGTTAATCTTGCCTTCACATACACGCCCCCTTCTCGGACGATTTTCCATAATTGATTTTAGTGACTAGATTTTAAAATTTGCAATTTGGATAGCAGTTACAGTGAATGGGCCTGAAAATTTTGAAGTGAAGAGAAAGTCGCCCAGTCATGCCTGATTCTTTGGGACCCCATGGTGTACAGTCCATGGAATTCTCCAGACCAGAATACTAGAGGTAGTCTTTACCTTCCCCACCCAGGGATCGAACCTAGGTCTCCCGCATTGTTGGCATATTCTTTACCAGCTGAGCCACAAAGATGTGTACTCTTTCATGTATTTAAAATCACTTTAGAATGTTTTTGAGCAACTCATTGTCCAAACTGGGGGCACGTATTTTATTTTAATGAAATCTTAACGATGTCCTCTGTTTTCACTAATAGTCCATAAATTTGGCCACAGACACAAGTAATTACATGCTTTAGAATCACCTAGGTTTTTGCTTGATGGAAGCTCTCATTTAGTTTTCTGTTTGTTTGTTTTTAATTATATACGATATAGTCAAAGAAACTGAAGGAATAGCAACATGAGAGATGCTACTTTTTAAAGACTCTTAGGGAAAATTAAAAGCATGTTCTCCCTTGTCAGCCTGAGTTAGTATATTTGGAAAATGTGTGGGACTTTTCTCTGACAAAATGCCAAGAAGTGTTGATACTTGGTTAATATCTGGCTTTTACTTGTTTTAACTAGTGCTTTATAAGGTACCTATTATATTACTCTATTAATACGTAACAGGAAAAGTACTGTAATAGATGAAAAGATATAATTGATTCAAGGATATAATAAAGGAATAATAGATAAAAGGATATAAAACTTTATACAAGTAGTATTAATAAAGTTCATATTGTAGTGGTAATATTAATACATATATTAAGCTCTTTAACCGAGGACAGTTAACTATATAGAAACTTGGATACAGATTGTAAAACAGGTTTGGGGGGCTGTATTAAAAAAGACGACAGGAGATTCAATACATATGTACATATATTGCTGCTGCTAATTTGCTTCAGTCCTGTCCGAGACTATGTAGCCCACCAGCTCCTCCGTCCATGGGATTCTCCAGGCAAGAATACTGCAGTGGCTTGCCATGCCCTCCTCCGAGGATCTTCCCGGTCCAGGGATGAAGCTACATGTCTATGTCTCCTGCCTTAGCAGGCAGGTTCTTTACCACTAGCACCACCTGTGTCATTTTGTAATTAAAAATGCTTGAAGAACTTAGGAATGGTTTTCAAAATCATGAGAAGATTGACGCAAAATCAGAGGAATAGTAACTTTAGCATGTTTTAACATACATTTTTTTAGGGTTTTCCCTCTTGTCTAGGTAATAAGGGTACACAATCCTAGCTCTGCCACACGTGCCTCCCACACTTAGCAACCTGACAAATACCAACTTTCATTACCAACTGTGAGGTAAAGCTAAACCCTTGTCGAACCAGATATTCTGCTGTAGATGTTTTCCAAACCCAAGGGTGGCACAGAAGAGGTGACATGGTAGAGATGGTAGACTCAGCTAATATCATAAGGGAACTGCTGGACTGCTAATACCAAGAGGAAGCATGAGCTTTGAATGTTAAACAGTTATTGCGGGAGTTTGAGAATCGAAAGAGAACAAGAAGAAGAAATGATTAGAACAAAGAATAGACTCATTAGTTCATTTATTAAACATCTGTGTTGAAACAATAGATGCTTAATAAATATATGAATTCAATTAAGAGTATTCTTTACCCTGAGGGAATTTGCCATATATTAGGGAAGACAGGCATACAAAATTATAATTGGCACTAATTTAAATACTTAACTATTAGGCCTCAGTCTAGAAATCTAATTTTCTTGACACTGGATTTCTAAGTAAAGCAGCTATTTTACTAAGATAATTTTTGTACATGCGTTTTTTGTTTGCTGTTCCGTGCCTAAGTCATGTCTGACTCTTTGCAACCCCATGGACTTCAGCAGCCAGGTTCCTCTGTCCTCCACTATCTCCTGGAGTTTTTTGTTCAGGGTAAGTAGAAATCCTGTTATATAGTGAGAAAGCATTTATCAATTCATTGTACATACTGTTCACAGTTTTGGTCAGAAAAATAACTTTGGGGTTATATCTTAGTAGAAAAAGGTTAACATTGTTATTTTTAATAAAAAGATTAAAATATTAAATAAGAGGAAGTAAAGCCATGAAATTAAAAGACGCTTACTCCTTGGAAGAAAAGTTATGACCAACCTAGATAGCATATTGAAAATCAGAAAATACTTTGCCAAGTCAAAGCTATGGTTTTTCCAGTGGTCATGTATGGATGTGAGAGTTGGACTGTGAAAAAAGCTGAGTGCCGAAGTGGTGTTGGAGGACTCCTGAGAGTCCCTTGGACTGCAAGGAGATCCAGCCAGTCCATTCTAAAGGAGATCAGTCCTGAGTGTTCTTTGGAAGGAATGATGCTAAAGCTGAAACTCCAGTACTTTGGCCACCTCATGGGAAGAGTTGACTCATTGGAAAAGACTCTGATGCTGGGAGGGATTTGGGGCAGGAGGAAAAGGGGACGAAAGAGGATGAGATGGCTGGATGGCATCATGGACTTGATGGACATGAGTCTGAGTGAACCCCGGGAGTTGGTGATGGCCAGGGAGGCTTGGCATGCTGCGATTCATGGGGTTGCAAAGAGTTGGACACAACTGAGCAACTGAACTGAACTGTACTGAAATACATAGTAGCCAGCTGCATTTATTCCCCATTCTCACAAGTGATAGAAAAAGTATTTTGAAGACTTAATATAAATGAAAATGTCTTGCTGGAAATGAAGTGACAACAATAAATGGCCTTCCACTTATTCTTTGTTGAATTCGAAATTGCAAGTAAACATCTAAAAATGTTCCCAAATCCTGCAACTTCTGCCAAAAAACGATGGTTGAAGACACCAAAAAAATAAGTTACTTACATGAAGAATCATTAACCCAGTAAAATTTTGAGCTTGTGCTATGTACTGCTGCTGTTACTGCTGCTAAGTCACTTCAGTCGCGTCCGACTGTGTGTGACCCCATAGATGGCAGCCCAACAGGCTCCCCCGTCCCTGGGATTCTCCAGGCAAGAACACTGGAGTGGGTTGCCATTTCCTTCTCCAATGCATGAAAGTGAAAAGTGAAAGGGAAGTTGCTCAGTCGTGTCTGACTCTTTGTGACCCCATGGACTGCAGCCCACCAGGCTCCTCCGTCCATGGGATTTTGGTGTCATTGCCTTGTCCGGTGCTATGTACTAGGTAAACCCTATTCTAGGTGCTGGGGATATAGCAGAAAAGAATAGACCAAAGACAACCCTCTCTTCCTTGTAGGATTTTATATTCTATGGGAATCAGATAAAAATCAATGTAAGTAAAATAGTATGTTGGTTAGGAGTTTTATAGGAAAAATTAGGAAAGGGGAAGTGAGATTTATGTGAGCAGATTTCTTCTCTGTTGTCTTGAATTGGCCCAGTTCAGGAACAGGACTTTTAGACTGACTTGACAGTTGCCCTTAACCAATTATGTGTTCTTGGGTAAACTGCTTTCCATCTCTCAATTTTCATTTTTATAAAACTAATAGATCAAGAAAACAGATCTTTTATCCATTTAGCCGACACTTTTGTTCATTATCTCATTTACTCACAACCACCTTATGAGGTATGTATGTAGCGTTGTCCGCATTTAACATGGGGACACGCACCTCATAAAGCTGGCAGTCGGTTTCCAAATCAAGCTTGACTGGTGCTTGCCATTATCATTGGCTAGTGCCGCTCACTGCGTTGGTTCCATTGGTTCCTCAAGCCTGTGAGCTTTAGGTTTTTTAAGGGCTCGGGTTCAGTTCAGTTCCGTCGCTCAGTCGTGTCCGACTCTGCGACCCCAAGGGCTGCGCCAGGCTTCTCTGGCCATTCACCAATTCCAGGGCCCTCCAATATGTTGCAGAGATGTCTGCCTTCGGGTCAGAGAGCAGCTTGATAGCGAGAACGCTGGGAGGCTTTGCGGGTCTGTCCCCGCTCTCCCCACGCCTCCAGCCTCCCGCCCCGCCGCGGACTGGCCGGGGGAGCGGAGCCAGGGGTGACGCCTGGAGGAGGAGAGGGAGGGGCCGGCGCCTACCAGTCCCAGCATTCCGCGGGCGCCTACCCTCCCCGCGGAGGTCGCCATCACGTGGGTAGGGACGGGACGACGTTCAGTTCGGCGGCGTCCGAGGGGTGCAGCCCCACGTCGGGAAGCAGAAAGAACGCTCGAAAGGCTCTCCTGACGTTGACAGTCGACGGTTTAAAACCTCGCTAGACATTGTAAGTAAAATGTGTGTACAACTTTTCCATGTTTTAATATTTGATCTGATACCTTCTTTTTAAATATCTTTCAGAAAAGATACCTCCCCACCCCCACCTCCTTACCGCAAAAACCTTAAGCGGAGCAGGTTGGAGGTATATTTTTGTTTTGGAGTGGAAAAGAGAAACAGAATCGCGTAAACATTAAACACGGGAAGGTGAGAATAAATCTTTGGTTTGGACCTTGAGACGAGAAGCAGAATTCCTCTAAGGTTCAAATGTAAACGGGAAATCTACCAGTGCAGGTGTTGATTACTCCCTTACCTCCGTGTTTGACTGGATTCCATCATTGGTCTTCTTAATCCTTGTAAGATAGTGCCCCGGCCGCCCCTCACTCCCCAACCCCTGCCTTTTAGCCTTAATGGTGCTAAAAAGAGCAGAGTTTGAAGTTTTAATGAGACCCTGCAATTATCAATTCATTATATATTATATATGTATTCCCAGTTGTATTCCATACCCGGTGAGAAAGTTTATCCCCTTTTCCTTCCTCCAAAAAACTGTACTGTCTACTTAATCAGTAGTGCTTAATTGAAAGATTTTATACACAAGATAAAAAAATCAGTTATCTTAATCTGATTCACTACACTGTTTTTATTTCAATTTTACCTCTCAAGGTTCTAAAACGTTTTATTTTGGATCTCTATAAGAGATTCCTTCCTTGTGTCTGTTTGTTAAGAGTTAGGGCTGTGACCGTTCTCCATATCTATCAGTTCAGTTTTGTTTTTCTAGCACAGGATTAGTATGTAACTGGCCAGTGGAAAATAATTTTAAAAGGAACTTACTGAAAATGTTCCTGGAAGCCTTTATGTGGATTAGAATTGTTTGGAAAACTGGCTTTTGCTTTGAAAACTTTGAAAACCTCTCCTCAGCAATATTTTTTATGCTGAATGCAGAGTCCAGAACTTGATTACCAGTTTTGCTTCTGGTTTATCACGTAACCATAAGTGACTCATTTAAGCAGTATTTCACTTTTTTTTTTAACATGTAGAGATAATACTAGCCTGAGAGCGTCTGTAATTCACAAATAAAGTAACAAAAATTTATCTAATTATTTGGGGGTTATTGGGTATTTTAATAATGTATAGTGTCTTGTATGTAATCTATCTTTGCCATGGAAGTAGTTTTGAAAACTGAAGAATCCACATTCCTCTGCAGTGCAACTTGAATTTCCTGAAGGAAAGTTTGCTCAGAGAAGCTTGGTATGCTTTATGCTGTTTCTCATTTTGCATTTAGAAATTTAATTGTGTTAAAATTTCATTGCTAGTCAATATTTTATGACTATTGTGCCCAGCACGAGGTAATTCAGTGTACTGATTATACTTTATCATAGGTTTTGGACAGCAAATTAAGCACTTGTGAGTAAAGAAAGATGGCTCTCACATTGGTTATGAGCTGTGACTTTGGAGTCACAGCTGAATTTAAATTCCTGTCCTGTCACTTTGTAACTTGGGCAGGTTACTTTATCACTCTGACCCCATGAAAGCGGAGATTTAGAGTTGTTTGGAACGTTAAATGGGATAGTTTAAGGACCTAAGTGGAAGCAGTTATTGCCAATTGGGCTAATTTTCTCTTTACTAATATTAAAATAAGTGGCATATGGTTCTGATAATCAAAATAGAGTGGAGGAAAATTTACCTATAATTTCACTACCTCAACAAATCAAAATTTTAAAATTGTTAAGCACTCTTCTTTAGCCTCCGTTCATGGATATACATAATGTAAATAACATTTTTGCAAATAGGCAAGTTTAAGACATTAGTTTGTAAACTTCTGAAGGTTTTGTGTTAATTATATGAATAGAGCTTTCTGGTTCTGCCTCTCTGATCTGCTAGTGATGAAGGAGCAGAACTTTCCTTTAGCACAGTTTCCACTTGTTTTCCTCAGTCTGAAAAATAAATGTTGCACTTTCACTTAATAGTTAGACTAATAATAAACACTTTCTGAGACTTATTTTATGGTAAGGACTGAACATTATCTCTTTAACACTCATAATGCGTCTTTCATGTAGGTAGTGTTATTCTATTTTGTGGTTATTAAGGAAAACCAGAGAAACAGGGAAGAGTTCACCAAGTCAGGTGCTGGAACAGTCATTCAGGCCTAGGCAGTCTGACTTTAGGGGACTGTGCTGCCAGTCTTTCCTATTTAGAGATTCACTATATGGATGTCAAGTTGTATGTATATGCAGGAGATGATCCTGGAGGCTGACTTACAACTTCTTTCTATAAAAACAACAAACAGTATTTGTACCTTACAACAACCATAACCACCACATGTAAAAAAAAATGTTTAGGAAAACAAGAGTAGGGAGGTTTTAGTGTCTTCATAGTTGAGGCATTCGCCTATATTTTTAATAGTTGTGGCAGTAAAAAATATGATTTATACACCAGAAAAATTATTAAGACTAAATTTTCCCTTTTTTTTAATTAGAGATAAACATCATAAAGTAAATACAGGGTTTATAGTGAAAGAGAGCTACCTTTTCTTCACTAAAACGGTGTTTATAAGTGTTTTTTCAACTTTATAAGGAGCATCAGAATCATCTAGTGAGCCTCTTAACACAGATTCCTGTACATCTCAGTTTCTGGCCTAATAAGTCTAGAGTGGGGCCTAAGAGTTTACATTTCTAGTAAGTTCCCAGGTGATGTTAATGATTTCCAGCTTAGTAAGGAAACAGATATTAGTGGTGGTTGTCCAAATTGTTGGCCTGATAGTGAAACCTCAGTAGCATTGAGCACCCAACTCCTGTTTTAAAACACTATCCTCTAATAAAAGGAACCAGGACTTCTTTTGCGGGGATGGAAGCTCTTGAATCTAGGGCATGGGCAGGGAAAATATAAGAGGAGCCTGAAACACTTTGTGGTGCTGGAAATAAAAGAGATGCTGGAAATGGTTTGGGAGCTTGTTGAAAAGACACAAGAGTGACTTGAAGGAGCTCCTCCTGATTGCCAAAGTTGGAACAACTTGAGTAATAGAATGCATAATGGTAGTACTGAATTTTAACTCATAGAATAAGTGGCCACAAGTCCATATTGACATAGCTGAGTACATAAATAGGATTCAAGAAGGGACAGTTTATTCTTACAGAAGAATTCCAATAAATAAACATGGCAAGAAGGAAATAGAAAGTCACTAATAGTGCCTAATAGTGACTTTTAGGCAAAACAGCAACATAGTAATTATTGCAAACAAAATGTGCTTGTAATGCTGGTAGGTGAAAGTTTGAGGAAATACAGGATATTTCGGCAGTCTCAGAGTGTCTCCCCAAGATAATTATTAGTAACTTGACAGTGGAGATACCGTGAAAACCAACTGACCAAGGTTAAAATCTCCACAGAAATAAGGCTTATGGATATCATGAACCCAGTGATGTGATGCACTTAGAAACACATCATTTCTTTGGTATTATTCTTGCCCAAAATGCATAACCTCTTTATCTTTCTACTCATGGTGCTGCTGCTGCTAAGTCGCTTCAGTCGTGTTTGACTCTGTGCAACCACATAGACTGCAGCCCACCAGGCTCCGCCATCCCTGGGATCCTCCAGGCAAGAACACTGGGGTGGGTTGCCATTTCCTTCTCCGATGAATGAAAGTGAAAAGTAGAAATGAAAGCATGACCCCATGGACTACAGCCTACCGGGCTCCTCCATCCATGGGATTTTCCAGGCAAGAGTACTGGAGTGGAGTGCCAGTGCCTTCTTTTCTACTCATGGGAAAACATAATAAACACAAATTGAGGGACATTCTACAAAATAACCAACTGATATTTTTCATAAGTATCAAGGTTACAAAGACCGGGAAAAGTCACAAAAGATAATGACAGAAACTGTCACAGATTGGAGACTCAGGAGAATAAACAACTAAATGCAGTGAGTGATCCCAGATTGAACCATGGAACAAAAAAGGAACATTAGTGGAGAACTGGCAAAATTCTAACAGTCTGTAGTTAATTGACTTGTACCATGTTAATGTCTTGGTTTTATAACAGATATAAAATTAGTTCAAAATAAGATGTTTAATAAAAATGTGCTGGCTTCATGTAGATACTAAAGATGATTAGTGGAATTGAACTGACACTGAGAATCAGTTGTGCTGCCCACTGTTGGAATCAACCTTTGTGCGTTGCTTTTTGCCTCTACATAAGTCATCCTAAACCTGAGATACGAATCAGAGGAGTTGGGAGGGAGTGGAACGAAGGGTAAAAAGAAAAAGAAGACTTTCTGTACTCAGGAAAGGTATATATCTGAACTGCTCCAGGCCCTTGAAAAGAAACAGTTCCTTAGGGAAGTAAGTGGAGTGCTTTTTGTTTTTAGTGTTTAGTACTTTCTCAACTTGCCTTTTAAAAATACAGGATAAGTACTACCTAGGGAAAACACTGGGAAATGACTTTAACTTGTGATAATAGTGATCCTAACTTAATACAACAATGGGTACAGAGGAGTGGGCAAGACTTAGTTAGGTACTTAGTTTTCAACACAGACATGCGTGGTGTTGTTTGTTGTTCAGTTAGTCCAACTCTTTTGGGATGCCATGGACGAGCCTGCCAGGCCCTTTGTCCATGGAATTCTCCAGGCAAGAATACTGGAGTGGGTTGCCTTTTCCTTCTCCAGGGATGAAACCTGAGTCTCCCGCATTGGCAGGTGGATTCTTCATCACTGATCCACCAGGGAAACCCAAATTGCTGGTACAAATTCAGAAATACGTAACCTTAGCACTACTAGGTCTCACTATTGAAAACTGCGAATTAACTTTAAAAGTTTGGCTCCTAGTGTTCTAAATTGAAACTGTAGGCAGAATTTGAACCATGGACTTGTGTCCATTAGGTCAAAGTAGATTGAAATGCACCAGTAAATGTCTAAACCAGTTGTTCCCCTTTGTGGAATGCCAGCAATGCACAAACACACCTGTTATGTTTGTCAGTTCTTTGCTTTTTTTTTTTTTGACTGCACCTCTCGAGGCTTGTGGGATCTTAGTTCCCCCACCAGGTATTGAACCCTCGTCCTCAGCATTAAGAGCTCAGAATCCTAACCACTGGATCACCAGGGGAATTCTCTTTGTGTCAATTCCTGTGTGACTCAGGATATTTTTTGTTCAGCTTATCTTCTTTCAAAGAAGGAATAGTGTGTGTGCCAAATAGTGCTGGAATGTGCCTTCTCTCTGTGATCTCAGAACTTTGCCAAATTAAAAGTTAATTCCTCACAAAACAGACTGAAAACTTCCTTCAGGAGCATGTATTTTCATAATATATTTTAAGCAAAGAATTATTTTAGATTTTGTGAATTTAAAAAGAAGAGGAATGCTTTTTTTTCATACTTTAAAATCTGTGCTGTGTGTGCTCAGTTGCTCAGTCGTATTCGACTCTTTGGGACCCCTTGAACTGTAGCCCACCAGGCTCCTCTGTCCATGGAATTTTTCAGACAAGAATATTGGAGTGGGTTGCATTTCTTCCTCCAAGGGATCTTCCCAGCCCAGGTATTGAGGCACCTCTTGCATCTCCTGCATTGGCAGGCAGATTCTTTACCACTTTACCTGGGAAGCCTTACTTCTTAACTCTCAACGTCTAAATTTAGAACTGGTTAATGAAATAAGAAGCTTTTGAGATTTCACTTTATATGTGAGACTTATAGGGGAAGATACCCTGCAGTATGAAATGGCAACCCACTCCACTCTTCCTGCCAGTTAATTCCTTGGATAGAGGAGCCTCATGGGCTACAACCCATGGAGTGACAAAGAGTCAGACACGACAGAGCACACACGCATGAGACTTCTAGAGAAACTGTCTCGTACAAAAAACAGTTTTGATTATTGATTAACTTTAGAGTAAAATATTCCATGGAAGAAAATATTTAAAATGGAAAGTCAAGAAAATTTAGAGCATTTGTGTTTTTTCTGTGTGTGTCTTTTGGTTTTATGTATTATATGAGGACTTGGCTGAAATGATAAATTTGCCTGGAGAAGTTGCTCCAGCTCTGCTCAATCTGAAATGTATTATGCAGCCTAAAAAGAATAAGGTGGTTTTTGTCTATCAAAGGCAGATATGAACTGACTGACATGCATTCAGGAAATAGTGATCCTTGATAAAGACTTGAGCTGCCATTTTTTAGTAGATGTAAATTTTACTGGTTTAAATAGAACTGCATTTTCTATTTGATATTAAAGTGCTGTTTTCTAAATTTTCCTCTAATAAAGCTGCAGAAAACATCTCACACACACAAATTTGGACTTAGGGGGTTCCCTGGGGGTCCAGTAGTTAGAACTGGGCACATCCACTGCCGTGGCTCAGGTTCAGTTTCTGGTTGGGGAACTGAGCTTCACAGTGCAGTTAAAAAATAAAAATTGATTTGTGTTTTTCTTTTGTACAGTTGGTCTTCTGTATCTACAAGTCCCATGTCTGTAGATTCAACCAACCATGAATAGATGATATTTTTGGAAAAAAATTCCAGAAAGTTCCAAAAAGCAAAACTTGAACTTACTGTGCTCTGGCAACTATTTACTTAGAATTTACTTTGTATAAGGTATCGTAAGTAACCTTGAGATGTGCATAAGTTATATGAAATTCTATGCCATTTTATATAAGGGACTGGGGTGTTCATCCCTCCGTGCATTTTGGTATCTCTAAATGATCCTGGATTGAATCCCCCACTTGTATAGGATGACTGTATAGAGTTTATGTGGTAGAGAAGCCTTTTAAACTTTGTTTTTTGCTCACTACTGTTGGCTGGAAGGTTCTTGAAAATAAAAACATTCCAACTTCTTCTGTCGGCCTTCCATAATTTTCTGTAATTTCTATAGGTAATCTTTTTATATCCATCTAAAAACATTCCAACTTCTTCTATGGGCCTTCCATAATTTTCTGTGATTTCTATAGGTAATCTTTTTATATCCATCTAAAAGCCCTCAAAACCCACCCTGGTGGCTCAGACAGTAAAAGCGTCTGCCTACAATGCAGGAGACCCAGGTTCGATCCCTGGGTAAGGAAGAGCCCCTGGAGTAGGAAATGGCAACCCACTCCAGTACTCTTGCCTTGAAAATCCCATGGATGGAGGATACTGGTAGGCTACATTCCGTGGGACCGCAAAGCTGAGCGACTTCACTTTCACTTTCAAAAGCCGTTATAAGACCTTTACCTAAAGCATTGGTTCTACTCTGGATTTCCTGGACATCTAGAAGTTCTGTAAGGTTTTTCTCTTTGTATTTATAATATTATATTTAGCATTATGCCTAGTACATGGTGGTTTCCTCAGTAACTTAAACAATAATCTGTTGAGTGCTAGTTGTTCCCTGGGTACTTTCAGCATTTCTATAAGCCTAATGATGCACAGTGGTAAAGATGTGGGTTTGATCTCTGGGTCTGAAAGGTCCCTTAGAGTAGGAAATGGCAACCCACTTCAGTATTCTTGTCTGGAGAATTCCATGGACAGAGAAGCCTGGTGGGCTATAGTCCATGGGGGTCACAAAGGGTCACATGTGACTGCGCATGCATGCAAAAATGGTTATCATATATTCACCTCAAATCAACCACTTCTGACTTAAGCTAATGGTGTTGAGAAAGGAAACAAATCCAGAATGTCTCAGCGTTTCCAACTTTATGTTACAGGTGCCTTGAATATTCTCTCTGATTTAAAGTATTGAAAATTTCTAAACCAGGGAACACTGGTTTTTTACTTGTTTTATTAGAAGTTCTGACTGGCAGAGTTACATGTCTAATTAATAAAATGAGAAAATGACATTATTACAAGAATGGTAGTTGTTCTGGCATCCTTCCAAAGTGAGATCTGAGGGGGGAGCCTAAGAATAAAAATAGCCTTTGATAGTGAAATGATTAGGAACCATTCCTGCTCAATGGTTCTGAACCATTTCAGGTTCCTTTGGGAATCAAAATGTGTGTACAGTTGACTTTTGAACAACACAGTTTGAATTGTGTGGGTCAACTTACATGCAGATTTTTTTAATGATAAATAGTATGGTACTGCATGGTCTGTGGTTGTTTGAATCTTAGGATGCAGAGGAACCCTGCTTCCACTGTAGGGGACGCATGCCTGGTGCAGAACTAAGATCACTACTTGCCATGCTGTGTGGCCAGGAAAAAAAAAAGGAATATTATTTTCACAGATGGAGGATTACTGTTGA
The DNA here is from genome assembly GCA_006410875.1 of Neotragus pygmaeus. Classification (NCBI taxonomy): domain Eukaryota; kingdom Metazoa; phylum Chordata; class Mammalia; order Artiodactyla; family Bovidae; genus Neotragus; species Neotragus pygmaeus. The sequence continues at coordinate 453,936 of SJYV01041481.1, read as the reverse complement.
ATGCTTGGCCAGGTGAGGCCAGTCAAGGTTCTTTGGGCTTCATCTTGCCTGGAAGGAGAGTGCTGCTTTTCTAATATGCACAAAGGCACCATATGAAAAAACAAAGTGCTGCACAGAGATGCGTGCCTTTATAGAATATGCCAAGATAAACTTTGCTTTCCATTAGGTAGCTAATGGAGAAATTAATTCCATTAATTAACATTAGGTAGGGCTTCCCAAGTAGCTCAGCTGGTAAAGAATTCACCTTCAATGCCGGAGACCCTGGTTCGATTCCTGGGTCGGGAGGATCCTCTGGAGACGGGATAGGCTACCCACTCCCAATATTCTTGGGCTTCCCTGGTTACTCAGACAATAAATAATCCACCTGCAATGTGGGAGACCTGGCTTAGATCCCTGGGTTGGGGAGATTCCTAGGAGGAGAGCATGGCAACCCACTCCAGTATTCTTTCCTGGAGAATCTCATGGACAGAGGAGCTTGGTGGGCTATATTCTGTGGGGTTGCAAAGAGTCAGAGACGACTGAATGACTGAACAGCAACAACAAATAGTTGATTTACAATATTATGTTTTCTTTTAACTTGTTTCTAGAAAGAGATAGTTGCTTGCAGACACAGCTCCATGTCTTTTTATAGGGTTCCTCTTCCTTAGTCACCCACCTTGCCTCTGAGCAGAATAATTGCTGCTGATCTTCTTGTCCACAGTGTGAAAGTTTGGTTTTGCCTGTTAATCTGTTTTTCTAGCCCACTCCTATTTTCTGCTCTACTCTAAAGAGTGGATATATGTTTAAGTATAACTGATTCACTTTGCTGTATGGCAGAAACTTACAACATTGTAAATCAACTATACTCCAGTAAAAATTATTTAAAATATAAAAATGAAGATAGAGGTTATGTAAGTTGTTAGGATTTGTGATACCATGACCATTCATGTATCTCCAACCATTCAAAGAAAAAATGTTTATAATTGTCTTTGAAATACTTTGTATGCCTTTCCTGCCCCCATCTACTTCCCTCTCCCATCAAAGGTAGTAATTATCCTTGTGCCTATCTTTTTCTTTTTAGCTTTATTGCATATTTTTCCTAAGCAATATGTTGAAACTTTGTAAATGGAAACTATTACATAAGAGAGAGTGAGTGTATGCTTTTTATAAGAATACGTTAGTTTTGTTTTTTTTTTAAGCCATTCTACTGTTTGTGGACATTTTAGCTGTTATTTTGCTATTATGCAGAGAACTACCATGAATATTTTTATTCATGTTTTTAAATAAACATGTAATTTTCTCTAAGGTAGTTACCTAAGAGTGGAGTTACTGAGTTATAGCAAACTCACATTCTCAGCTTTATTAGATACTACCCAAAATGGTTATACTAATTTATGACTAATTTATGTTCCTGTCATTAGGGTATAAGAATTCAAGTTATTCTGTGTTCTGTGATATATTTAATATATCAAAATCATACATGTTTTATGGGGAGGAAAAGTAAAGAAGGAGAGGGAATATTGTCTCTGTGCTCAGAGCCATAGGGGATTAGAGATTAAGGGGATGATGTATAATCAGGAAGCTTTGGGCTCCCCATGTGGTGATTGACATAAACAGAGGTACAGGTTTTATGGGATTGGTTGGTCCTCGTATTTTCAAGCAGATAATGGTAGTGAAGTTGTGAGGGCGAGAAGCGGGAAGGTTTGAGAATCTTGCCAGGAGTATTTTGGGGAAAGCCTCTTAACTCTTCCAGTGATAAGGCTGGGAATGAGGAGGCTGGTAGTACGTGTACTTGTTCTGAGCATTTAGTGCTTTGGAGCCCCCTTTTAACTCCCCTCTTACCTGTAGTGGTTTGGAGGACCAAGGGAGGGTCGGTTTTGTCTGGAACACATGGAACACTAGAGTTTTCTTGGTTCAGGAATACTTAGAGCTCTCAGTTCAGTTCAGTTGCTCAGTCGTGTCCGACTCTTTGCGACCCCATGGACTGCAGCACTCCATGCCTCCCTGCCCATCACCAACTCCCAGAGTTTACCCAAACTCATGTCCATTGAGTCAGTGATGCCATCCAGCCATCTCATCCTCTGTCATCCCCTTCTCCTCCTGCCCTCAATCTTTCCCAGCATCAGGGTCTTTTCCAGTGAGTCAGCTCTTCACATCAGGTGGCCAAAGTATTGAGGTGTCAGCTTCAGCATCAATCCTTCCAGTGAATATTCAGGACTGATCTCCTTTAGGATTGACTGGTTTGATCTCCTTGCAGTCCAAGGGACTCTCAAAAGTCTTCTCCAACACCACAGTTCAAAAGCATCAATTATTTGGTGCTTAGCCTTCTTTATAATCCAACTCTCACATCCATATATGACTACTGGAAAAACCATAGCTTTGACTAGATGGACCTTTGTTGGTAAAGTAATATCTCTGCTTTTTAATATGCTGNTCAGCTTCAGCATCAATCCTTCCAGTGAATATTCAGGACTGATCTCCTTTAGGATTGACTGGTTTGATCTCCTTGCAGTCCAAGGGACTCTCAAAAGTCTTCTCCAACACCACAGTTCAAAAGCATCAATTATTTGGTGCTTAGCCTTCTTTATAATCCAACTCTCACATCCATATATGACTACTGGAAAAACCATAGCTTTGACTAGATGGACCTTTGTTGGTAAAGTAATATCTCTGCTTTTTAATATGCTGTCTAGGTTGGTCATAACTTTTCTTCCAAGGAGTAAGCGTCTTTTAATTTCATGGCTTCAGTCACCATCTGCAGTGATTTTGGAGCCCAGAAAAATAAAGTCTCTCACTGTTTTCATTGTTTCCCCATCTATTTCCCATGAAGTGATGGGACAAGATGCCATGATCTTATTAGTTTTTTGAATGTTGAGTTTTGAGCCAACTTTTTCATTCTCCTCTTTCACTTTCATCAAGAGGCTCTTTAGTTCTTTGCTTTCTGCCATAGGGGTGGTGTCATCTGCATATCTGAGGTTATTGATATTTCTCCTGGCAGTCTTGATTCCAGTTTGTGCTTCATCTAGCCAAGTATGTCTCATCATGTACTCTGCATATAAGTTAAGCACTTAACATACAAGCACTTGGAGCTCTAGTGCTTTCTTAACTCTTGAAGTTGGAGAAACGAAGGTTGGGAAAAGGGTGGATTTATTCTGAGCATTTGGAGCTTTAGGACTTCTTGTCTCTGCTATACAGAGATGTGGAGTCATGGGGGAGGGGAAGTCTTGCCTAGGGTCTATAGAGCCCACATTGTCAAATTTGTTAGTTTTTGCCAGTCTGGTTTAAATGAAATATGGTATCTTGTGGTTTAATTTGAGTTTCCCCTTTTTACTCTAAAAATTCCAAAATTCTATATCTTTTCAACATCAACCTTAGTCATATAACTTTACCACCAACTTCTGTGTTAAACCCCACAATAATGTGGGTTTTATTCTTCATCTCTTTGTTGTACCCAAGATTTCATGATTCAGCAGTGAAACTTCTACTGTAGTGGCTCCTGACAGTAGACCCTCAGGGCAATCTGCTGTACCCTAAGTTGCCACCACAAAAGTCAGAAATCCTATTTTGTGTTCACTCTTGCCTGAGGGGCTGGATTGGTAGCCTTCACACATTGTCACCTAACCTCATAAAACACATCAGTGTATTGACTCTGATTCTATCTCACCCCATCTGGAGCCCCCACCAAAAAATTTGCTCCATGTCGCAGTTCTGTCAGAGGTGGCTCTTCAGTTATCTTTTAAAGTTGCCATTTTAAAATCTGAGAATCACAACTACTATTGATAGTCTGTAAGGAAAATGCTTTGGCTGATCACAACTAAGGATATAACTGCCTCTGCTTTTCAGGCTGTATCTTTATACAGTTTTAACCCTGTGTAAACAGGACGCCCATCTTCCCCAGTGTTCCTTAGTGCTCTCAAAGAATCAGGCCTCAGAATCCGCAAAAGAATTGCTGGAGAAAGGCAGGCTATATACTGTATTCTGATGATCTGTGGCAACACTGTAGGTGGCTGTCTAGTTGTTCAGTACGTCTTACTTTACCCCACCTTGTTTACTTGTTACATTTAAATGTCATGAAGGAGTACCAAGATGGTGAAAGTGTCTCTAAATCCCAACTGATTAACTATATATGTCCCAAGAATAGTTCAGGACTGTGCCTTAATTGGCTTTAACTTAAATGTGTATAAGCCTATAAAGACGGATATGGGCAGTGAGGCATGTCCCTTATGGTTTCTATTCCAGCCTTCAAAAGGATTTCACTCAACTTTCAATGGTTGGTTATTAAGAATATTATCTAATAATTTTGTAAGGTTTTCCTTGCATTGAAGTTTGTTTTAGAAGACTGTCACCATTGTTAACATCCCATCCATTATGGTAATACTATATATATATGGCACCCATTTCATGGAAAACAGATAAAAGAAATCTCAAAGTTTTACCATGTATATGATTATACAGACCATATTATTCCCAAAGTGCAAAAGGAGTAGGAAAAATAAATACATAGTCCTAAAAAGTAAATGAGACTAGTACAAATCTTAAATGAACCAAAATCTTCCCTGTTGCCTAGTCGAGCATAAGAATAACTCCCAACAGATAAGTTGGTTTGAACCCATATAAAGTTGTCATGGGGAATCCCATGAGACAATTCTTATGCACCTTGACTGACCCAAATGATTTCCAAATGCATGTTTCTAATGATATTGTGAGCAACTCGAAGCCCATATGAGTTGTCTGAAGTTTTATTATTTACAGGTATGTGAAGCATTCCCAGAACCGTTCAACCAACTCAACAGCAGCTACTTCCCTGTGCCTGGGTCCTGATTAAGGTCCTCCCAAGAAAGACTTCATTGGATCCACGCTCAAGAGGACACTGCCAAGTTTTCCTGACCCCTCTACATCGCTCTAAAGTGCTAAGGCCTTAAGACCTGGGTACTTGTATTACAACGGCAAGAGTGCCAGCACCCACCAAAGACTCGCTGGACTGTCAGCTTCTGTTTCGCCAAACAGACATAATAACTTACTAGCAAAGCAGAGTAAGCCAAGTGCCTCTGCAAATACCACCACCTGATAACACACAAGAAAAAGTAACTTAGACTAGAACCCTGTCTTTTCTTAAGAAGCTGAGGTTTAAAGGAGCTATTGTGACATCTGTGCTGCTAGTAGTGACTGATAACATAGACTGGATCAGTCCCTGAGTTTGGAGACTGGCTACAAGTGAGTGAAAAATAGACAACAAAATCTTGAAGAATTGCACGGAGGTGCAAGCCAAATTTTACCCTCTCCAAGTAATGGTGGTTGGACTCAGAAAGTGCTAAACCAAAATTGTAATAGGTCTGGTTACTTGGGTGCTTCTCTTTATTATCACTGTTGCCTCTTATTGTTACATTTGCTTTCTGTGTTGTCTCTCCAGGTCCCAATGTTCTCAGATAATTCACATTGCCCTGACTGTGGGCAGCAGTGGTTCCCTAGTTTAGAACTAGGGCATTGGTTGTACCAAACTGAACTGGTTGAGAATGAATGTTACCAAGTCTTCTTAGACCGTATTAACAGAGCTGATTATTGCCCTGAGTGTTATCCTGATAATCCTGCTAATAGAAGTCTTGTTCTTCCTTGGTCTTTCCCACTTGAGTGGGCTCCTCAAAATCTTACCAGGTGGACCTTTGAAAAAGCTTGCCACCCATTTCTTCTGGGTCCTCCACTGGTTAGAAAAAGAATACATGACTCTAGAGTCGCTGGTTTTAACCCTGCACTACAGTTAATCCTGACGAGGACAGACAAAACCTTAAACAAAAAACTTGGCCAAAGCAAATAACTTCTTAAACAGTCAAGACCATGGAGACTCTAGAGAGTTTTGTACTAGTAGCCCAAGGAAGATGGAAAAAATGACTCCTTTCTAAATCTGATCCAGACTGTCACTTCTTTGGGAAACTGCTTAAATTGTTGGATCTACTTCCAGGGTCTATGCATCTCTTGTTCAGCATAAATTTAATTAGTAGTTGAAGCCAGACTGTTCCTCTGGAACCTGACTAATCCATATTTCCTATGTTTTGGAATTAGCTTGCTCCTCCTAAAAATCTCCACAGCGTAATCATTGATGTTATTATGACAAGGTAGTCCTGGAGGAGAAGCCTCATATTGTGTGTACTTTAATTATATTCTAGTATTAACTTCTGTGGGAAAGCATCCTTGTAGCTGAATTCTAGATTATTCCAGTAAACAATTAGACATTTAATAAGAATCTATATTGTTCTAAATTCCACCTCTTATATATTAATCAGTGATAACTATATATATATAAGATTGATTGATATTTAACCACATATTCATTATTGGCTCTATTTGGTTTATCCTCTGTGTGGCTTTGACATTATTAACTGGTCACTGTCAGAGAAACCACATTCAATCAGGCAAAACCTATACAGGTTACAGAATAATATGCAGAAATACCACTATTTAGTTATTTGGCTCTACATAAGCAAAGACTATCCTGTCTTTGTGGTGACTGAACTTAGAATGTCCTCCTCTGGAAATGGAAAAGTACCTGTTTTAGGAGCTAGGTGACGGAAGGAGTATCAAACTTGACTCCATGTAGATTATGAACAGTTTAGGGGAAGCATTTTTCTTAGAACTAAGAAGGACTTACCTGACATTGGCCTCATTCTGGCCTTCACTTGTTCATAAGAATCATGGAACCAGAGTTTGAGTTAAGAAACTTGGAAAAAGTAGCTGAAAACATCTCAGAGTCCACTTAACAATTCAAAAATTCCACTTAAGATGCTAAATAACCCATTGCTTATGTAGCAGCTCAACAATGTTCTCAAGGTCCCAGGTTCTTTCTGTCTTTCCCCTCTGGGATCCTTATTGTATTGGCTTTTTGTCCTCATAGTTTTCTCAGTGAGTACAATGTAGCTTGTTGCTGCTCCAGACATTTCAATCTCTCTCAAGAGACTGGAAGTAGGGAGCAAAAAGCTTTGTCCTTTCAAGACTCTTTTTTATTTGGGAAGAAAATCTTTCTCTCAGAAGTCCCTCAGATTTTTCCTTACATCTCGTTACATCAGGGATTTTTCCCTTACATCCTGGATTCACAAGGGAGCCTGGAAACCTGACAGAGGGGAATGGAGTTGACATTACCTGGATAGGACACATTGTCTCCCCTAATAAAATCAGGGCTCTTTTAGGAAGAAGTGAGGAATGAATGGCTGTTGGTATGCAACAAATCATGCCTGCCACATGTTGTTAAAAGTCATTTGTTAGTCTGTATACAGAATGTACCCCAGAGATCTACCCTGTATCTGCCTTATGTCTGTCATGATTGACGTTCTTTTCTGTTCTATTGCTGAATAAATTGTGTGTGGACTGCTATACTGAGTGAAGACTAATTAGTTTATTATTAATCCTTGGTTAAGAACTACACTATCCTAAAGCTTTATCTAAAAAGTGAAAATTTACTTTGAGGTATTGCTTTTGAGGATGGTATTATAGTCAATATTATTGTCTCCTAAACTTTTTTAGACACACACCAAAAAACACTACTTATGTTCAATTCAGGAGAATAGAGAAAGGTCCTTTTGTTTTTGTTTTAACCAATCTCATTCTTAAATAGTGGCTTCCCTGGTGGCTCAGAGGGTAAAGAATCTGCCTGCAATGCGGGAGACCTGGGTTTGATCCCTGAGTCGGGAAGATCCCCTGGAGAAGGAAATGGCAACCCCCTCCAGTATTCTTGCCTGGAAAATCCCATGGACGGAGAAGCCTGGTACGCTACAGACCATGGAGTTGCAAAGAATCGGACACGACTGAGCAACTTCACTTCACTTAGAGAATAGAGAAAGGTCCTATTGTCTTTGTTTTAACCAATCTCATTCTTAAATAGTAGGACATTAAAGGATTTATACAGTTGAGTTTCAAGTCAGTGCCTCGGTGAGCTTGTCAAAAATGCAGATTTCCTCATCTTACAGAAGTTTTGATTTCCAAGGCTTCTTACGGGGCCCAGGAATCTACATTTTATAAATAGTATAAATACCGCCTCAGAAGATTCTTATGCAGATGCTCTATGAACCATACCTTGAAAAATACCATAGCAGCGTATCCATCATATTTAGTTGCCTAGCTTAAAAGACTGGGAACCGAGAGTACTCATGATACTGTAAGATGGTGGTAGTTATTGTACTTTGCCAGCGACATATAAAGAGGTTTAATAGCAGACTGAAGGACTCTGCTGATACTTCAGGTCATAACTCAGTCACATTTTTCTCAACTGTTTGTGGGGAGGACTCTGTTGTAGCCCCTAAACACTTCTGTAGGGTATCATTATAAATTTTGTGAGTCTATGGGCAAGAGAAAGAAATCAAAAATACTAATTTTAATATTGCATTAAGAAGGGTACTTTGCCTTCTTCTTACATGATTATTATCACATACCTGATATGGTCAGCTCTCAGAAATAACATCATGTGGTAGAGGTCATAAAATGGAGCAAGGGAGAAAATTTAGAAAACTTCATAGCTTTTCAACTTAAGTCTTTAGTAGGACTTCACTGGGTTTAAAACATTGCAGACTATTCTAAAATACTCATTTATGGTTATGAATAATGAATTTGAAAGTATAAGTGTATTCCTAAAATTAATTCTCATGACAGGTGATCCACTGTTTTGGATGATGTGAGCCATATTAAGCTCCACTTTCATCCTCTGGGAGAGTTGATAATATTACTTACATGTAATGGTGGCCATTTCTAAAATGACTTCCAGAACTACTTTCTGTTACTTTAATGCAGAGACCTAGGAGTAGGAATTTAATGGAAAGTACCAAAGAGAAGGCTGTCTTGGGTTGGGTGACTGAGTTAAGATTCATCTCTAAGTTGTAGAAGAACATAGTTCAGGCAAGCACACATGCAAGAAAGAATTCCACGACATCCAAAGAGTAGGTGGCAATCAATACATGTGTCTATAAAAGTGAGCTGAGAGCCATACCCCTTATCTCTTGAGTCTCCCCTGGCAGCCCCTGAGTCTCAATGCAGTCTTCGGAACACAGCTTGAAAACTGCTTGTTATAGAGGAAAAATAATGGCCTTGCAGCCAGCTGACCTGAGTTTGTCTTCTAATTCTGACATTATTAAATGAGCTTGGGCATTTTAACCTTTCTTTGTCCAGTTTCGTCTGTGAAGTAAGTTGTGTAATGATACCTACTTCATACTGTTGTGAGGTTTAAATGTGATACTTTATCAATCAGCACCACAGTAAGTCTTTAGGATGAGGAGAGGTACAAGAGAATGAGGCAAAAGTTAGAACTAGGGATAAGATAGAATCACAGTTTTAGAATAAGGAATAAGGCCAACTGTTAGAACTGGATGCTAAATTATCAAAAATTTCTTAGATCTTTTCTGATGAAGGATAAGATTTATCTTGTAACTGAGGCTGAGCCTATTGTGTGAATCACATGGTCTGAGATGAAGATTAAGAGGCTTAGAGGGATGAATGACCCAAGGCAGATCCTTGTCACATTTTTTTAGGCCCATCTATAGTCATAATTGTGGTAGATATAACTAATTTATTATATGATTTATTATTGACTGAGACTTCACACAGTGCTGAAAAAAGCAATTAGAGAAAAGTTGAATGTGTGTAAATTTGCCCAGGTCATATGTGCTAGAGTCACAATGCAAACCTAGACTTGGAGTGCCTTGTAGTGGGGTTTACTGTGTGGTTTTATTGTTGTTCAGTATCATGGTTAACAGCTAGGGCGCCACAGTCAGAATACCTGAGTTCAAATCACCTGAGTTCAGATCCTAACTCTGCGTCTACTAGTTGTGTGTTCTCGGGTAAGATTCTTAGCCTTTCTCTGTCTCAGTTTCCTCATCTGTAAAATAGAAGGGATATTAAGTCCACACATCATAAGACTGAAGTTCCCAGGATAGGATAGAGGTTGGGTAAGGTCCTACTGCTCTCCTGCTGCTGCTGCTAAGTCACTTCCGTCGTGTCCGACTCCGTGCAACCCCATAGACGGCAGCCCACCAGGCTCCCCCGTCCCTGGGATTCTCCAGGCAAGAACCCTGGAGTGGGTTGCCATTTCCTTCTCCAATGCATGAAAGTGAAAAGTGAAAGTGAAGTCGTGTCCGACTCTTAGTGACCCCGTGGACTGCGGCCTACCAGGCTCCTCCATCCATGGGATTCTCCAGGCAAGAACACTGGAGTGGGTTGCCATTGCCTTCTCCAACTGCTCTCCTAGCCCCAGTTTGATTCTTGAGAGTTTTTCCTTTGTTCTGTCTTCTCTCAGCTGGTTGTGACAAAATGCATAGGAAACTGTTGTTGAAGTGTGCCTTTGTAACAGAAGTTCATTGTGTGTGGGCTCACAGTTAACCCTTACAGATTTTTCGTTTTGATTCTTTTCCTCATAGAAGCTATTCCATTACATTTTATTACTCATTAAAAAAAAATTACATCAATCATTTTATAGAAAAGTGCTGAAAATAGTATTCACCTATGCACCCAGATCTAAAATATATTGACATGGGAAAGATATCCTGTGCTCTTGGATTGGAAGAATTAATATTGTTAAAATGGCCATACTACCCAAAGCAGTCTACAAAATGTAATGTGATTCCTTATCAAATTACCCATGGCATTTTTCACAGAAATAGAACAGATAATCCTAAACTTTATATGGAACCATAAAAGACCCAGAATTGTCAAAGCAATTCTATGGAAAAAGAACAAAGGAGAAGGCACAACTCTCTCAGACTTCAGGCAATACTACAAAGCTACAGCAATCAAAATGGCATGATATTAGCACAAAAACAGACACACATGGGTCAGTGGAACAGAATAGAGAGCCCCAAATTAAACCCCACCCCTGTGATCAGTCTTCAACAGATTAGACCAAAAATATACAATGGGAAAAAGACAGTCTCTTCTGCAGGTGATGTTGGAAAAGTTGGACAGCCACAGGTAAATCTATGAAGTTGAAACACTCTTATACCATACAGAAAAGTAAATTCAAAATGTCCTAAAGATGCAAACATTGAAACCATAAAACTCCTAGAAGAGAACATACGTAAAACATCTGACATAAATCATACCAATATTTTCTTAGGTCTGTCTCCCAAGGCAATAGAAATGAAAACAAAAATAAATGGGACCTAATTAAACTTAGAAGCTTTTCCATAGCAAAAGAAGCCATAAACAAAAAGACAAGCTACAGACTGGGAAAAAATATTTGCAAATGATGCAAGTGACAAAGTCTTAATTTGCAAAATATACAAATAGCTGATACAATTCAACAACAACAAAAAACAAACCCGATTGAAAAATGGGCAATTTTCATACAATAGTAGGATACAAATTCTATTCAAGTTTTTATAAACTAGGAAACACTGAAACATATACAGGGACATAAAACAGTTGCAAAATTTTCATGAACTAAAGATATTGAAATCATACACTCTAAATCTTAATCATGTTGAATTGGTTCATGGTGCTTCTACTTTTCTGTATATTCATTTTGATAATTTTTGAGAGTTTTATATTGAAGCTCCAAATAAAAATCGTAATTTATCTACTTAAAAAATAGTGGAATTATCTGTAATTTTGTTCTGTATTTTCCAAGTCTCCTGTAATTGTGAAAAGAAAAAGAAAAATGGGCAGAAGACCTAAACAGACATTTCTCAAAGAAGACATATAGATGACCAATAGGCACATGAAAAAGATGTTCAGCGTCACTAATTAGAGGAATGCAGATCAAGACTATAATACAACGAGGTACCACTTTACACAAGTCAGAATGGCCAAGATTTTAAAATCTCCAGATGGAATTTCCCTGGTGCACAATGTATAAGAATCTGTCTGCCAGTGCAGGGGACATGGGTTTGATCCCTGGTCTGGGAAGATTCCACATGTTGAGGAGGAACTTAAGACCATGTGCCACAACTACTGAGCCTGTGCTCTAGAGCCCACAAGCCACAACTCCCGAGCCCGCTTGGTATAACTCCTGAAGCCTGCATACCCTAGATCCTGTACTCCACAAGAGAAAGCCACCATGATGAGAAGCCTACACATCGCAAGGAAGAGTAGCCTCCACACTCTGCAACTACAGAAAGCCCAGCCCACAAAGCAACAAAGACCCAGTGCAGCTGAAAATAAAAATATTAAAAAAGAAAAAGGAACACTTCTTAGAAAAAAAGTCTACAAATAGCAAATGCTAGAGAGGGTGTGGAGAAAAGGGAACCCTCCTACACTGTTGTTGGAAATGTAAGTTGGTGCAGCCGCTGCAGAAAACAGTATGGAGTTTCCTCAAAAGAACCAAAAATAGAATTACCATATGACCTAACAGTCCTACTCCAGACAAAACTATAATTCAGAAAGATAGGGGATTCCCTGGTGGGTCAGTGGTTGGGATTCTTTGCTTTCACTACTGAGGCCCTGAGTTTAATCCCAATGGGGGAATATCCTGCAAGGTTCTTGGCATGGCAAAAACAAAAAGATACATGTACCTCTATGTTCATAGTGCCAAGACTGTTCACAGTAGCCAAGACATAGAGACAATGTAAATGTCCATGGATAGAAGATAATATGTAGAATCTAAAATATGACTCTAATGAACTTACAGAATGGGAGACTCACAGAGAATGGATTTGTGGTTGCCAACAAGGGAGGGAAGGTAGGGAGAGGCGTGGAGTGGGGGTTTGGGGTTAGCAGATACAGAGTGTTATATACAGAATGGATAAGCAACAAGGTCCCTGTGTAGCACAGGGAATTCTATTCATAGATAAAGTATACCTACATTTTGCCACATATACCTCATTAAAAAAAAAAAAATGCTTNAACTGTTGCTTCCTGACCTGCATATAGGTCTCTCAAGAGGCAGGTCAGGTGGTCTGGTATTCCCATCTCTTTCAGAATTTTCCACAGTTTATTGTGATCCACACAGTCAAAGGCTTTGGTGTAGTCAATAAAGCAGAAATAGAACTCTGAAATTCTCTTTTTCTGGAACTCTCTTGCTTTTTTTGATAATCCATTGGATGTTAGCAATTTTATCTCTGATTCCTCTGCCTTTTCTAAAACCAGCTTCAACATCAGCCATGTCCAACTCTGCGTGACTCTGTGAACTCTTGCCTTCCAGGCTCCTCTGGGGATACAATACAAGAATTCTCCAGACAAGAATCTTCCCTAAACAGGGATCAAATCCATGTCTCTTATGTCTCCAGCATTGTCACAAGGATTCTTTACCATTTGTGCCACCTGGGAAGCCCAATATTTTTAAAATAAACATAGAAAGAACCCTGAAAATAGTGAAATAAATGTAATAGACAATATAATGTATGTAGATAGAAACAAATTAGGGATTATATCGTAATTAACATGTGAATTTGATTTCATTTTATATTGATGTTTAATAAAATTAATTGAATATTAAGTTTTGGACTGGTTGGCTAGGAGAAGAATTTTTAGGATTTATATAAAATTTACTTTAGTGGAAAACACTGAAATTTCTTCTCAATAAAAAACAGTTGTACTAGGAAATTTAAAGGACAAGCCATGAGTAGAATAATGTATCCAGGAATTAACTGAGAATATCTCACAAAGGAGGAATACGATTTGATCTATCTGTCGAAACTATGTCATATCTCTACCGTATAGACCTGTACCTTATAAATGTTATTCAGTAATCTTGTTTATTAAATTAAAGCCATCTGAATTTGTTTTTAATTATACCTCACACACTGTTTTATTTTTTTGATTCTGGATGAATCTCCCTGTGGCATCTTGCTCATATTAGCTTCCTTCCCTTTAAATTTGGCATCATTTGTATTGTTTTCTCTGCATAGAAAAGCTCTACACTTGCTCTGCAATCATTCCTTGCACCTGCCCTCATTCAAGAAAGGAGCATATGGTAAACATTTCCTTACATTCTCCTATTGAAAATTATCTATTTTAAAGCTTCAGTATATTGGTGAAACATCTAGGGGATGTTGACTGGATATTATTGTCAATTAGTTTCACTAAAGTAATAGTGAAGTAATAGATTCACTAAAGTAATAGTTTCACTAAAGCTGTTGGGAAAGCCCCAAGGATATTGGAATGGGTTGCCATTTCCTTCTCCAGGGGAACTTCTGGACCCAGGTTTCCTTGATAGCTCAGTTGGTAAAGAATCACCTGCAATACCAGAGACCCCAGTTCCATTCCTGGGTCANGAGAATTCTGGACCAAGGAGGGGCAAAAAAAGAAAAGCCCAGGATCCTCTCCATTCTCTGCCCTCACTGGAAACACTGACATTTCAGTGGGTCATGTCATTCTCTGAAGTCATTGACTGCAAGAGGAATTGTTGCTTATCTCTACAGATGCTCCAGGAATCCCAGGGTCCTTGCCAGAACCTTAAGGTTGCCTAATTTAATTATTAAGGTGGACGATAAAGACAAAAATGTCGATGAAGTGGAGCCCAGCTCACAGGTGCACATTATTGATTTGGTTTATCAATAGAGGGTGCTTTCCTTTTTTTTTTTTAATTCTGCCATGTTCTGAAGATCCCTTTCACCTTGGTATTCCAAACCAACTTTCATTATCAGATGCTTTTTAGAAATCCTAGTGACAGTCAGCTAGAAGTACTCCAGCACCTTTGGTTCACTCATGAGTTAACTAAGGATGAGTGACTTGCCCAGGGTCCCCTAGGTAGTTACCTGCAACAGGAGGGCTCCTAGGACAGTGCTTTCGGGACCAGACAGCAGCTTTGGCATAAACACCTGATGGCTTCCGGACTGGGGCAGAGTTGCCACTAGAATCCCTTTTTTGATCTCCTTGTTCTTGGTTTTCAGGGAGTTCTACTTCAGGAGGCTTGGGTTTAACATAGTCTTTGGCATCCTGACTCTTTATCTCATGTGAAAAAACACTTAACTGTATGATATGCTCCATTCATTTAAAAATAACATTTGGAGTTCCTCCTGGGTTCAAGGCACTGGCTGGATGTGAATAAATGGAGACACATGATTTCTGCCTTCTGAGACCTTCCAGGGTCACGAGGGAGAAAGACATATACACAAATAACCAGGCAATAAAAGCAGAAAGTGAGAAATAATTCACAAGAGTCTTAAAAGCATTATTCACTCATTTGCTCACGAGTATTGGTTGAACCTGCAAATCATTCATAAAGGGAACAACTGCTTTTCACTAGAAAAATCGACTGTATCAAGGAGAATAATTTTATTTTTTTTTTTTTTACAGATTTTAACCACTTAAGTGATTATCAAAGTAATTCTGCACACTGAAGACATTTCGGAAAGCACGGAAAACGGTAAAGAAGCACATATACAAACTTCCCCTAAGCTCTCCAGCCAGAGACAATCCATGTGTGGTGTGTTTTCCCTTCTATTGGCTAAAATTTTTTTCTCTTTAAGAAACTGAGTGCTTACTTCCCACTGCAAACCTATTACCTCATAAGCATTTCCCCACATTGTTTGGAACCCTTGACTGTTACAAGGTTTTTTACCCAGTGCTTTTAGTCACATGGACGTACGGTAATTGCCTCACCGGCTCCCCAGCTGTAGGTCACTTAGGTTCTTTCCAGCTTTTCGTTATAGCCTGTTCACATTGCAGCAGACATCTCTTTACGTACATCCATCTTCAGCCGCATGTCAACTTTTAGATTTCGGAGAAAATAATCAGAAATATGAGTCAAAAGTACAAACATCTCAAGAAGATTGATAAATATCACCAAATTATTTGCTGAAAAGTTTCTAAAGAAACAGTTAAAAAAAATGTGAACAAAGTAGGAACATTTTTCAGGCTTTTGATAAAGATCACTGAGANAGCTTTTCCATAGCAAAAGAAGCCATAAACAAAAAGACAAGCTACAGACTGGGAAAAAATATTTGCAAATGATGCAAGTGACAAAGTCTTAATTTGCAAAATATACAAATAGCTGATACAATTCAACAACAACAAAAAACAAACCCGATTGAAAAATGGGCAATTTTCATACAATAGTAGGATACAAATTCTATTCAAGTTTTTATAAACTAGGAAACACTGAAACATATACAGGGACATAAAACAGTTGCAAAATTTTCATGAACTAAAGATATTGAAATCATACACTCTAAATCTTAATCATGTTGAATTGGTTCATGGTGCTTCTACTTTTCTGTATATTCATTTTGATAATTTTTGAGAGTTTTATATTGAAGCTCCAAATAAAAATCGTAATTTATCTACTTAAAAAATAGTGGAATTATCTGTAATTTTGTTCTGTATTTTCCAAGTCTCCTGTAATTGTGAAAAGAAAAAGAAAAATGGGCAGAAGACCTAAACAGACATTTCTCAAAGAAGACATATAGATGACCAATAGGCACATGAAAAAGATGTTCAGCGTCACTAATTAGAGGAATGCAGATCAAGACTATAATACAACGAGGTACCACTTTACACAAGTCAGAATGGCCAAGATTTTAAAATCTCCAGATGGAATTTCCCTGGTGCACAATGTATAAGAATCTGTCTGCCAGTGCAGGGGACATGGGTTTGATCCCTGGTCTGGGAAGATTCCACATGTTGAGGAGGAACTTAAGACCATGTGCCACAACTACTGAGCCTGTGCTCTAGAGCCCACAAGCCACAACTCCCGAGCCCGCTTGGTATAACTCCTGAAGCCTGCATACCCTAGATCCTGTACTCCACAAGAGAAAGCCACCATGATGAGAAGCCTACACATCGCAAGGAAGAGTAGCCTCCACACTCTGCAACTACAGAAAGCCCAGCCCACAAAGCAACAAAGACCCAGTGCAGCTGAAAATAAAAATATTAAAAAAGAAAAAGGAACACTTCTTAGAAAAAAAGTCTACAAATAGCAAATGCTAGAGAGGGTGTGGAGAAAAGGGAACCCTCCTACACTGTTGTTGGAAATGTAAGTTGGTGCAGCCGCTGCAGAAAACAGTATGGAGTTTCCTCAAAAGAACCAAAAATAGAATTACCATATGACCTAACAGTCCTACTCCAGACAAAACTATAATTCAGAAAGATAGGGGATTCCCTGGTGGGTCAGTGGTTGGGATTCTTTGCTTTCACTACTGAGGCCCTGAGTTTAATCCCAATGGGGGAATATCCTGCAAGGTTCTTGGCATGGCAAAAACAAAAAGATACATGTACCTCTATGTTCATAGTGCCAAGACTGTTCACAGTAGCCAAGACATAGAGACAATGTAAATGTCCATGGATAGAAGATAATATGTAGAATCTAAAATATGACTCTAATGAACTTACAGAATGGGAGACTCACAGAGAATGGATTTGTGGTTGCCAACAAGGGAGGGAAGGTAGGGAGAGGCGTGGAGTGGGGGTTTGGGGTTAGCAGATACAGAGTGTTATATACAGAATGGATAAGCAACAAGGTCCCTGTGTAGCACAGGGAATTCTATTCATAGATAAAGTATACCTACATTTTGCCACATATACCTCATTAAAAAAAAAAAAATGCTTAACAGATGACAGTTGAAACTCATTCTTGTTCTCATCCTCTTCCTATCCTTTCCTCCACAGAAGCAAACATGTATCTTTTCTGATCATGTGTTTAATTTTTATGTACATTTAAACAATGTACATTGCAATAAAAAAGTTGGACACTTTCAACATTTTATTACTCAGTAACAGTTGTATATAAACTGTGTTATGCATCAATTTGTAAAATTACTCTTACAGCTTCTAATTTTGTGTGTTCCAGGCTGCTAAACTTGGTTTATTACTGCAGTGCAGAGATCATTCTATGTACCAAACAATGAACACCTGCCAGGTTGTCAAAGCATTACCATTGGTACATTGAGATGGAGCAGAAAGGGTGCACCTTAAAAGACAGAGCCAGGGGACATCCATGGTGGTCCAGTGGCTAAGACTCTGAACTCCCAAAGCAAAGAGCCCAGGTTCAATCCCTAGTTAGGGATCTAGATCCTGCATGTCACAACTAAAAGTTCACATGCTGCAACTAAGACCCAGTGCAGCCAAATAAATATAAAAGGAAGAGCCAGGGCATCCACAGCAGAAGCAGCAGCAGTGAGGCAAATCTGTGTCCCTCTTCAGGGAAGTCCCGGGATGCTGAAATTAAGGAAGGCCTACTCCCTCAGCCTATTCCCTGTGATATTCTCCATAGACAATAAAACCTTATTACTTGAACCTGATTTGAGCCCTCATGGAGACAGTTAAAGGAAAACAGTAAGTTTTGCTGCAGATTTCAGGATCTCAGGGAAGCAAAGATACCTACCAATGATAAGGCTAAATTTTATTTAAGTGGGAAAATGAATCATTGTAACCTTTATAAATGAGGCACTGAAAACCAATATTTCACAATTGAACTTGTAAGGGATTCACTAAAAGCAAACATCTTCTGTGCTGAATGAAGCATGTAGGTCTTCATCAGTTTTTGTTTTTTTCTTTCTTTCAAGATACCATCAAAGATGGGTGGTGGTGGTTTTTGAGATGCTCATGGATGGTTTTTCCTGAAGCTGCAAAAAGTTTTCAACATGTCCATTTTCCATCAGAATGAGGTGCTACCTCAGTTCTGTTATGCAGTCCAGAGGTTTCTAATGCACACATTTCCTGGTATGGATTAGACACAGTTCAAAAAATTGACCTGCCTCTGGAATCTGCCTCCAGGTCTCCCAGATACCCTACCATGTAATTTCTTCTGAAGATACATCAAGAACTTCTGTGATTATATCATTTCTTCCTTGTAGCCTTAAGGGAATACTGGTTCAGCTATGAACAGCAATGTGTGTCAAAGGGTCTGAGTGAAATGGGCTACAGAAATGATGTGTGCCTTGTGATAAGAAAGGCATATATTGAGCACTTGTAAGATTATAGATATATCTCTGGTGTTCCTTTGCAGATTGCTTATTGACTGCAACCTAGTTTCCAAGTAATGTGTGTTTTTTTTTTTAAGCATTCAGTTAGGTTTACATGAAATAAAGTTTATTGAGGATATCCTACATGCAGTAAGATGCACAGATTTTAAGCTTGATGACAAATGTAACCACCACCTCAGTAAAAATATAGAACACTTTCATTACCCCAAAAGGTTTTCTCATGCCCTTTTCCAGTCAGTAGTCCTTACCCTCAGAACCCCTTCTCTGTTTTTCCATCACTGTAGACCATTGGCCATTCTAGAACTTCATATAAATGGGGTCATTTGGCATATAATCTTGTGTGTGGCTTTTTTTCCCTCATCACATTTTTCAGATTCATCCATCTTATGTATTAGTAGTTGGTTCATTTTTTTCCCATTTGTTTAATTATTTTTGAATCACTCTATAGTATTTATAGGCTTCCCAGGTGGCGCAGTGGTAAAGAATCCGCCTGCCAATACAGGAGACACACGAGACCCAGGTTTGATTCCTGGATTGAGAAGAGCCCCCTGAAGTAGGAAATGGCAACCTACTCCAGTATTCTTGCCTGGAAAATTTTTTGGACAGTGGAACCTGGTGGGCTACAGTCCATGGGCCTGCAAAGAGTTGGATATGACTGAGCACACACACACACACACCCCACACACATGTAGTATTTTATGCTTCTTAAATTGTATATAAAGGCTTTAATATTGTATATTTATGAATTTTTGATATATAACTTGTTAATGCTGTATATAATATTACATTTAAAGAATATGCCACAATTTAAAAAATCTGGTTCCTTATTTATAGACATTTAAGATTTTTTCAATTTTTCCTCATTTTTTTAAACAATACTGCCACAAACACCATTGGGCACTTTAGGAAAAGCTTCTCTAAGGTACATGTCTAAAAGCAGAATTGCTGACTTGTAGAATGTGTGTGTCAACTCGGTATTCCGTATTGCCCTCCCAAGTTGTAACAGGTGGCCTCATTGTCAATACAGATTTGCTGCTGCTAAGTCGCTTCAGTCGTGTCCGACTCTGTGCGACCCCATAGACGGCAGCCCACCAGGNGGAATGATGCTGAAGCTGAAACTCCAGTACTTTGGCCATCTCATGCGAAGAGTTGACTCATTGGAAAAGATGCTGGGAGGGATTGAGGGCAGGAGGAGAAGGGGACGACCAAGGATGAGATGGCTGGATGGCATCACTGACTCGATGGACGTGAGTCTGAGTGAACTCTCAGAGTTGGTGATGGACAGGGAGGCCTGGCGTGCTGTGATTCTTGGGGTCGCAGAGTCAAACAGGAATGAGCGACTGAACTGAACTGACTGAGGAGATAAGAAACCTCTTTCTAATCTCAGTTTGGCCTTGGGCAAAACCCTTGACACCTCTGCACCTTTTGTCACAGTAGGTAAGGTAGGAGGCTAGAATAGGTGATCACTACAAATCCTTTACTGTTACTGTTAAGTCACTTCAGTTGTATCCGAATCTGTGTGGCATAGCCACAGGCTCTGCTGTCCCTGGGATTCTCAGACAAGAACACTGGAGTGGGTTGCCATTTCCTTCTCCAATGCATGAAAGTGAAAAGTGAAAGTGAAGTCGCTCAGTCGTGTCCAACTCTTAGCGACCCCATGGACTGCAGCCCACCAGGCTCCTCCATCCATGGGATTTTCCAGGCAAGAGTACTGGAGTGGGGTGCCATCGCTTCAGTCCTTAAAATCTGTGACATGATATTTTAAAAACCCATATTTTGGTGTGATCTGGCAGTGGCATCCCACTCCAGTGCTCTTGCCTGGAAACTCCCATGGACGGGGGAGCCTGGTAGCCTGCAGTCCATGGGGTCGCTGAGTCAGGCACGACTGAGCAACTTCACTTTCACTTTTCACTTTCATGCATTGGAGAAAGAAATGGCAACCCACTCCAGTGTTCTTGCCTGGACAATCCCAGAGATGGCGGAGCCCAGTGGGCTGCCGTCTGTGGGGTCGCACAGAGTTGGACACGACTGAAGCGACTTAGCAGCAGTAGCACCAAGTAAATGAACTATTCTTTATAGGTAAAGATGACTCTACTTCTTTATGTTAATAGAGTATGCTATTTGAGTTATTTCTCTAGTAAGAATTATGGGCAGTACTCAGCTGTCATTGTTATATGAGGTACCTGGCTGGGGTCAGGCACACATTTTGACTCTAGAAGGACTTGGCTCACAGTCTACAAAATACTGCCTCCTTTTCACCAACACATTTTAAGATTGATATCACACCCCATACCTGCATTTTTATATAGTTCATACATTTTCTTAACCTTGTCGTCCTTGTTTCATATACCTCACTCATTAAGTTTCAGCCTTGCTTTTTTGTAAGCTATTTTGCAAAGTAAGCTATTAGTGTATAGTAATCTCTTCTGTCTTTAAACTTAGTGTCTATTATTTGCATATTTTGGAGTTGAGGATCCTTCTGAAATATAAATACTGAAATTAGAGCATCATTGCCCTGTGATGTTGAGTCTTGTGTATAGCTAACGTTTCTTAAATTCCCTCTTAGTTCTGTACATTTTGTCAAATCACATTTTAGATAGGTTTGGCTGCAATCTTGTTTCTTTGTCCTTGATACAAGGGCTAGTGAAGAATTGTGGATGTAACAACAGTATCCTTAAGTGATTTCACAGCATTTTATTTTATTCTTCTAAGTAGAATGAAGTAGAATAATGAGCCTTAAGTAAAAGACAGGAAAAATAATTAGCTTTGTACAAAACAAACTTTTATGAAGTATGGCATCCTCAGATTCTTTGCTTTGATAAGAAGTATAAAGGAATGCACACTCTCGTTAGTGTACTGTCTAATAATAATGTTTTGTTTTGTTTTCCAGAGGCTGAGAGACATCAACAAGAAACACAAGAATTGGAAGAAAACAAAGAGAAGAATGCACAGGATACCATAAGAAGGACTGATAAAAAGGATTTTTTGAGCTATGGTGAGAACAAAAGTGGTCTTACTGCAGTAATTCACATTCAGAAATCTGCAGAGAAATACCCAGAAAACTAGCATATTTAACAGCTTTAGCATTGTTTTAATATATATATATTTTTTAATGTTTGATAGTAATATGAGAACAGAGCAATTGAGTTTTAGGGATTTTTCCTTTAGGTGGGTTAGCCAATATTTTCCCACCCTTAACAAAATGGGAATCCCCAGTGGCGGAAGGTCTTTTCATAAACAAGAAACTAAAACATTTTTTTGATTGAAGTAAACCTGATTTACAACGTAGTACTAATTTCAGGTGGGCAATAAAGTGACTAGTTATATATATGTATATTTTCTCAGATTATTTTCCATTATAGTCTGTTAAAAGATATTCAATATAGCTTCCTATTAAAGCTGCCTTTTCAGTGAGAAAGAAAGTATTAACTTTTGAAGTGGTATTTTTACATTTTGACCATTTAGGAAAACATGGCCTATAGGTAGTAGATACTTCTGAGAAGGTATTAATAGAAGAATATGCTGATAGTTCATTTCTAAATCACATCATTAGGTATAGAAAAATATATATAAATTAGATTTTACCTTTTAACAAAGATATTGTATCTTTAAATAATCTAAGAAATTAAAAAGTATTTCCAGTAGATTTCAACAGCTAAAAATTATAAGGATTTAGGCAAAAGAAACGCACCACAGTCAGTAATATCTGACAGTGTATCTGCCTCTTTTTAGTTTGCCACAGGCTTTATTTCTGACTCATTCTCTCTAATTTTGTCTTTTATTTTCTCTTTCTCTGACAGGCTCCATCTTTCTTTGCTTCCTGGTTCTTACCATAGTTTTGCTAAGTTCTGTTAATAGCTACTATTCGTCTCCAGCCCAGCAAGTCCCCAAAAATCCAGCTTTGGAGGCTTTCTTGGTTCATTTTAGCCAACTGAAGGATAAATTTCCAGGCCAGAGTTCCTTTCTGTGGCAGAGAGGACGAAAATTTCTCCAGAAGCACCTCAACGCTTCACACCCCAGTGAGCCAGCCACCATCATCTTCACAGCAGCCCGAGAGGGAAGAGAGACCCTCAAATGCCTTGGCCGCCGTGTTGCGGATGCCTACACATCTGCCCAGAAGGTCTCTGCCATTCAGATCGATGGAGCTGGGAAAACCCTGCAGGACAGTGATAAGGTCAAGCATTCAGTTGACATGGAGCTGAGCTCTGGATTTGAGAAGGGCCAGAAGGCAGCTGTGGTCCATCGCTTTGAATCCCTCCCTGCAGGCTCCACCTTGATTTTCTATAAGTATTGTGACCATGAGAACGCTGTCTTTAAAGATGTGGCCCTGGTCCTGACCGTACTACTGGAGGAGGAAACGTTAGAAGCAAGCGTCAGCCCAAGGGAAACCGAAGAGAAAGTTCGAGATTTACTCTGGGCGAGGTTTACCAACTCTAACACTCCCAGCTCCTTCAACCACATGGATTCAGACAAACTGAGTGGGCTGTGGAGCCGCATTTCCCACCTGGTACTGCCCGTCCAGCCAGTGAGGAGCATAGAGGAGCGGGGCTGCTTTGTATAAGCTAAGCACAGAGGTGGTTTTGGTCGGCATGGTGTTATTAAAAAGTTAGTTGAAAAGTCTTTTTATGTGGAAGGAGGTTGGTGAATGTGAGGAAATGCCTGGAAAGCACAAACAAGCTTATTTTAGAAAAGAAATTTTCATTTTTTACTTTCTGTAAAATCTTTCTAATCTAAGCTTGGCAAAGCTAAAAGTTGACCTGACTTTCTTTCCTTGCCTTTCAAGTGAATCAGGTATATACAACTGAGGGATTTTTTCCAATCCAAAAATAGAACAACAGAATGATTAAATGGGAAGATAATCGTCTCACAGTAACTACAGAGTGATTTTTGTTTTCTTGAGACTCTAAGGAGCCTTTTGGATAGTATTTGGACTCAGATTAAAGTAATTACAGTTATAAAGCAGTTAAAAATTTTAAAATTTTTCTATTACATGTTAAATATTTTAAAATTTCATTTTAATAACATAGTTGCAGGACTACATCTTATGCTTTTTTGCACTTTTGAATAGTATGAAAAAGGAAATAAGAATTCAAATACTTATTTACCTAAATACTATATGTAAGGCAGTATGTTTCTCTTCTGCTAATGAGCTCTAAGGGAAAGGCAGCCTGTGCTCAAGAAATGTTCTTAAAAATTGGAAACGATGGGGGAACTATTTATAATCATTGCAAATGAATAAATTGCAACTGGCTGTATCTTTGCTTCAATTTTCTGATATAGAGCAGTGATTTCCAAGCTGTCTACTGGCCCCTCTCCCATTTGTATCAAAAGTTCTGCTTTTGCTTTTACATATTGGGATCCTACATAAGATTTAAAAATAAAGAGTTCTGCTGATAAGTTTGAAAATCACTGATTAAGGGAAAAGACAGCTTGGAAGATAGGAAATGGGTAGGAAGAAATGAATTAAAACTCATGAGTAGGTAGAAGATGAAATACAAGTTTATCTTTGAGACATGCTATTTATGAAGAATATAAAGATCTACAGATGAATAGCAGAATGTATAAACCTGTATTTACTAGCATATTTCTATGCGTTTGTTAATTTCTGTTACTCAGCATTTCTGTCTCTCCTGATGAAATTCTGTAATTGTCTAAGATGAGGTTGAATGCTTTATGCAGAACTGATTTTAATAACCAGTTGAATAGTAGATTTTTATATGGGTACATTGGCATAACTTTACCATACTGTTTACTTATTGTACAGTGATGGAACATTATATGATGCAGCTCATTTCTTGACCTTCTAGTTAGAAGTACCAGTAGGTTAACAATTAGAAAAATGCAGGAGATATTACACTTAGTGAGAGGAAGTAGAAATGGTAGGTAGATTCTAAGAGGTTTTAACAGCTAGTATTAACTGTTGGATCATGTTCTGTGATTGTAAGAAAGCTCTAGAACAGTGTTTACAGGGACAGTGATTATTGATTTGCATTTCAACCCCCAAAGCAGAAACTTTAAAATGATCTTGACCTAGTGAAGGGTCTAACCCATTACTTGGCATACCTAGGAACTATCACCATGAACGTAGACTATTTCAGCTAGGTTTTGACCTCTAAAGTCATGTGTCTAAAGGATAGAAGGATTTTCAAAAACAGTAAGAAGATATAGGGGTCTTTATTGATGCCTCTAGAGAGATAATAAAGATATGGGAGGAAAAATCTATTTGAAAGTGTTTGTCATAGGAAAAACATATAAATCTGTTCTAACTAAGACCTGACACTGTGCTCAATTGAGTGTAGGGCCACATACCTAAAGGAACTGTTTTCACTGGGGCCTTTGTGAAGGACTCTTCTGCTAGATTTGAGGCGAGACCTTCCTGAACAAATAGATAAAACATAGTGTATATAAGATCAATATCAATACAGTATAAAATCAATAGAAATGGAAAGAAAATCTATATACCATATTCATTTTTTTCCCAATATTTCTAGATCTCAGATGCTAGCATTACATCACACAAAACCTGTGGTGCCTTGTAGAACTGCTGCCTGCTGACCTGTGCTACCTCGGATCTATAAAGAACCAGTGTGGAATATGCACGTGTCATCAGTGACTCAGATCACAGACAAGGATTGTTTCTTCATTCAGTTGAATATGGTGTTTCCTCATTTCCTTTCAGTATAATTTAGAAAAACATTTCCAAATGTCACTTTTTTTTTTAAAACTCTGGTCTTCGTTAAAAACAGCTTCCCTGGTAGCTCAGCTGGTTAAGAATCCACCAGCAATGCGGGAGACCTGGGTTTGATCCCTGGGTTGGGAAGATCTGGAGAAGGGAATGGCTACCCACCCCAGTATTCTGGCCTGGAGAATTCCATGGATTGTATAGCCAATGGGGTCACAAAGAGTCAGACATGACAGAGTGACTTTCATTCACTCACTCACGTCAAAAAAGTCTCCTTCATTGTGGAAGTGCAGTCAGCTGGAACTGTCGTCAGTTTTCTGTCCACTATTTCAAAAATCATTTTTAAAAGAAACAGTATGTTAGCTCTGGGTCTTCTTATGAATAAAATGATTTATTCTTAAAGCATAAAAATGTACAAATAAAATCTATTATATAATGTACTCAAGTTAATTTCTATTCAGTTCTTATTTTTTTTTTTTTACATTTTTCAAGTTTTCAAATTTTCTTTTATGTTCATCTTTCATTACTGTAATAGATAGTTTGTCTGACTTAGAAAGATGTGTATAAGAGACAGGAGTGTAGTANTACAAATAAAATCTATTATATAATGTACTCAAGTTAATTTCTATTCAGTTCTTATTTTTTTTTTTTTACATTTTTCAAGTTTTCAAATTTTCTTTTATGTTCATCTTTCATTACTGTAATAGATAGTTTGTCTGACTTAGAACAATGACTTGTGGGCATACAATAACCATACATGATATCCAAGCATCACCGTTTAATTATTATCACAGAACAATTCTCATTATATTATGCATTAATGTAAATCACTTCTTTGAGTGATACCAGAGTTCTGGAAGCAACTGGTAGAACTATAGACCGTCTCTAGACTTAAGTGTCTTTCCCATGGGGTAAATTTTGAGTTTTCCAGTTCCCAATGGTTAGCAGTGAAGTTCTAGGGGATTCATAAAACC
Source organism: Neotragus pygmaeus (assembly GCA_006410875.1). Lineage (NCBI taxonomy): Eukaryota > Metazoa > Chordata > Mammalia > Artiodactyla > Bovidae > Neotragus > Neotragus pygmaeus. The sequence goes on along the minus strand of SJYV01041481.1, from coordinate 427,468 downwards.
AAAGGTAGCAATGCTGTTGTTTCTATTTCTAAATTTTTAAATCAATTAAGTAATTTAAATATATTTCATCTGAAACCTGCCAAGCTTATGTGGTGAGTAAGGTACAGCAGGCCTGTGACCCACCATCCTCCAGGTAAAGACCCAGGTAAACAGTGTTAGCTGCTGAGGTGGTTTTGTCCCTTTCACAGTTTTTAATTGTTTGATTTGTATAAGAAGCATAAGGAGCACTGATGTTAAAAATACAATGAATTCAGCATGTGAAAGTGGTAATTCAGCAAGATGGTCTTCACTGGGACTATGTTTCTGTACATCTGACCAGTTTTTATGCAGCATAATCAGGTGTCTAGTACTTTAAAACCTAAGCAGAAGATATAATCATTATATCTGATTATCATTTAATGGGAATAAAGCTTATATTTATATACAGTTTACTGATAGAGAAGGATTTTCAAATAGGAAGCTGACACCTTATTTTTATCATCTGGAAATAAAAAATAATTATAAAAGTAAGACATCTTTATAAAGCCTTCAATATTTTATAAAAGCAGTTTTTAATCTGTCATGTCAAATATGTAGTTAAATACTAATCTTCATTTTAATATTTTGTCAATCTAAGCATAATATATTTCACTTTGAAATTTATTGAAAAGTCATAGTGGTTCTGTTTTCTGTTTGTGTTTTTCCAAAATTAAAATATCTTGGACACTATATCACTTGCTCAATGGGACTGTTGATATTTATCTTTATATGTGTATTATGATTATTATTAATGATTACAAATACTATAATCCATAGAACTATGATGAAAATGATTATTTTAAAATATGTCTAAGGGTTCTATGAGTTTATGAAATACTGAGGCTCATAAGTCATATGGGAAATCTTGTTTTGAATAATACATTTACAAAGAAGGTATTACCAATTCTAGAGAGAACAAACTAAAAATATCTGTGTAAAACAGTTTTTCCAGATGACTTTAAAATATCCCTTATTCCTATTATGTTAAGTTTTAGGCTTTAGGCCGTAAAGTAGCTGATGATGTGGGGCCTAAATTTGCCTCATTCAGAGACTGGGCTGTTGAAACTCATTTCCAAAATACTGCCCTATCAGATCTGTATGTGGCAATCCTCCTCGACTGGTTTTAAAAATTTACTAACTAGTTAAGAGCACTAGCCTTGTCTAAACGGCTTGAGAACACAACCGGTATCCCCTAATCTGTAAATAATTGGTAAAGATACAAATAATTTAGTCTTCAATGCCTTTCCTTCCAGGGTTACATGCTCTGTTTACTTCAGTTTGTTTTGATGGCTTTAAAAATCCATAGATTGGTTCCTATACTGAGAAGTGGTCTCCCACTTTTCCTTATTGAGGCTCATAAACTAAATTTGTCCTTGGCTAAGAGCAGTCACCTGAACCAGAAAGAACATTTTGGAGTTGGGAAGCAGCGGGCTGAGTAGGCAGGAAGATGTGACGCTTGGCACCGCCACCCACAGCAGTCAGAACCTTCTTCCTGTGCCCACACCGGCCTCTGCCTTCTCAGCCCAAAGCTCCAGGCAGTTGCTTCTGGTTGGTCAGATTACAGGAGATTCAAACCTGTTTGTCATCACTGTTATAAAAGAAGCAGACATTGACCTTCAAACAACTGCATTTTCCTGTTTTTCTACTTAACAAACATAAATGGTCCATATTAATGTCAAAATTCTGGATATTCCCCTTCTTCCTTATGTAACCATGATTGTGTTTGCATTTGTTTCTCATAGATGTTGATGAATGTGCCTTATTCAAATTAGTTATGTGGTTTTACCAAAAATAAATCTTAATTTTTCTCTGTTGACTGATTCTTGATTCTATTTCTCAAAAAAGCAAGTTTATAGAAATGGGTATATTGTCATTGATGATGGGAAGGGAAACCACCCTCATTCGATAGTAAGTTCAAGAGCCAAAGAATCCTGTGAATGTCAGGTGGCACTTGGCCATCAGTTACTGGCCTCGTTGGGCCTACTACGTGTGCTCTTTTTACTTAACAAGGCTTTCTTGAGTAGGAGAGAAACAGGACTTGGCTTAATAAGTAGAGCTCCGGGAATTGCTCCTAACCTTGGTGTGCAGATTGGGAATTGTGTTACTCTTAAGGGCAGACATCTTCCAGTGTGTTGGGGTTGGGCGAACTGAGTTTTGAAAATCTGAGATTTATTCTTGCAGTTCAGAATAATAGAAACTCTTGGGAATCAGCATGTCTTAAGAGGTTTCCATGAAAAGGCTAAAGTCAAAGGATAAGTTGAGCCTGAAGGTAGAGAACATTGAGTTCAAATGCCACAGTGGGTTTGCAGCAACATGATTTTTTTTATTCTTATTCATAAACTCACTACTAGAGGATGTTAACAGACTTCTCCAAATACATTGGAACAGAGTGAGGCCTCAGTACTGTGACAATTGTTTAATAAGGAAAAGAGGTGCTATGAATTATTTGGTTACTGTAGAAATTGTAATTTTAAATAGTATACTATAAAAATGATGTCTGAAGTTGCATTCTGGATTATGGTATATTTGATACAGAAGCTACAATGATTCTTTGCCCAAACTTTAGTCAGGCTCCTGAATATCTTCCTAGGCCTATCTGTGTACTTCAGAAAATAAAGTTTTCACAAGAATCCCAGTTTGACTAGGACCCTCCACCCTCAATATCTAACCTGTTTCCTCATCTTTCAGCATCCTTATTCAGTGGTCCCTTCAGCATCCTTAGTCAGTGGTCCACAACCTTTTTTGGCACCAGGAACTGATTTCATGGAAGACAGTTTTTCTGCAGACAATGGGTGGGGACATGGTTTGGGGATGGTTCAAGCACATTACATTTATTCTGCACTTTCTTTCTAGTCTAATGCCATCACTGACCTGACAGGAGGTACGGGTCTGTGGCCTGGAGGTCGGGGACCCCTGCCCTAGGTGATGTCTTATCACTCTGGCCTGGCTTCAGCTAGAATTCTGATAAGTCAGTTTAGACAGAACCCCTGTTATCCCAGCTGTTTCCTCTTGGTTGTTTTCTATCCCTGCGCCTTGGCTCTAAATTCCTTCTTCCCCAAGCTGTGTTTGGAGTTGATCCTGGTTTCTCTCCACACTGTAACATCCTTTTAAAAAAAAAAAAAATATATATATATATATATATAAATTTATTTAATTGGAGGTTAATTACTTTACAATATTGTATTGGTTTTGCCATACATCAACATGAATCCGCCACAGGTATACACGTGTTCCCCATCCTGAACCCCGCTCCCTCCTCCCTCCCTGTATCATCCCTTTGGGTCATTTCAGTGCACCAGCCCCAAGCATCCAGTATCCTGCATCGAACCTGGACTGGTGATTTGTTTCATGTATGATATTATACATGTTTCAATGCCATTCTCCCAAATCATCCCACCCTCTCCCTCTCCCACAGAGTCCAAAAGACTGTTCTATACATCTATGTCTCTTTTGCTGTCTCGCATACAGGGTTATCGTTACCATCTTTCTAAATTCCATAGTGTTTGCACACTGTAACATCCCATTGCAGCGGTCCCTATACCAGCATTAACGTCCTGAATGAAGTCTGCGTTATCATTTTTAGCACGTGTCATTGACTTATTTTTTCTTTAACAAGTAGCTTCATCAAGCTAAACTAGGGAAGGAACTTAGCTACTGAAGTCCTTAGCTACTTTAAGAAAAGGGAACAAATCCTGTTTCATATATGTGCAGGGTACTCTACCGAGGAATCTACCCACATGATATATGAATTTAGGGCCTGCAGAAGGCCTTCATACAGACACTACAAATGAGCCACACATCTTTTTTTTTTCCTTGTAGCCTGATACCTTTTAGGATCTCTAATTTTCTAATATACAAACCAGTACTTAAGATGAACCCTCAACTTGGTAATGCCTTTTATTATAATACCAAAGATGCCATTTTAAGTTCTCACTTTAACATCTTTTTGTAACTCCGAACATGTAACAATAATAGATAAATTCAAGGGAACTTTTAAAACACAGAGCCATCATCATTGCTAATTATTAGAGAAATGCAAATCATAACAATTTCATGAGGTACCACTTCACACCAGACAGAATGGCCATCATTTAAAGTCTACAAATAACAAATGCTGCAGAGGGTGTGGGAAAAAAGAGAACCCACCTACACTGTTGGTGAGAATGTAAGTTGGTGCTGTCACTATGGAAACCAATATGGCACTTCCTCAGAAAACTAAAAATAGAGCTGCTATATGACCCTGCAATCCCACTCCTGGGCACATACCCAGACAAAACTATATCAAAAAGATGCATGCACCCCTATGTTCATAGCAGCACTATTCACAATAGCCAAGACTTGGGAACAACTAAAATGTTAATTGATGGGCGAATGGATAAGGAAGATGTGGTAGATATATACAACGGAATATTACTCAGCCATAGAAAAGGATGAAGCATCATTTGCAGAAACATGGATGGACCTAGAGAGTATCATACTAAGCTAAGTAAATCAGACGGAGAAAGACAAATACCATATGCTTACCTGTGAAATGTAAAAGGACATGATCTGAAAAAGAGATACAGGTTCACAAACATAGAATACAGAATTGTGGTTGCCAAGGGGGAGGAGGGTGAGGGAGGGAAGGATTGGGAGTTTGGGGTTAGCAGATACAAGCTGTTATATATAAGATAGATGAACAACAAAGTCCTATTATATAGCACAGGGAACAATATTTAATATCCTAAACTATAATGGAAAAGAATATGAAGAAGAGTGTATATACAACTGAATCACTTTGCCACACAGCAGAAATTAACACAATGTAAATCAACTATATATCAATAAAATTAGAAAATAAAACACAAAGCCAGGTTCAAAAACAACAGATGCACCTTTGAGGATCAGAAACTGTAAAAACAAAGTGGTAAGTGGGGCTGAAGCCAAAGGGCTGCTGGGTCCTGCATCCAGTCATGCAGAGGCTTCTGGGTGCTTAGAACCAAGTGCCCCTATGTGGGGTACACCAGTTTAGTTATATAAACAACACAGCTGATAGGCAAGCCCTGCAAAGTTGCTATTGTTATCCACAAAATTGAGTAATTCTTTGTTTCAAGCAGCTTTTTAAGAAAACATCTTGTTTGAATGCATCTTATAAGTGTACTGCAAGTCAGTTTCATAATTTCTTATATTCCATGTAGTTTTTCTGGAGAAAGTTAATTTTAAAAGTCCCCACTGATCTTTTTGATTATAGCCAGTAGTTTCATTCCTTGATGTGCAGCTATAATTACACATCAGATACATTACTGAACAGTGTGAACAAAAACCACACACTTCTGGTTAAACTAAATTACCATCCTGGTCTGTTGTCAGTGATATTGCATCACATTTTATCAATTTTTCATTCATTTATTTATGAGTTTCACAGAGATGGTAAGCCACATGTAGAATATTCCCCAGGTAAAATCTAGAGCAAATAGTTTTTAGAAGAATGTCAATATGTTTGCTGGAAACGAGAGAAAAAGTAACAAAAACTTCAACAATTACGTTTGATTTGAAATTTTTATACAGCAGCAATCAGAATGAACAGGAGCTGGGGCTTCCCTGGTGGTCCAGTGGTTAAGGATCTGCCTCCCAATGCAGGGAACATGGGTTCGTTCAATCCCTGGTTGGGGAACCAGAATCCCACATGGCACGGAAAAACGAAGCCAGCACACCACAGCTAAGGAGCTCTCGCGCTCTGGAGCCCCCATGCTGCAACTACAGAGAACCCGGAACACTGCAAGGAAAGATCCCACCTGCCGCAACTGAAGACCCAGCACAGCCAAGTGAATAAATTAAAAAATATATACAGGAGTCACAATAGAGGAGATGTTGCCATTTTTTAAAAATTATATTCTTGGTAGGTACAGAAAGAAAAACTATTCTCCCTCTTTCTTTAATTAAAGAATATCACCCTCAATAATTACTCCATGTGAACTCAAGGTAATAGTCTTTCTATAGAGTTGTCTTTAAACTTCATGCCTGAATTAGCAAATTTAAACAAAGAAGGAAAGTACCTTTTAGAATAGCCATCAATTCGGTGGGTTTTATTTACTGATGAAAGTATGGGGCAGATTTACCCAGAGGTAGCTGCTGCTGCTAAGTTGCTTCAGTCATGTCTGATTCTGTGCAACCCCATAGATGGCAGCCCACAAGGCTCCCTGGTCCCTGGGATTCTCCAGGCAAGAACACTGGAGTGGGCTGCCATTTCCTTCTCCAATGCATGAAAGTGAAAAGTGAAAGTGAAGTCGCTCAGTCATGTCCGACTCTTAGCGACCCCATGGACTGCAGCCTACCAGGCTCCTCTGTCCATGGGATTTTCCAGGCAAGAGTACTGGAGTAGGGTGCCATTGCCTGCCATTCCAATTACAAAAAAAAAAAAACTCAGCATAGATAAAATGTATATTTCTTCAATCAGATTTTTACCATAATGCTTCCTGAGATCAGGAATCCTCAGAAATTTCTCAGAAAGCTAGAAAAGCAGAAGCAAGATGAATTCACCATCAGTCCGCCATGATGTCAAAACCGCTAATGATTCCTTTCATATGACCAAATGTCCCCTTCTATTATTAAATGAGTACTATTTAATATTAGTTAGCATTTATATTGTACTTCTACTGCTTCTCGGCCTTTTGGCTAAGATCAAGTGTAGTATATTGTACTTCTGTTCATCATATACTTTGTCTTTTATTATATCTGATTCATAGGTGTTTTATACATAATTTTGGAATTATTTCCTTCCCATAATACTTCAATGTAGCAAAGCTGACATCTTATTTTTAACACATCTGTACAAGATGTGAAAAATTCCTAGTAAGTCTAAAAGAAAAAAAAAAACCTCTTCACTTAAATGGAAATAAATACCTGTTATCAAGTCCAACTTCATACTGCTAGCTACACAACAGGTCAATAAGCTGAGAGATGAGCTGTTGGGGCAAGGGATAGTGACTTTATTCCCAAAGCCAGCAGACTAAGATAATGAACTCATATGGCAAAAAACTATCTTACCTGAGTTAGAATCAGGCTTCTTTTATACTTCTTTTATATAAAGACGGAGGGCGTAAAGTCAAGCACTTCCTGGTTCCCATCAGCCTCTGGAGGGGATGTGTTAATTTCTTCCTCCCTGCAGTCATTCACACTTGGACCTGGTCAGGATGATTCCTCTGAGCTAAACAAAGGTGTTTTAGCTTAATGCACATTACCTGGGAGGTAAGGTTCCCAGAGTTGGGCCATTATGTGTATTTAAGCTTATAGGCAACATTTCCTTAGTGATTAGCTTATAAGAGAACACAAATGTTCTTCCCTATTACACACCTAAAAATTAAATGTAGTTTTTAAAGACTAGGTTGTTAACTAATAGCACCCCAAATAATCATAGGAAGATAGAATATTAGAATTATGATATCTAATCTCTTATCTGCTTTGAATTACTTACATTTTCCCCAGGTTTATGAGGTACAATTGGCAAATAAAATTATATATATTTCAAGTATACAACATGATAATCTGATATATGTATATTGTGAAATAATCACCACAAATAAAGTTAATTAACATATTCATGACCTTACATATTCACTTTTTGTGCTATGAACACTCAAGATTTACTTTTTTTTTTCAAGTCAAATGCATAAGTTTTATTTTATCTTACCTTTTAAACAGGATTTGCTTATGTTTTATTCATATTTATGAACAATATAGCACCTTGTCCCGTAATGTGTGTCATTCTGGCAGTTTTAGATCAGTTAGTCAGATATTTTATTATTTTATTTTTTTTATGAATACAACATATTTTTTTTCTTTTTATTTCTTTTTTGTGTGTTCTTTATTATTTTTTTATTTTTTTACTTTACAATACTGTATTGGTTTTGCCATACATTGACATGAATCCGCCACGGGTGTACATGAGTTCCCAATCCTGAACCTCCCTCCCACCACCCTCTGCATATCATCTCTCTGGGTTATCCCAGTGCACCAGCCCCAAGCATCGTGTATCCTGTATCGAACCTAGACTGGCGATTCGTTTCTTACATGATAGTATACATGTTTCAATGCCATTCTCCCAAATGGCATCCCACCCTCTCCCTCTCTCACAGAGTCCAAAAGTCTGTTCTATACATTTGTGTCTCTTTTGCTGTCTCGCATACAGGGTTATCATTACCATCTTTCTGAATTCCATATATATGCGTTAGTATACCATATTGGTATTTTTCTTTCTTGACTTACTTCACTCTGTGCAATAGGCTCCAGTTTCATCTATCTCATTAGAACTGATTCAAATGTATTCTTTTTAATGGCTGAGTAATACTCCATTGTGTATATGTACCACAGCTTGCTTATCCATTCATCTGCTGGTGGACATCTAGGTTGCTTCCATGTCCTGGCAATTATAAACAGTGCTGTGATGAACATTGGGGTACACGTGTCTCTTTCAATTCTGGTTTCCTCCGTGTGAATGCCCAGAAGTGGGATTGCTGGGTCACAAGGCAGTTCTATTT
>SJYV01041481.1:352601-417779 GCA_006410875.1 Neotragus pygmaeus | reverse complement strand
GTGTTAGAAAGTGATCTAGTTTCATTTTTTTACAAGTGGTTGACCAGTTTTCCCAGCACCACTTGTTAAAGAGATTGTCTTTAATCCATTGTATATCCTTGCCTCCTTTGTCGAAGATAAGGTGTCCATAGGTGTGTGAATTTACCTCTGGGCTTTCTATTTTGTTCCATTGATCTATATTTCTGTCTTTGTGCCAGTACCATACTGTCTTGATGACTATGGCTTTGTAGTAGAGCAAATTTCAAGTATACAATGCAGTGTAAGCTATAGTTACCATACTGTATTGGATTTCCAGAACTTACATCTTATAGCTGAAAGTTTGTACCTTTTGACTAACATTTCCTCACTATTATTTACATTTTAATAAATGTAATGTTATTCTCCTAAAGGTTTAGTTTAGTTTCTAAGTCATGTCCAAATTTGTAACCCCATGGACTGTAGCCTGCCAGGCTTCTCTGTCTATGGGATTTCCCAGACAAGAGTACTGGAGTGGCTTGCCATTCTAGGGGATATTCCCAACCCAGGGACTGAACCTGCGTTTACTGCTTGGTAGGTGGATTCTTTGCCACTGCACCACCTCTGTGTATGTGTGTGTTAGTTGCAGTCGTGTCCAATTCTTTGCAACCCTGTGGACTGAGCCCACCAGGCTCCTCCATCCATGGGATTTTCCAGGCAAGAATACTGGAGTGGGTTGCCATTTCCACCTGTACCCCATGCAGTGAAAGCGTGGAGTCCTAACCACTGGACTGCCAAGGAAACCCAAAGAGCATGCATGTGTATTTGTTTTGCTGCACCATACAGCATGAGGGATCCTAGTTCTCTAAACAGGAATCAAATCTGTGTCCCCTGCAGTGGAATCACAGATTTTTAATCACTGGAAGTACTCCCTGCCAGACGGTTTCTAATGGCTGATGGAAGAAATTTTCACTTATTGAGATTTGAGGAAGTCATTCTAGCTTGTACATGATTTGGCTTGGACTTTATGCCAGTTAGGACATTCTGTCTGTGGTCCATCACACGTATATTGTACAGCTGCTCTAACCATTAAAGAAAAGGGTGTGATGTCCAGAAGTAAAGAATGTCTGTTTTGAAGACAGAGATAAATGCCCCCCTTCCTGGGACATCAATGCAAGTATTCCTTTGATGATAAGGCTCCCTTCCCGGTCCCAAGGTCATACTGACTCACTGGATGTGCTAATCTGTCTTTTTTTTTTTTTTTTTAACTTGAAGGAATGAAGCCTGGTCATGTTTGATCTTCTTTGTTCTGATAAGATATAAAACTGCTGAAAACCATGCTTCTTTGGGGTAATTCCCAGAGCTACTGAGAAGCTGTCTCCTGGGCTATAATTCTCAGTTTGGCTTGAATAAAACTCCTCTCTATTTTTAGATTGGTTATTGATTATTTGCACTGACAGTACATTGATGTGAGAGTGATTATGTGACCTCTGATTGCCCTCTATCCCTAGGACTCTGATCCTCACAATGGTATTGACTCTTCCAGTCTTTTTTCTTCTCTCTTTAATTTACCACATTAAGTATCTCCATCTTCTCAAAGCTCTAGCACATCCTCTTCATATCTGTGCCCACTCTGGTTGAATTTCAGTTTGTGTTTACCACCTAAAAAGTGCCTTGATTAATGGTTTCTGCCCCAGGGACTTGGGACCCATCTGTTATGGAATGAATGCTTTTGTCTCCCCCGATTTTACATATTGAAATCCTACCTATAGTGATAATATTAGGAGGCAGAGTCTTTAGGGGGTGATTAGGTCATGAGGATGGAGCCCTCCTGATGGGATTAAGGATGCCCCAGAGAGCTCTCTAGATCCTTCCACAACATGAGGACACAGTGTAAGATGGACATCTATGAACCAGGAAGCCAGCCCTCTCCAGACATCAAACTTGATAGTACCTTGATCTTGAGCATCCCAGTCTCTAGAACTGTGAGAAATAAATGTTCACTGTTTAAGCTACCTATCTATGGTAATTTGTCAACCTGAGCTAAGACACTGTTCTTAGCAATTTCACTCTTTCTAACATGGGGACAAAGTCTGGCAGGAAAGAAACGCTGAGGCTGGTATCTACTTCCTAAAATAATGAAGCCACAGTTGACAGGAGGATGGACCCCCCTGCCCCTGGCTTTGACCATGCCAATCTGAAGACAATGGACTCCATCTTATACTCTTTGAGTATCCACTCTGGTTTTTGTCTTTTTAAAATTTTTTGGCCATGCCACGTAGCATGTGGGATCTTAGTTCCCTGACCAGGGATTGAATCCATGCCTCCTGTATTGGAAGCATGGAATCTTACTTAACCACTGGACTGCAAGAGAAGTCCCTCCACTCTGTGCTTTAGTTAAGGGCGAGTAAATACCTGGAAGGTTTAGTATTTTACCTGTGAAATATGTGTTAATTTTCTATCCTAGAATATAACCCGCTTGAGGACAAGGGTGGTACTTCTCATTTCTATTTCTCTAACTCCTAGCTCAATGCTTAGCACCTAGTATTACATCCCCAGCAAATGGCAGTTGAATGAAGAGTTTTGCCTATGTTAGCCCTGCTCTCTCATGACTGTTCTCCTCCATTTGGGCTTTTTCCCGCCTAGCTCAGCTTGGGAGCACCTTGGTTCACCCTTGGTGTTGGGTCACACGGCTCAAAGCTATGGACGTGGCTGCAGAGGGGAGCACTTGGCTCACCAAGAGAATGATGGCTTCTGGCCCCTTGCCTTCATTTAGAACTTTCTGCCACATACTGATTTCTGAAAGTCACAAATGTGTCAGATTTCTGACAGCCAGGAAGTTTTGTCTTTGCTGAAATGTGAATTCACTTGATTGGATTTAGATAACCAAGAGGATCCTTCCACTTTGGCTTTGAGGTTCTTTGCCTAGAATCTCCTTAAAAGGGGGACATGAAATACTAAAATGAAATGATTGAAATAGCTGTATAGTCTAAATAGTCTAAATCCCTCATTTTACAGATGGGGGAACTGAGGGACTAAGTGGCCATTTAAGGCTATGTGTTTACTAGTACAAAACTGAGACCTTGGCCCCACTGCCCTCTCTAGGGGAGAAACCTAGCAAATGAACTAGAGAAGCACAGCATTAAAAGAACCTATTGTGACATCAAAAATATAGCATGTGGCACTCAAAGCCAGTCCACTGGGACAACCCTGAGGGATGGGATGGGGAGGGAGGTGGGAGGGGGGTTCAGGATGGGGGACGCATGTACACCCATGGCTGATTCATGTCAATGTATGGCAAAAACCACTACAGTATTATAAAGTAATTAGCCCCCAATTAAAATAAATTAATTAAAATAAAATAAAATATCACAAAAAAAATATAGCATGTGCGGGTGAGAGAGGGTGGCTAAAAAGGTAGAGCTTCAGAATGCACTTAACTTGTCATCAGCTTGAAAAAGTAAAACTTCCAGTTATGAGATAAAAGTCCTGGAGATGTAATATGCAGCATGGTGACTACAGTTAATGATTATGTGTTTTTAAAAATTACTGAGGACTTCTCTGGTGGTCCAGTGGCTAAGACTCTGCGCTCCCAATGCAGGAGGCCTGGGTTCAATCTCTGATCAGGCAGCTAGATCTCACATACCACAGTGAAAACCTAGTGCAGCCAAATAAGGATTTTAAAAATCATTGTATTGCATTTGGGAAAGTTGCTAAGAGCATAGAACTTAAAATCTCATCACAAGAAACAACAAATATGTCACCGTATGTGGTAATGGACATTAAATGTATTGCAGTGATCATTTTGCAATATATATAGATATTAAATTATGTTGTACACCTAAAACTAATACAATGTTATATGTCAATTATATCTCAAATAAATAGGTAAATAAATAAGTCCACTATTGAACTAAGGCTATTGAATTATATACCTTGAAATGTTTAAAACTGTAAATTTAAACTGTTTAAATTTAAACTGTAAATGCTTAAAACTGTAAATTTTATGTTATAGATAATTTACCACAACAGAAAGCAATTCAATAAATTTTTATCTGATATGAACCTATGCGGGTTGACACTGTTTTTCCCTTTAGTCTTCTGCCTGCTGGCTTGTGGAGAGAAAATTGCTCCAAACTTGTAGCACAGAAGCCCCTTTGCCTGTGGAGAGTGGGCACGCATGAGCCATGAGCCAGCCCCAGAGCTGGGAGAGTCCAAACGCGGCAACATCTGAAGAGACTCCTGACCACTTGGCATCTCTTCAGATCTGAGCACAGGCCTCAGCAGGCTTGCCCCCAAGGGCTCTGCTCATAGCCAGGCATGTACCTGCATATGACTTCCTGGAGAGTACTTGCTATTCTCAGACACAGTCTGGTATAATTTAACTGAGAGAAAACACTTTTCAAAATATAAAGTCACCAATGGAAAATAACATAACCAGGTATATATTCAAAGAGGCTTCCTGGGTAGCGCTAGTGGTAAAGAACCTGCCTGCCCATGTAGGAGACATAAGAGACATGGGTTTTGTCCCTGAATCGGGAAGATCCCCTGCAGGAGGGCATGACAACACACTCCAGTATTCTTGCCTGGAGAATCCCACGGACAGAGGAGCCTGGAGGGCTGCAGTCCATAGGGTCACACAGAGCAGTCACGACTGAAGCAACCTAGCACGTGCAAACATTGGGAAGTTTTGTTTCTGCCTTCATCTCACCAATTCCCCTCTCCCTTCCAACAGGAAGCCATTTTTCTTTGTGTGTGTGTGTGTGTGTGTGTGTATTCTTCCAGTGTCAGACATTTTACATTACCACTTTTTTCCCTCTTTGAAAATTCTCGATTCTTAATTTTTCTATTTTGGGTTCCTCCTCATTCACTGACACCAGCTCACGACTCCTTTCTAGACGCGAAGATAAGGGACCACGTGCGGTGGGAGGGAGGCAGAGGAAGGGGAGGATGAGGGGGCTCGTGAGACCCTCGATCTCTATGTAGGGGTCTGGGGTTTGAGGTCTTCTGATCATTCTAGATTCCTTGGTTGGGCCCTACATGTTTGCAGAAAAAACTCAGATGTTGTGAGGAGGGTCAGGCCTCAGTTATGAATTTAGGAGGTTTGATTAGACCCAGAACATGGGTCTTCTCAGGGGAAAGATCTTTTGTTAGGAGTAAAGTTGTAATTCCCAATGGGTAGAAAGAAAATCTCTGGCCTAAGGCAAAACCCAGCCCAGGAGGATATATAGATACTGTGATGGTTTAGCGTGGGTGTGGGACCTGGCCTATACCTGCAGGCAGGCCAACACTGGAGCCCCATGGGCCTCCAGGGCCTCAGGTGCCAACGGCCAGGGCTGGCTGGGCCCTGTCATCGGCTGTGGAGACTTGGAGGGGAAGGTGATCTCAGATGCCCAGTCACCCAGTTTCTGGATGTTCACCCCTGTGAAGACCGGACCTCTCCTGCCCACTGGGTGAAGCAGGCCTGGGAGCCAGTGAGCTCAGGGAAACAGCTACTTGGCTACCTGCCAGCTCCAAGCTATGGCTGGGGTTCCTTGCTGATGGTAGTGGTGGTGTTTGTGTAAGAAGGAGTCAGGGGTTGCTTCATGACTGGATAGAAAGGAAGTTGGGGAGTCAAGTGCTCCCTGGAGGCATGGGCAGATCGGCCCCCTGAGACCAATCACCCTCGGAAAAGGACAATCCTGGGAAGCAGGCTCACTTAGGATTGTGGGGGGCAGTTTGCTGGAGAAAGGGAGACTTCCACTGGGTTTACAGCAGGGACCCTGGATGGATGTTCATCTCCTAAGCTTCAGGAAGAGTTCATGGCTGCCCAACAAATGGATTACAAGGCAGAAAATATTATCCTTAAGAATATTCATGAGAAGTGTGTTATTCCTGGATGTATTTGAAATGTTTCATTGGACAATGCTTTCACAGATTTTGTGAGTGTTGAGATTTTTCATAGCCTGCGTGTGGTTGCTTTTGATGATCTTGTCTTTTAGACATTAGAACGTGGAGGTGCCATTCTTCACCCTCCTTCCACCCTCCAACAGGGCCCTGCCCTGCTCAAGACTCCTACCAGAAGGAGAGTTCAAGAGACTCCATCCCTGGGGAGTGAGCCATGGCCTCCTCACTACACTGATATTGCGGGCAACAGCACCGACTGGTTATCTGAAGACCTATTCCCTGGTTGGGTCCTGTGTTTGGGAAGAGTTCAGAGAACTTTGTGAGGAGGGTCAGGCTTCTGTTTAACCTTGAGTTGTTTCGTTAGTTCCAGAACAGAACTCGTGATTAAAGTGTCAACATTACTTCCCTGATGGCTCAGATGACAAAGAATTTTCCTGCAACGCAGGAAACCCAGGTTTGATCCCTGGGTTGGGAAGATTACCTGGAGAAGGGAATGGGTACCCATTCCAGTATTCTCGCCTGGAGAACTCCATNCAAATGGATTACAAGGCAGAAAATATTATCCTTAAGAATATTCATGAGAAGTGTGTTATTCCTGGATGTATTTGAAATGTTTCATTGGACAATGCTTTCACAGATTTTGTGAGTGTTGAGATTTTTCATAGCCTGCGTGTGGTTGCTTTTGATGATCTTGTCTTTTAGACATTAGAACGTGGAGGTGCCATTCTTCACCCTCCTTCCACCCTCCAACAGGGCCCTGCCCTGCTCAAGACTCCTACCAGAAGGAGAGTTCAAGAGACTCCATCCCTGGGGAGTGAGCCATGGCCTCCTCACTACACTGATATTGCGGGCAACAGCACCGACTGGTTATCTGAAGACCTATTCCCTGGTTGGGTCCTGTGTTTGGGAAGAGTTCAGAGAACTTTGTGAGGAGGGTCAGGCTTCTGTTTAACCTTGAGTTGTTTCGTTAGTTCCAGAACAGAACTCGTGATTAAAGTGTCAACATTACTTCCCTGATGGCTCAGATGACAAAGAATTTTCCTGCAACGCAGGAAACCCAGGTTTGATCCCTGGGTTGGGAAGATTACCTGGAGAAGGGAATGGGTACCCATTCCAGTATTCTCGCCTGGAGAACTCCATGGACAGAGGAGCCTGGTGAATTACAGTCCACCTGGTTGCAAAGAGTTGGACACGACTGAGCATCTAACACTTGCACCTTTTTACACTCATAGGTTCTCTTTCCTCCCATCTAAAAGTACCCTGTAGGGACTTCTTTACTGACCCAGTGGTTAGGACTGTGTTTCCATTGCAGGGAGAGCTGGTTTAATTCCTGAGCAAGGCATTAAGATCCTGCATGCCACATCCAAAAAAAAGATAAAAGGTACAAGATTGTAAGCTCCTGATGCAGGATGTATTTTTGCTTTACTTTGGTCAGCTGAAGCAAAGAACTGACTCATTGGAAAAGACCCTGATGCTGGGAAAGACTGAAGGCAGGTGAAGGGGATGACAAAGGATAAGATGGTTGGATGGCATCATCAACTCAATGGACATGAGTTTGAGCAAGCTCCAGGAGTTGTGATGGACATGAAAGCCTGGCATGCTGCAGTCCATGGGGTCGCAAAAAGTCAGACATGACTGAATGACTGAACTGAACTGAAGCAAAGGGAAAGGGAGGAAAGGGAGAAGCAATATGATCTGGACTGATGAAGCCTTTTCCCACTTGCATCCACAGCAAGACACAGAGGAGGGATGAAGGCAGTTGGGGCAAGAGGTGGGTGTGTGGTGCTCGGTGGCTGTCTGGATCTGGCTGCCCACCCTCCTCTAAGGATGCATGTGGAAGCGGGGCATGGGAATGGTTTGCTGCTCTTTTACGGAACTAGTAGAGTTAGGTCCCAGAGTCTTATTTCCCAGCTCTCAGTCTCCTAGTGCCAGTCAAGCCGCCTCAGCTCATTCTGAAGTGGAAACAAGTCTGTGGATACATTTCCCCCAGATAACTTAGAATTACATGACAAACTTCCCTAAAGTCACACTTTAAGTGTTGTGACAGAAACAGATGAACAGGAGCACAGCAGGGGTGCAGAGTCGGCTTACCCTTTTGGAAGCTAAATAGAGAAAGAGGACTTTGATTTTCTTTCTTAGGAATTCTCCCCCACCCACCGCCCAGATAGGAGGGATTAGAAATGATGATATGGTGGTTAGCCAGGGAAATAGAGTCCTTCGTGGCCTGTGGGTTATGTTGTAGAGCTCAGCCATCATTTCCCTTTGTTCTCTGTGGGTTTAGGCAGAACACAAGGAAGGGGACTCAGAGCCGAGTGGAGGTGGGTCCTATGGAGCCCGCTGTGAGAGGCAATAGGGTGGGACAAGTCCCATTCTCCTCTGGTTTCCCAACTCTGTGACAATGCTGATGGTGTCCTACAGAAGCACATTCCTGTCCCTCCCAGCCGGATGCTGGGACTTCCTCCCTCTACTCTTTCTCCCACTCTCACCTCCCCACTAACACCTGGAGGCCTTTGTCCACACCTCGACAGAGAAGCCAGGATATCTAGCAGGTTCTGGGTGAGACTCAGCAGGGCCAGGGATGGACAACTGGGGAGTCCAGGCTCAAGAGGAAGGGCTGGAGGGGTCCCCTGGGACCCCTTCTGACTTGACTTTTGAACCCAAGCCTTGAATTTGAAAGCCGGTGAAATAAGCACAGAACTCAGCTGAGAGCTGAACTCTTGTATGTATGAATATTCTCTCCCTTATTTGTATAGTTTACTGAGGCAAATGTGAGGCCAAAAGGCAGTCTAGGTTGGTCGGGGCTTCCCAGGTAGCTCAGCTGGTAAAGAATCCGCCTGCAACGTAGAAGAACCCGGTTCGATTCCCAGGTCTGGAAGTTCCCCTGGAGAAGGGATAGACTACCTACTCCAGTATTCTTAGGCTTCCCTGGTGGCTCAGGCAGTCAAGAATCTGCCTGCAATGTGGGAAGACTGGGTTTGATCCCTGGGTTGGGAAGAGTCCCTGGAGGAGAGCATGGCAACCCACTCCAGTATTCTTGTGCAGAGAATCCCCAGGGACAGAGGAGCCTGGCAGGCTACATTCCATGGAGTTGCAGAGTTGGACATGACTGAGTGGCTAAGGGCAGCACAGCACAGGTTGATGGGACCCTGGGTCCCTCCAAGAGTCACAGGCAGTTATGGGGAGGGAAGTTCCAAATGAAGGGAGAGGCTGTGATGGGCAGAGAGATGATCCAGCAGTGTCTGGAAGAGACAGGGAGAGGTGGCGATGGAGGAGAGGCTTCAGGAGGCTTGGAGGGGAGCAGGGATGAAAATGAGCCCAGAGGAGCCTTTCACCCCGATGTCTGAGTGATCCCAGCTGCCTCCACAGCTCCAATTTAGTCCCCACAAAATATTTCTAATGACACTGGCTACCGTGCCTGCTGAGCTCACACAAAGCAATGGAATTTTCAAAACAATGGAATAAGATAGGCATCACAAGCTCAGCATTATGGATGATGAAACTGAGATGCAGAAAAGTCCACTCGGTGGCCTGAGGTGCTAGGGAGAGGAGCGGGGTGGGCGAGGGTGTGTGGAGTGGAGAGTGGAGAGGTGGGGAGTGGAGGAGGTGCTCGAGCCTGGGGTGGGTGCAGTGATGAGAGAGATTTGCCTCAGGTTTTTTGTTCCCAGGGGACAGCTGGTGACAGAGCTGAAGCCAACTGCCCCCTGGCTGAGGGTCACAGGCCCGCTGGGGCAGAGCACCCTGACTCCAGGGGCCTGGGTGCCCGCTGCCCCGCGGGCTATGTGGTCCTGAGACGAGGCGTGCGTGTCTCTCTTTTTCTCGCTCACACACGTTCACAGGCACGTGCACAGCTCCAGCTCCACCCTCGCCCTCCCAGAACACTCCCTTTTGCTCAGAACCTCCACCCTGGCTCTCTGGTCCTCGCCGCACACCTCTTCTGATATCACCATCCCTGCTCAGCTCAGGCGCGGGTCCCCAGACTCTCTGGCCTTCCCTCCTCAGCCTGTCAGGGTCTCCCCAGGCCTCAGAGTTGGGGACTTAAGGCAAACTACTGGGGGGACACGGGGGCCTGGACAGTGAGGCTGGGGGGGCAGGCTGCTCCCCAGGGAGCCTCCCCACCCCAGGCTCCTTCCACCTCAGGGGGCAGCAGCAGCTATGCTTCAATCCCCTTTCCCAACACACAACACATCCCTCCTGGAAGTGAGCTCTGATTGAGGCAAGAAAAGGGATGGGGGGTGGCGGGGGGCACGGCAGAGGGAAGCTGGAAGGGAGAGGAAGCTGGCAGATCTCAGTGCGGAGAAAGGACACTCTGGGTGCTGAGAAGGGGGCGTTCACTCTTCAATCCATGCCCCGCTGCCTCTCCCCCCAGGTAAAGCACGGAGGACCCTGCGGGCGTTTCTATTTCAAATTTCTCCTTTATTTTGGACATTTGCTTGGTTGTGACTCCAAGTTATCAAAGATGCACGGCAAGAACTTTGTAGCAGGAGCAGTGAAGTGGAGAGAAAAGTTGGCGAGAGCAGGGGGTCCCCGCCTCTCTGCTTCCTCTTTAGGGTGCAGTTTGAAAAGTGTCCAGTGTCCCAGAGCACAGACTCGGCGGCTAAAAAGTACAGTGCAGTGGAGTTGGGTGAGCTTCCTCTTCCACAGGCAAGGTCCTCGCAGCTGCTGGGAGGCTGGTGGGCAATCTCGAGGCTGTGCCCGGAGCAGCGTGGGGCGGTCGGGGCAGGGGGAGCCGTGGCCACCATCTCTCCAAGGCCCCAAACTCAGATGTTGACTTGTGGGTTGATTGAGGCTGGGGAAGCTCTGGAGGAGGGAGAGACTGTAAGAAGATGCATTTCACTCCAGGATCTCAAAGGATGAGGGCCAAGAAGCACATTAAGAGTTGACTGGGTCTTGACTTCTCTGAAGGTGGGAGGTACTGGAATTTTGGGGGTGAGGAGGGACAGCCCCTGATGTGGTTGTGCGACTGTGGAATCCGAGGGCAGCAAGGCACTGGGGCTGGCCATCAGGAGGCAGCTAGGGTGGCCAGGCCCAGCAGCTCACATCAACGGGTGTGCTTAGCCCAGGAAGGGCTGGCAGTAGGATGGGTGTGGGGATGCGAAAGCCATTGACCCTAAGCTGGTCCCTCTGGGCTCTCGGAGACAGAGCTGATTACCCCCACTGAAGCTGCTTCCTAGTAGCAGAGAACTTGAAGTCACCCAGTAGAAGGGTCAAACATGTTGGCTTTTTTCTGATGTTAAAATTGTTTCACCAGCTAATCTTGCAATGTACTGTGGTCTTGGATCCATCAACATGCATCCGTGCACACTGAATCAGGCAGTTGGAAAGTGTATCCAGCCCCCTGCCAGGACTGGAACGAGAGAGAGAGGGGTCTGGCCGGCAGGACTTTTCGGGGAATCCTGGTTTCCTGGAGCACTAAAGGGCCCTCAGAGTCCATCTGGGCGAATCCCATTTCCCTGGAGGAAATGGGGTCTCAGAGGAGATAAGGGACCAGTCCTCAGAGGACCCAGAGAAACCCAATGTGACCAGACCCCAGGTCCTCTGGTTCTCAACCCAGTTAGCCTCGATTCCAGATTGAGATGCAAGGTGAGAAGTGCCCAGAGGGATGCAAAGGTATGGCGAATTCTCTTCCCCTTCACCCCTCCCCCAGCTGCACCCTCCCTTTCTCAGATGCAAAAATCAAAATTCAGCAAAAATTGGCCAAGGGGTCTGCTCCCTTCTTGTCCCACACACTGCAATGATTCAAGAGAGGCTAGGGGTTACTAATGTCCTTAGGAGGGGGTGGGCAGCAACCCCTTACATCAACTGGGACACTCATCAGATGCAGCCACGCAAACAGCATAAGGCCACAGCTGAGTTATATCTGGGATCTGGACTTGGAGCTGGAGCAACCCAGCAATAAACAGGCCCTTGTTCAGAGACTGAGGGTTGGGTCAGCAGACGGAGGGTGGCCAGCGTGGAATCTGATTGCCAAGTCAAATCTGCCCCCATCCTCGGAGCCAGCGCTGCCGTCCCTGGTGGAAAGACAGGGTGCTGGTCTGCGGCCTCACGGCTGGGTGCCCAGGTAGGATACCGGGTCTCTGGAGGGGCTTCCACGTGGCAGCATCGTTTCACGGGAGACTCCGCAGGCACTTCCTGTACCCATCAGCTGGCTGCCGTGGCCACCACCCTGATCACCTGTCATTCCTGCTGTCTGGAGGCAGACTTTCTTTCTAGCTGGCACATCACTCTTCTGCTCTGCGGTTCCTGAAGGTGGCAGAGCCCTGGTGGTGATGGTGTGTGTGCACACACCTGGTGGTAACAGGCGTGTGTGTGTGTATGTTTGCACACCAAGTGACAGGCCTGTGTGTACACACTTGGTGGTGAAGGATGTGTGTGTGTATACACCTGGGAACGCACAGGTCCTTGCAGGGCCGTACTGAGGCACCACACTCAGCGTGGTGGACCAGGGCCCCAGACACCATCAGCAGGCTCTCTTTTGCTAAACTATTCAAACTCTAGTAATGAAACTTGGAAAAGTTTCAACAGCCGGGATAGCTGGTTCCCAAGGCAGAGAAAGAGGATTTGTGGGGAGACAAGGCTAGACATCCATGTTGGGTGCATTCCCTGCAAATAACCCTATGCCATGGCCTTGAAAGCCTTTAAAGTCGCTATGTTCCGTAAGGATGGGGGCAAATACAAGCATGTTCAGGAAGTAACATCTGTGTTGGAACAGCTACAGGAACTACAGTCTCTAGGAAGCTGAAGTACAAAACGAGATGGTGAACTAGCTCTTGGATTCATTGCGGCAAGCAAGTCCTGAAAAAGCCCTTCAATCCTTCCCCACCCTTCTCGAGTTCTGCCAGTGCCTCGGGTCTGGCCTCTCCCCTTGCCCTCGCCCCCCACTTTCTCCTTTCATCCCCCAAGGACTCTGGAGACCTCCGGAGCCGTTGCTTAGCTTCTCCTGGCGTTCCTGCTCGTCTCCTCAGAGCCTGGCAAAGCCAGGGGATGGAGGGAAGCACGCGGGCAGTGGCCATGCTGGTCTGGCCAGAGGAAAGTCCCAGCAGAGAAGCTGGCCAGGCTGCCAACACGACCGGTCAGGCCCCCTTCCTCTGGGCCGTGGGACCAGCCCCTGCCCTGGTTCTCAATGCCCTCGACACCCTGAATCTGGGTGAGCCTTCTGCTGTGGGGCAAGGAGAGCCAGGAAAACTGAGAAGGTCCTTGCAGGCTGTGGGAGGGGTCGTCCGCTGTCCCCATTGATGATCCTGGGGGTGGGGGGCAGCAGTGTTGGTATGTNAGGCATGGTGGGGAGGGGGGCACCTGAGAGCAGGGAGGGCCTTGGGGGTGGGACGCCAGGAGCTTCCTGCAGACACAGCAGCCAGGCCAGCCTATCCTGGGACTCACAGCTGTGGGAGGGAAGAGAGGCGCGGAGAGCTGACTGGGGTGTGATTCTGCTGCATTTCCCTCTAGTTTCAAAGGTTCTTGCTGTCTTTCTGCTTTAATTCTCCTCTCCCCTCTCCCCATATCATGCTCAACCCCCCACCTTGGTCCTTCCCTAGGCCCCCCACCCCACGGGACCAAGACATGGAGAATAAACAGCTTCTGTTTCTGAGGGCTGAGTCTGTGTGAGACACTGTGCTGAGCACGCCCCTGGTTATCTCAGTTAATCTTCAAAATCACCTTTCGAGATAGTTGTTAATTATCCCTGCTTTACTCACAATGAGCTGAGGCTCTACTTGATCTGGTTGAGAGTCCACCCAGCCTGGTTCACCCCCAATGGCCAGGCCCCAGGGCACAAACACCCATGGTCCCCGAGCGCTTGACGTAGGTGGAAGGCACAGGGTCTGAGCCTCAGAAGTTCCACTTGGTTCTGCCCTGGCTCCAAACCACACTCATTCGGGTGGCATCTGTTCTCTCTTTCCAACTCATACAGCAAACAAGGGCAAGGTGAGCTCAGAGGGAGCTGGCAGGCACATTCTGGCTCCTGGAAGGTTGGGGCGAGGCTGGGGAGACGGGTCCTGCTAAGGGGGGCTGGGTGGGGCAGAGGCATGCTCCGGCTGTGAGGCTGTCTGACGGCTGACTCCCCTTTCAGGTCACTGAACAAAGATTCTCGACCCCCTCAGGCATGCAGGGGCCAAGGCTGACTCTGCCAATGGAGCAGGAGGGTGGGAGGAGACTTGGCGTCTTGAGGACCGCAAGCACTTACGTTCATAAAGGGAACGGTGACCTGCAAGGCAACAAAAGAAACGGAAACGTGTTCGAAGAGTGTCATCCTGAAAAAGGCCCCAAGGGTGAGATTAGTCGCTGGGCTCCACCTCACCTCACCTCACCCGGCTCTGCCATCAGTGGGCCTACTGGTCCCAGATCTGAGTCTCCAGCTTGCAGCTTGAGCCCAATTGTGACAGGCCAATTCATCACCCCATCTTCCAGTGGGCTCCCCCACCTCTGCCGGCCTCTGTGTTACCGGTTCTCCTAGAGCTGTCACAGAGGGTTTTACAGGCTGTCTCTCTCTCAAAGGGCAAGCGGGGGCTGGAACACCAGCTGCCCAGGAGGCCGTGTGCCCCACTGTGTCCACCTGGGCAAGGGGCGCCTTTCCTCACCCAGAGACACCATCTGCTCCCCACCAGTGTGCTCCTGGAGCCCGGCATGGACCAGCACTGCTTCTAACTCACTCAAAGATGCTCACGGTGTGGTCTGTGGACCAGTCCAGGCACCACCTGGGAGCTGGTTAGATACGTAGCATCTCAGGCCCCTCCACCAGCCAAAGGAGTCAGAACATGTGTTTTAACAAGGCCCCAGGTGATTATCTGCGCATTGGAGTTTGACAAGGTTGTGGCGCCTTCCCCTAGGTGCCCAGAGTTTCTCCTTTTAAAATGTTCATTTGCTGATAAATAAATAAGCATTTCTTTTGAATGTTTAAAGTAAACGTTAAACGCTCTTCGTTGCCGCACACGGCTTCCTCTGGTTGCGGTGGGGACTCCCTTGTTGCAGTGCACAGGCTGGCGCTGCCATGGCTTCTTACTGCTCAGCATGGGCTCCAGGCACACGAGCTTCAGCTCCGGAGTCGTGGCGCACAAGCTTAGCTGCTCCGTGGTGTGTGGGATCTCCCTGGGCCAGGGATGGAACCTGTGTCCCCTGCGTTGGATTCTTAACCACCGGACTACCGGGAAAGTCCCTGCCCAGACTTTCAAATCCTCCAATTGTTTGGCTTCTTCCAGTCTTCAATTCTTCACACCAGTTATGACTGTATGCTGCATACCTGTGCTGGTGCGATGGGTTCCTAAAGGATTTCACTGGTTTTGTCTTCACATCACCTACAGTCAGCCCTTCCCCATGCCCCTGCACCCCTCTTACTCCAGAGCCTTTCCGGCACCACGCTGCCTTCAGGAGTCATTTATCTGGGTGCAGACTTAATTTAGACTGAGCTTCAGCGGCTTTTCCCTCCCCGACTTCCCTGCGTGCTCACTGCCTTCTCACTGCCCATTGCCCGCCCTCCCCCGCCTCAGGGATCCTCTGCCCATCACATAGTCCCAGTTCTTAAGACACGTATTGCCTAGTGATGGAAAGACACTTAATAAACCTTATGAACCAGAGATGCACAGACCAGGGGCTGTGAGAACACAGAGGAGGGGCAGCTACCTACATGGGGAAAAGTTCCAGAGAACATGTTATGTTCCATGAGCAGAGTTCTAAAAGCGGTGTGGGGGCTTGTCCAGCAGACAAAGTGCAGAGGGTGGGATGCACAGTCCAGGAGTGTGAAAGAACACAAAGGCAACATACAGTTCTCAGGAACTGTGAGGATCCAGGAAGGCTGAGGTAGGCATGAGGCAGGAGAGGCTGCAAAGCAGGCAAGTACATGGGATTTAATGCTTATGGAGACAATGGGGGCTCCTGAAGGGTTTCAGTAGGGGAGACCATAATCTCTCACTTTCTCCATCTGTTTCATTTCTGCCCATCCTTCAGGGCTCTGAGAAGCCTTCCCCAGCTGCCTCATCGTGATGCAGTCTCTCTTTCTGCATTGCTACTGTAATGCCTTTCCATGAGCCACTTTTCAGATCCTGTCTTGGTGTAATGCTTGTCAACTTTCGTGTGGGAACATCGTGACTCCTGCACTAAATTATGAGTCCTCCGGGGTCAGGAGTTGCATGTTATACTCTATCCTATCCTGCAGCTTTATACACAGTCCCTGGCACACAGCAGGCACTTAATAAAAGTGATCACTTCCCCATATGGGCTTCCCTGATGGCTCAGATGGTAAAGAATGTGCCTGCAATGCAGGAGACCTGGGTTCGATCCCTGGGTTGGGGAAAGATCCCCTGCAGGAGGGCATGGCAACCCACTCCAGTATTCTTGCCTGGAAAAGTCCATGGACAGGGGAGTCTGGCGGGCTTCAGTCCATAGGGTTGCAGAATCCGACACAACTGAGCGACTAACACATACATATATATCCTTCCCCATACAGCGTTTCTTTTACAGGCCTGGCAGTAATGACCCTGATTGACACCAGAGGGCAGTGTATCTCTCCACTCACGTCTCATCTATAGTCAGAGCATCCTTGTTGGAAACGTTTGACTGCTGAAATGTGTGGTGAGCCATGCTTCAGGGTTCATTGGGGGCGTTTGTTGGGACTTGGGGTGAGAAGGTGAACCTCAGCCTTGGGAGGACTTATACACCATCACAAAAACACCACTCCTCCTTCTCTTGCTTCACTGGCCTGCTCACCCTCGAGACGGCTCAACAGAGAGACCCTAGCGACCTGAGGTTGGAGGAGCCAGCCGTGGTCCACTCTCCTGAAAGTCTTGGTCTGTTCCCCTGGGATATGTCCAGGCCACTTTAGAAAGCAGGGAATTATGAAACCGTACAGGGAGAGCGTCCTTCCTTCTCTGCCCTCCGTGCCTGGCCTCCCTCTTTCAGCACCGCAAAGGCTGCACAGCAGAAGTGGCCTGGAAAGGGAAGCAGGGCAGCACAGGCGGAGCCATGGGGCTGAAGGCCCATTCAAAGCCCAGATGTGCCACTCAGCAGGCACCCCATCGTGGGAGCTGGCCTTCTTTTTCATTTGTAAAAAGAGATTATGAAAAAACGCAGCTTACTAGTATGACTGTGAATAAAATGATTCACATATACAATGGCTCCTTGTAAACTCTAAGATACCTTCCAAACATGGTTATCTGTGCAGAAAAGGGATACCCAGACATTTTGTGACCACTTAAGTCTGGCCTCACAGTCGTCAACCAAGAAGGGACCTGTAAATGCATGTGGTCAACTAGCCAGGGCCCCGCCAGCCCCCTGGAGGGTCCAGTCCTGGTGGTGCAATTTAGCATTTCGATTCTGCACCCCAAGGGTGTTTATGGTTTCAGGTGGGCTTATTTTCTCCTTGCAAATAGATGTAAATAATCACAATAACTCCCTGAGCCTAAACAGCTTTCATTCTACAGTTTACCGTAAGTCTGAAATGGCAACCCACCCCAGTATTCTTGCCTGGAAAAATCCCATGGACAGAGGAGCCCGGTAGGCTACACTCCATGTGGTCACAGAGCCGGACACGACTGAGCGACTTCACTTTCTTTCTTTGTCTTTTCTCCTACATATGAATGCCTTCTGTTCTGAGAGCACGATCGTTAAGTCCAGTTTGCTTGTTAAGTCCAACAAAGTTAGCCTAGGAACCCAGCTAACATAACTGGCTCTGTAGTAATGTACTGCAATCGGTTTATAATACTTTCCACACAAATAATATGTAAAAGAAAAACATTTTTAATCTTAAACTACAGTACCTTGAAAACTACAGTAGTAAATAGCTGGCATTCAGGGGCTGGCAATTACGGAATAGGCAAGAAGATTACTGACTGGAGGAGGGAGAGGAGATGGGAGATGGTAGAGCTGAAGCACTGTCAACAATAGGAGACAGAGGGCAAGCTACAATTTCATTCACGCCTGATGTTGATGGCACAGGTTCTGGTTCCTTGCTGGATTCAATTCTATTTGTTGTTCAGTCACTAAGTCGTGTCTGACTCTTTGCGACCCTGTGGACTGCAGCACGCCAGGCTTCCCTGTCGTTCACTATCTCTTGGAGTTCACTCAGACTCATGTCCATGGAGTCAGCGATGCCATCCAACCATCTCATCCTCTGTCATCCCCTTCTCCTCCTGCCCTCAATCTTTCCCAGCATCAGGGTCTTTTCCAATGAGTCAGCTCTTCACATCAGGTGGCCAAAGTATTGGAGCTTCAGCTTCAGCGTCAGCCTTTTCAATGAATACTCAGGGTTGATTTTCTTTAGGTTTGACTGGTTTGATCTCCTTGCTTTCCAAGGGACTCTCAAAAGTCTTCTCCAACACCACAGTGTGAAAACATCAGTTCTTCGGCTTTTAGCCTTCTTTATGGTCTAACTCTCACATTTGAACATGACATCTGAAAAACTATAGCTTTGACTATATGGACCTTTGTTGGCAAAGTGATGTCTCTGCTTTTTAATATGCTGTTTAGGTTGGTCATAGCTTTTCCTTTAAGGAGCAAGCGTCTTTTAATTTCATGGCTGCAGTTACTGTCCAAGGTCATTTTGGAACCCAAGAAAATAAACTCTGTCACTGTTCCCATTTTTTCCCTGACTATTTGCTATGAAGTGATGGGACCAGATGCCATGATCTTTGTCTTTTGAATATTGAGTTTTAAGCCAGTTTTTTCATTCTCCTCTTTCACNAAGGTCATTTTGGAACCCAAGAAAATAAACTCTGTCACTGTTCCCATTTTTTCCCTGACTATTTGCTATGAAGTGATGGGACCAGATGCCATGATCTTTGTCTTTTGAATATTGAGTTTTAAGCCAGTTTTTTCATTCTCCTCTTTCACCTTCATCAAGAGGTTCTTTAGTTCCTCTTTGCTTTCTGCCATTAGGGTGGTATCATCTGCATATCTGAGGTTATTGATATTTCTCTTGGCAATCTTGATTCTAGCTTGGGCTTTATCCAACCCGGGATTTCTCATGATGTAC
Organism: Neotragus pygmaeus; assembly: GCA_006410875.1. Classification (NCBI taxonomy): domain Eukaryota; kingdom Metazoa; phylum Chordata; class Mammalia; order Artiodactyla; family Bovidae; genus Neotragus; species Neotragus pygmaeus. Next base: position 398,980 of record SJYV01041481.1, on the reverse strand, counting down.
TATGTGTATAAGTTAAAGAAGCAGGGTGACTATACAGCCTTGACCAATTTTGAACCAGTCCATTGTTCCTTGTCTGGTTGTAACTGTTGCTTCTTGACCTGTATACAGGTTTCTCAGAAGGCAGGTAAGGTGGTCTGGTATTCCCATCTTTTTAAGAATTTTCCACAGTTGGTTGTGATCCACACAGTCTAAAGCTTTAGTGTAGTCAATGAAGCAGATGTTTTTCTGGAATTCCCTTGCTTTGTCTATGATTCAACAGATGTTGGCAATTTGATGTCCAGTTCCTCTGCCTTTTCTAAATCCAGCTTGTACATCTAGTTCTTAGTTCACATACCGTTGAAGCCTAGCTTGAAGGATTTTGAGCATGACAGTGTGTGAAATGAGTGAAACTGTGCAGTAGTTTGAACATTCTTTGGTATTGCCCTTCTTTGGGATTGGAATGAAAACTGACGTTTTCCAGTCCTGTGGTCACTGCTGAGTTTTCCACATTTGCCGCCATATTGAGTGCGGCACTTTAACAGCATCATGATGATTTGCCTAAAGTCATAATAACAAGTGTTTGAGTCAGGACGGAGTCAGGACTGAAGGGCCAGTGCTCTGGAGTTTCTGCCACATCTCTTGCATGATTAATTTCCGAGGCTTTGAGAAGAAGGTCCCTATGTACCCTTGCAGGGCCTGGACCGCATGGATTCCGTGGGAACAAACTCAGGGGCTGAGGGCAGCCAAAGAGAACGAAGGCTGTTGCCAGCTCCAGAGCCCAGGCCCACCCTCTGTGACCAGGACTTTCTGGAGCTCCCTCTCCACCAGCACCTCTCTTCACCCAGGATCCAGGTACCTTCCTCCGTGCCTCACACTTACGTGAACAGCTGGATCAGTGGTAGCCCAATCACGCCGGCTGTGCCTGAGCAGACAGCAGCTGGGGGTGCATCATGGCCAAGGGCACCAGTTCCTGCCAGAGAAGCGAGGAGAAGAAAGTCAGTGAGAGCTGGTGGGGGAGGCTGAGAGGACAGACGGGAGCACGCTGGCACCGGGCTGTGACCCCAGCACTCTGGAGTGGACACCCCCAAGGGGGCTTGTTTCCTGACCTCCACCACTGCCTTGGTCTGAGGTCCCCCCAGCCTGAGAACCTAGGCTCAGACCTCTAAGGACACATCCTATCCCGTCCTTGTTTCTTTCCCTCGGTGTCACTGCCTGGAACCCTCTGCCCGATGCAGCATCAGGACAAGAGCAACTTCCTGCTCTGGGAAGTGAGGCTCAGTGGGGGAAGGGAGTCCGGCTCCTCTTCCATGCTCCTGCAGGAGCATGCTGCCCTGTCCCCTGATGGATGTGTCCCTTTTGGCTGCATAGGGACCCCTCTCACTCTGGCCCCATATACTTCTTTCCCATCCCCTTACCCCATTCTTTCCTGGAATTGTCTGTATTCCCAGTGCCCAGAGTTGCTCACACCTTTCTCTTACTCCAATACCCTGACTCCTCAGGGCAACATGCCAACCAGACACTTGGGTGGATAAGTTCATGCTGGTGGAGGTGGAGGAGGTGAGATCCACTGAGGAATCCAGTGTAGGCAAATCATTGGGCATCCCTTCAAACCAAAATTCTTTATCCACTCAACCTTATTTAGAGGAGCATCTGGGTCCATCCTAGGAATGGGGTGTTGGGGACGGTGGGGAGAGGAAGGGTGCCCCCGATGGTGATGCTGGGCTGCTCACTGTCCTGAGGAAAGCCTGCTCCACTGGGTGCGTGTTTTTATTAGGGAGGGAACCTAACCATGAATGGGATGTGCTGAGCCACCTTCCACAGGGACAGAGCTGACAACCTTCAGGATCTCGGGCTCAGCCGGAAGCTGGAGGTCAAAGCACAGACATTTTCATGCCTCAAGGACTGCACCCCTCTGAGTTCAGCAGGTCTCAAGAACAGAGCTCCCAGATAAGTTGAGAAGGCAGTTGGTCACCTGCAGAGGTGCTCCATCCCCGCCTTCACCTCCTTCTAGATCTAGGCCTTAACAATGTCTTCAGTGCCTGCCTTGGATGTTCTGGACACTCAGGCTTTCTCTTCTAAAAGATGTTTTCTCTCATATGAAAATGTATGTTGTATGTAGCTGGATGTCAGAGTGGGACTCTTCCCACCTAAGTGTTGACTGAGATGCCAGTGGGTTGACATCAGAAGACTAAAGTGAGTTTGGAATAGGTCCCTCCTCTCTGGCCATGTGCAGGGAAATATACATGGGGGTGCACATCTGCTTCAGGATTCATGTTGTTGTTCACTTGCTAAGTCATGTCAGACNTGACCCCAGCACTCTGGAGTGGACACCCCCAAGGGGGCTTGTTTCCTGACCTCCACCACTGCCTTGGTCTGAGGTCCCCCCAGCCTGAGAACCTAGGCTCAGACCTCTAAGGACACATCCTATCCCGTCCTTGTTTCTTTCCCTCGGTGTCACTGCCTGGAACCCTCTGCCCGATGCAGCATCAGGACAAGAGCAACTTCCTGCTCTGGGAAGTGAGGCTCAGTGGGGGAAGGGAGTCCGGCTCCTCTTCCATGCTCCTGCAGGAGCATGCTGCCCTGTCCCCTGATGGATGTGTCCCTTTTGGCTGCATAGGGACCCCTCTCACTCTGGCCCCATATACTTCTTTCCCATCCCCTTACCCCATTCTTTCCTGGAATTGTCTGTATTCCCAGTGCCCAGAGTTGCTCACACCTTTCTCTTACTCCAATACCCTGACTCCTCAGGGCAACATGCCAACCAGACACTTGGGTGGATAAGTTCATGCTGGTGGAGGTGGAGGAGGTGAGATCCACTGAGGAATCCAGTGTAGGCAAATCATTGGGCATCCCTTCAAACCAAAATTCTTTATCCACTCAACCTTATTTAGAGGAGCATCTGGGTCCATCCTAGGAATGGGGTGTTGGGGACGGTGGGGAGAGGAAGGGTGCCCCCGATGGTGATGCTGGGCTGCTCACTGTCCTGAGGAAAGCCTGCTCCACTGGGTGCGTGTTTTTATTAGGGAGGGAACCTAACCATGAATGGGATGTGCTGAGCCACCTTCCACAGGGACAGAGCTGACAACCTTCAGGATCTCGGGCTCAGCCGGAAGCTGGAGGTCAAAGCACAGACATTTTCATGCCTCAAGGACTGCACCCCTCTGAGTTCAGCAGGTCTCAAGAACAGAGCTCCCAGATAAGTTGAGAAGGCAGTTGGTCACCTGCAGAGGTGCTCCATCCCCGCCTTCACCTCCTTCTAGATCTAGGCCTTAACAATGTCTTCAGTGCCTGCCTTGGATGTTCTGGACACTCAGGCTTTCTCTTCTAAAAGATGTTTTCTCTCATATGAAAATGTATGTTGTATGTAGCTGGATGTCAGAGTGGGACTCTTCCCACCTAAGTGTTGACTGAGATGCCAGTGGGTTGACATCAGAAGACTAAAGTGAGTTTGGAATAGGTCCCTCCTCTCTGGCCATGTGCAGGGAAATATACATGGGGGTGCACATCTGCTTCAGGATTCATGTTGTTGTTCACTTGCTAAGTCATGTCAGACTCTTTGTGACCCCATGGACTGCAGCACACCAGGCTTCCCTGTCCTTCACTGTCTCCTGGAGTTTGCTCAGATTCATGTTCACTGAGTCAGGATTCATGAGTGCTTTGTAAAAGAGAGATGGGTCAATAATCTGGTGAAGATTTGATGAGGAAGATTTCCTTGGCAAGAGCTGTTGCTGAGTCGTGAATCTCTCACTCCAACCAGCAAAAGAGGCGGGAGGGCCAAGGAACTGGCAGGGGTCATTGGCTTGGGTCCTGCCCAATAGTGCCACCTGGAGGCGTGAGAAGACCCCAGTCGAGGAGGCCAGGCCTCCAGATGCCCCAGGGGCTGAGGAGGAGTAGCCAAGAAGGCCAGGAATAGAGATGATGTGTTTGCCTGGGGTAAGGGACCATCAGGGAACCTCAGAAGAGCCCCAGAAAGCATTCACAAAAGCAGGAACCAGTCTAAAGCTACTCTGCTCTCTAACCAGTAAGAATTCTCCATTTCGCAGCAGCTCTTGAGGACAGTGGGAGGGAGGGTAAGAGCAGGGGGAATGTAGACAGCAAGGGATTTTGCACAATGCCCCAGTTGCAGCAGATCCAAACTGGAGAATATGAGAAAAGTAATGCTCTTGGGTGGGGAGTATTTTGATTATCACTCATGACTGACAGTCTAATTTCTGAGCTGAAACTGCATCTATAACTTAGAGTGACTATGAGACTGTCACCTAGGAGGGAATGAAAAAGCAATGGGCCTGGCATAAGTTTTACTCTAGGGGCAGGGGCAGATTTCTCCCACTGAATACATTTTAAACTAAAGGGATACTTGATCGTACACCATGATCAAATGGAATTTATCCCAAGGATGCAAGGATTCATCAATATACATATATTAATTAGAGTGATACATGACATTAACAAACTGAAGAATAAAAACCATATAATCATCTCAGTATATGTAGAAATTTTTTGACAAAATTCAACACCCATTTATGATAAAAATTCTCCAGAAAGTGGGCACAGAGGGAACATAACTCAACATAGAAAAAGCTATATACAACAAATCCATAGCTAACTTCATTCTCAAGGGTGAAAAACTGAAAGCATTTCCTCTAAGATTAGGAATAAGACAAGGATATTCACTCTCACCACTTTTATTCAACATGGTTTTGGAAGTCCTAGACACAGTAATCAGAGAAGAAAAAGAAATAAATTCAAATTGGAAAAGAAGTAAAACTGTCACTGTTTGCAGATGATGTGATACTATATATAGAAAATCCTAAAGATGCTACAAGAAAATTGCCAGAGCTCAACTATGAATTTGGTAAAGCTGCAGGTTACAAACTTAATACACAGAAATCTATTGCATTTCTATACACTAAAAATGAAAGATCAGAAAGAGAAATTCAAGAAACAATTCCATTTACCAGGCATCAAAAAGAATAAAATACCTAGGAATAGAGCTACCTAAGGAGACAAAGGACTGTACTCTGAAAACTATAAGACACTGACGAAAGAAATAAAAGATGGCGCAAACAAATGTAGAAATATACCATGTTCTGGGGTTGGATGGATTCATACTGTGAAAATGACTATACTATACCAAAGCAATCGACAGATTCAATGCAACCCTATCAAATTACCAATAGCATTTTTCACAGAATTGGAACAAAAAATTTTGCAATTTGTATGGAAACACAATAGAAGACCCCGAATACCCAAAATTATCTTAAGAAAGAAAAATGGAGCTGGAGGAATCAGGCTTCCAGATTTCAAGCTATACTATAAGCTACAGTAATCAACAGTATGATGCTGGCACAAAAACAGAAATTAGATCAGTGGGACAGAATAGAAAGTTCAGAGATACACCCATGTACCTATGGTCACCTAATCTATGACAAAGGAGTCAAGACTATACAATAGAGAGAAAACAGTCTCTTCAACAAGTGGTGCTGGGAAAACTGGCCAGCTACAAATAAAAGAATGAAGTTAGGATACTCTCTAATATCATATACAAAATAAACTCAAAATAGATTAAAGATCTAAATGTAAGGCTGGAACTATAAAGCTCTTAGAGGGAAACATAGGCAGAACACTCTTTGACATAAATCTCAGCAAGATCTTTTTTGATCCACTTCCTAGAATAATGAAAATAAAAGCAAAAATAAATAAATGGGATCTAATTAAATTTAAAAGCTTTTGCAAAGCAAAGGAAACCATAAACAAAATGAAAAGACAACCCACAGAATAGGAGAAAATATCTGCAAATGAATTGACCAACAGGGATTAATCTCCAAAATATACAAACAGCTCATGCAACTCAGTATCAAAAAAACAACACAGTCAAAAAGTATTTATGTACGGTAGAAACCAACACAAATATTATAAAGCAGTTATCCTCTGATTCAAAATAAATGAAAATTTGAAAAATGGACAGAAGATCTAAATATACACTTCTCTAAAGAAGATATACAAGGAGGCTGAAAATCACATGGAAAGATGTCCAACATCCTAATTAGCAGAGAAATGCAAATCAAAACTACAATCAAAATTATCATCTCCCATAAATTAGAACAGCCATTATCAAAAAAATCTACAAATAAGTGCTAGAGAGGGTGTGGAGAAATGAGAACTCTCCTAACACTGTTGGTAGGAATGTAAATTCATATAGCCATTATGGAAAATTAATATGGAGAGTATTAAAAATCTAAAAACAGAACTACCGTATGACCCAACAATCCCACCCCTGGGGATATACCCAGAGAAAAGACATAATTCAGAAAGATACATGCAATTCCATGTTCCCAGCAGCACTCTTCACAACAGCTAAGGCATGGAAGCAACCTGAGTGTCTGTCAACAGAGGAATGGATAGGGAAGGTGTGGTGCATGTGTAATGCAATATGACTCAGCCATTTGTTGCTGTTATTTAGTCACTAAGTCGTGTCTGACTCTGTGAGACTCTATGGAGTCCACCAGGCTCCTCTGGGTTTCCTAGGCAAGTATACTGGAGTGAGTTGCCATTTCCTTCTCCAGGGGATCTTCCTGATTGAACCCATGTCTTCTACTTGGCAGGAGGATTCTTTACCAGTAAGTCACCTGGGAAGCCTTTACTCAGCCACAGAAAAGAACAAAATAATGCCACTTGCAGCAACATAGATAGACCTAGAGATTGTCATAGAGTGAAGTAAGTTAGACACGGAAAGACAAACATCATACCATGTCGTTTATATATATAATTTCTTAAAAAGTACATACAAATGAATTTAATTACAAAACAGAAGAGGAGTCACAAATGTAGAAAACAAATTTATGGTCACCAGGAGATGTGGGGGGAGGATAAACTGGAAATTGGGATTGACATATATACACTCCTATATATAAAATAGATAGCTAATAAGAACATGCTGTATAGCATAGGGGACTCAACTTAATACTCTGTAATGAACTGTATGGGAAAAGAATCTAAAGCCCCTACGCTGGGAAAGACTGAAGGCAAAAGGAAGGGGGCGACAGAAAATGAGGCGGTTGGATAGCATCACCAACTCAATGCCACGTTGCTGTTGTTGTTATTCAGTCACAAAATTGTGTCCAGCTCTTTGCAAACTGCAGCACACCAGGCTTCCCTGTCCTTCACTATCCTCGGGGGAGTCTGGTATGCTGTCGTCCAAGGCGTTGCAAAGAGGTGGACATGACTTAGTGACTGAACAATAACAACAAATAACAGATTCACTTTGCTGTGCAGCAGGAACTAACAACATTGTAAATCAACAATATGCCAACAGAAATTTTTTAAAAAATAAAGTGATAGAGCTCCTAGATTTTGATCAATGAAAGTGAGACAAAACACAAGTTACAGACTAGGAGAAATGAAAATGGAATATTACCACATATGCTGCAAACATAAGGAAACTAAAGGGTATCAAAACAACTTTATGCCAATAATCTAAAAATATAGATGAAATGAATACATTTATGGAATAATGTAACCTACCAATATTTCCTCAAGAAGAAATAAATTACTTGAAAGGTAATGTGAAGAAATCAAATCATCAAAAGTTGACTTTCAAAATAAAGAAGGAAAAAAGAAAACACGTAGGCCCAGAGAGCTTCACAGGAAACACCTACCAAACATTTAATAAAGAAATCATCCTATCTTACACAAAGCATTCCAAGAACAGAAAAAGAAGAAACACTCTAAGTCATCTTACTATCACTTTTCACTAGCAACAAACAGAAAACGTAATTTTAAAGACATCATATAAAATAATGAGATAATTATTAAGTCCTNACTTGGCAGGAGGATTCTTTACCAGTAAGTCACCTGGGAAGCCTTTACTCAGCCACAGAAAAGAACAAAATAATGCCACTTGCAGCAACATAGATAGACCTAGAGATTGTCATAGAGTGAAGTAAGTTAGACACGGAAAGACAAACATCATACCATGTCGTTTATATATATAATTTCTTAAAAAGTACATACAAATGAATTTAATTACAAAACAGAAGAGGAGTCACAAATGTAGAAAACAAATTTATGGTCACCAGGAGATGTGGGGGGAGGATAAACTGGAAATTGGGATTGACATATATACACTCCTATATATAAAATAGATAGCTAATAAGAACATGCTGTATAGCATAGGGGACTCAACTTAATACTCTGTAATGAACTGTATGGGAAAAGAATCTAAAGCCCCTACGCTGGGAAAGACTGAAGGCAAAAGGAAGGGGGCGACAGAAAATGAGGCGGTTGGATAGCATCACCAACTCAATGCCACGTTGCTGTTGTTGTTATTCAGTCACAAAATTGTGTCCAGCTCTTTGCAAACTGCAGCACACCAGGCTTCCCTGTCCTTCACTATCCTCGGGGGAGTCTGGTATGCTGTCGTCCAAGGCGTTGCAAAGAGGTGGACATGACTTAGTGACTGAACAATAACAACAAATAACAGATTCACTTTGCTGTGCAGCAGGAACTAACAACATTGTAAATCAACAATATGCCAACAGAAATTTTTTAAAAAATAAAGTGATAGAGCTCCTAGATTTTGATCAATGAAAGTGAGACAAAACACAAGTTACAGACTAGGAGAAATGAAAATGGAATATTACCACATATGCTGCAAACATAAGGAAACTAAAGGGTATCAAAACAACTTTATGCCAATAATCTAAAAATATAGATGAAATGAATACATTTATGGAATAATGTAACCTACCAATATTTCCTCAAGAAGAAATAAATTACTTGAAAGGTAATGTGAAGAAATCAAATCATCAAAAGTTGACTTTCAAAATAAAGAAGGAAAAAAGAAAACACGTAGGCCCAGAGAGCTTCACAGGAAACACCTACCAAACATTTAATAAAGAAATCATCCTATCTTACACAAAGCATTCCAAGAACAGAAAAAGAAGAAACACTCTAAGTCATCTTACTATCACTTTTCACTAGCAACAAACAGAAAACGTAATTTTAAAGACATCATATAAAATAATGAGATAATTATTAAGTCCTAGCAGAGAAGGCAGTGGCACCCCACTCCAGTACTCTTGCCTGGAAAATCCCATGGATGGAGGAGCCTGGTGGGCCGCAGTCCATGGGGTCGCTAAGAGTTGGACACGACTGAGCGACTTCACTTTCACTTTTCACTTTCATGCATTGGAGAAGGAAATGGCAACCTCCTCCAGTGTCCTTGCCTGGAGAATCCCAGAGACCAGGGAGCCTTGTGGGCTGCCATCTATGGGGTTGCACAGAATCAGATACGACTGAAGCGACTTAGCAGCAGCAGCAGCATTAAGTCCTAGGTGTATATGATCCCCTGGAGTAGAAAATGGCAACCCATTCCAGTATTCTTGACTGAGAAATTCCATGGACAGAAGAGCCTAGCAAGTTACAGTCCATGAGGACTGTGATGGTCGGACACAACCGAGAACACACACACATGTAATACAGCTATATAGGAGACAACAGAGGACGAGATGGTTGGATGGCATCACTGACTCCCTGGACATGACTTTGAGCAAGCTCCAGGATATGTTGAAAGACAGGGAAGCCTGGCGTACTACAGTCCATGCGGGTTGCCAAGAGTTGGACACAATTCAGCAATTGAACTACAATATAGGGATTTTTTTTAGAAATCTTTAAAATTTTACAGAAAGACTTAAAGATGCCTAAATAAATGGAGGGGTATACTAAAAAGATAAAATAAAAAGTAAAGAGATGTTTGAAGAAAAAAATCAAAGTTGCTTTTTGGGCACAAATCATGCAACATGCTTGCTTAACCAGTTACTTTATAGAAAAATGGTCTGTGGAAATGGAAGAACTCTAAAAAATTTGTCCCAACATCTTTACTTCTCTAGAAGAAGAAATCAAATTCAGAGAGGACAAGTGACTTACTTAACCACACACAGCAAGATAGAGATGGAACTGGAGAGGCACTGGGAGCAGAGCCTCCTGGCCCCTGCTGTCTCTCCTCCCAGCACATCTGCCCTTACCTCACCAGGAGCTAAGGTGTCCCTAAAGCTGGGTTTCTCACACTGGCTTGATGGTAACAATCCACCTGAACCACACATTAAGGCAGAGACTCCAGATCTCCTGAAGCAGTATCTCCAGAGGAGGGACCCAGAATCTGCATCTTTAGCAGGTTTGAATCTTGCCATCTGGTCCTTTTGGGAAAAGAGGCAGGAATGAAGGTCTTTGGGAGGATTTCAGGCTGGAGGCAGCAGGGGAGGTGGATGACTTTGCGGAGCCTGTGGCATCATCTGCTGCCCATAACAAGGCTGGATCTGGATTCTGTGTCCTCAGGGCAAACAGGCCAGAAGGAGGACGAGGGGAGTGCAAGGAGGACCAAAGGTAACAACACAGTGTCTCTGGGTGGGATGGAGCCGATAGTGGTCAGGATGGGGAACCTTAAGGCCATTCTTCTAGTGAAAGATGGGGGAGCATAAAAGCCACCCTGATCTGATCTCATTTACAAAGCAGAAATAGAGACACAAACATAGAGAACAAATGTATGGATCCCAAGGGGGAAAGGAGGGGTGGGATGAATTGGGAGATTAGTATTGAAATATACACACTACCACATATAAAAAAAGATACCTAATGAGAACCTGCTGTATACAGCACTCTACTCAGTGCTCTGTGGTGACTTAAGTGGGAAGGAAATCCAAAAAAAGAGGGGATATATGTATACGTATAGCTGATTCACTTGGCTGAAGAATAGAAACTAACAGCATTGTAAAGCAGCTCTACTTAAAAAAAAAAATAGCCTCCCTGATAGAATGTGTTGGAAATGGGTTTCCCAGTCCCCATGAGGCCAGGGGTCTGTGCTCTCTCTGAAGGACCCCGGCCCTCAGTGACTTCAGCACCCAGAGGCAGGGTCATCTCCCTCACCGCCTGGACCAAGACAGGAAACTCCTGCCGCAGCTGGCACCAGCCCATGTAATTAACGATCAGCTGCCCCTTGCACCCTGCTTGGCCCCCTTTGGAGCACAAGTTAATTGAGCAGGGCCTAAGCACAGGCTGATCTCAATTTCTTCTGATGCAATTAAGCCTTCTCCAGTCATTTATTAACTCATGAAATCGACACAGCAGGTTAGCAGCTCCTAAGAAGAGCAGTTATTTTCCCCCTCACTCCCTGTCTCCGCAGACATCAATGCTCTGGCATGGCTGGCGGAGGGAATCAGACAAAGGGGCTCCTTTTACTCTAATTGTGCCTATGGCCATTTCCAAGCCCTGACTCCCGGGATGAGGGTGGGAAGACTTGGTGGTCAGATTGGTCCCTTTGCCCCAGAGGAGGTACCACAGCAGCAGAGAGGTGTGTGCTGTTTGAGTAGGGGCCTCTCTGAGAGATACAGGGAAACTCAGCAAATCGTCAAGGGAAAAGAGAACCTCAATATAATAACGATAGTAAACAGGCAGTTTATAAAACAGAATCAAAAAGCTAATGAGAAAAACGAAGAGATGCCCAAACTCAACATAATCTAGGAAATGCAAATGGAAACCATAGTGAGCTCTCCGTCTATACTTGTAGACTAGCAAAAATTGGTGGGGATTTAGGGGCACTGCTGGTGGGGTGTAGTTATAACAGCTGTTGAGGGGCAGACTTGCCACTACTTGGTCGTATTAAGTTCAGACCCCATGAGACAGCAACTCTGCTCCTGGGTCTATGTCCAAATTTCTCAATATATCCATATGGGGCCATGTGCGAAGATGTTCATCCCTGTGTTTTTTATGGTGTCAGAGAACTGGAAGCAAGCTCAGTGATCATCACTGGAGAGTATAAAGTCAGGTAGACATAAACCTCAGAGGATAATGCAACTGCTGAGAGCAATGGAGCAATCGGACCAGAGTGACACAGAGCGCCAGGGATAAATGTTAGCAGAGGGCTAGGTTAAAAAAAAAACCACACAAACAGAATTAGATGGATAACACTGCTTATATACATTTAAAATACAAGCACATAGACCAACAATTTACATTTGCAAGAACATATACTGGGACTTCCCCGATGGTCCAGCAACCGGCTTAAGAATCCTCCTGCCAATGCAGGGAACACGAGTTCGACATCTGGTCCAGGAAGAACCCATGTGTCGTGGGGCAACTAAGCCCATCTGCCACAACTACTGAGGCCCTCAGGCCCTAGAGCCTGTGCCCCACAAGAGAAGCCGCCACACTGAGAAGCCTGCACACCGAAACTCCAGAGCAGCCCCTGCTCACCGCAGCTAGAGAAAAGCCTGAGCAGCAAAGAAGGCCCAGCACAGCCAAAAATAAACACATCAAACTGAAAAAAGAAAAGATCCCACAGTCACCAAACTACGCTTAAAAAAAAAAAGCAAAACCAAAATAACAACCCCCTCACCCAAGTTTATGATACAGAGAACAGGTTGGTGGTTGCCAGAGGTAGGGAGTGGAGGTGGAAGAAATGGATGAAGAAGGTCAAAAGGGTTAAGAGGGTCCAGTTATAAAATAAATAAGTCGTGGAGAAATAAGATATAGCATGGTGACTAATACTCTATTGTACATCTGAAAGTTTCCACGAGAGTAGACCTTAAAACTTCTCATCATAAGAAAAACATTTTTTGGCCACTGGTCATGGGTGATAAGTAGACTTACTGTGGTGATCATTTTGCAATGTATACAAATATGAAATTACTATGTGATATATACCTGAAATCAATACACTGTTATCTGTCAATTTTGCCTCAATAAATAAAACAAAATCCAGAATACATACCCAAATTGTATATGCTTTAAATATGTTAGAATGGCTGACTGTGGAAGGAGGAGAATGAAAACAGGAATAAAAGGGAAAAAAAATAATAGAGAAGGGCCTTGCCCAGACCAGTGATGAATCATATTGTGGACTATCTGAGAAGTAATACTGAGAAGTATAATTAACTTAACCTTCTACATATGAGGTCCAAACCAAACAAAAGGAAAGGGGTCTCTCACCACCCCCAGGAGGCCCTCCATGCTGCACACTTCTATCTGACCTTCCTATCTGTTCTCAGGTAACTGTATTGTCGCCACACTGGGGTCAAGAGGGTATATTTTCTTAAAATGACAGACCATTTAAGGGCATTGGAATCTGTCTTCATAAAGCTCCACTCCAGTGTTCTGCACATTTTAGACTGTGGGATGGTAGATCTAATGGGGAAGCTGCTTTGTATGCAGAGCGTGGGCTGCCTTATGCAGATGACACTTGTCTCTGCGGCTCTTGGGGTCAGGATTCCCGATTATGGGCTGTTCTCTCCGCTTCAGAGAGATGACTGTGGAGGTCAGCAAGCATGCTAAAGGCTTGGTTCACCTTGGACTCAACTCTCTTTCCCTTTCTGCCTTTCAAAACAACATTCATCCCTTCTGACAGAGTTTTTCTGTGTGCATCTTGTTTGATGTTCAGACATGGCAGTTTTTTAATTTCTCTTATTTCACAGAAAATACTCAGCTCAGAAAAGCGAAGTGGCTCAGCCAAGGTCATACAGCTATTTTGGGGAGAGCCACGACACCCTGCCCTCACCATTCTTCCATGCCCATTGTAGTTCTTGCTCTGCAAGGAACACAGGCCCTGTGCCATGGTCCCATTTCCATGTCACCCCAGCTTTTCTGACTCCACGTTCTATTTCCTGACTCACCACTCGAGGGAGGGACAGGGGCATCATGGCCTGTGTGTTGGGAAGATGCATTGGTCTATATGGTTCACTGGGATTTCTCTCCATCTGTATTTGATCTCTACTGGCATTTGGGAGGTGTTCCGGGATCCCAAGGCAGCAGGCCTCCAGCCCGCCGACTATGAACAGGCTTTGTTAGGAAAGCAGAACCATCTGTGGGGTTTGTTTCTCCTTGCTAGAAAGATGTCAGCAGTCTGGAAGAGATCCAGGTGAGAATTCAGGCCACTGAAAGGAAGTAAAGTTTGAGGCCAGACGGCGATAAGGAGAGGCAAGGCGCTAGGCTAACAGGTGGACCAGAAGGAGCTACCCTGTGAGGGGTGGGTCTCAGGGCCATAGAGCCATCTAACTCAGAGTAGCAGGAAGGGGGAGGCTTGCTCAAGCTGTCCAAAGAGACGGATGTGAAGTAATGGGATAAAAGGAGACCAAAGACACTGAGACCAAATTAAGGCAAATCTCACAGGACACAAACAAATGTCAACAGTGAGATTTGAAATCTGTCAACCTACACTGCACAGGGAGGCTTGGGGAGCATTATGGAGCTGCCCCTTCTCCTGACTCAAGTCTAGAGACCTGGCCTATTCACGCTGCTGGTTGGGTTTGACTGGGCCAGGGTGAGGATACAGCAAGGATGGGACGAGGCAGCTTCTGGGTTTGGGGGGCTTAATAATTGCACCAGGATTTATTCAGGATACTTAATCACTTAAACGAGAATATTCTAAAATGGGCAAAAGGGCCCTGAGAAGCACTTCCCTGGTGGCCCAGGGGTTAAGAATCCACCTGCCAATGTAGGGGACACAGGTTCGATCCCTGGTCTGGGATGATCCCACATGCTGCAGAGCAACCGAAGACCATGTGCCACAGCTACTGATCCCACACTCCAGAGCCCCTGAGCCTTTACTATTGAATCCTGTGTGCCTAGAGCCTGTGGTTCACAGCAAGAGAAGCCACTGCAATGAGAAGCTAAAGAGTAGCCCCTTTTCACTGTAACTATAGAAGCCCAGAGGCAGCAACAAAGATCCAGAACAACAACAAAAAAGAAACCATATTTATTTATTTAAAGGCCATTTGCAGGTGATAAAGCAATAGAGGCAGCAGGCCTTTTGCTACCTCTGCAGGTGGGGCAACACTTCGTGGAAACCATGGGAGAGCTCCGGGTAGAATCCTGTGGGCTTAGTGAGCAGAATGGGAAATTTACATCCAAAAATGCCTCCTATTCTTAATAGTTCACACACACTCAAGTCAATTGCATGCCACAACATATATGGCTCCTATTTCATATTCTGGGTTTGCTAATTCTCAAGTAATTCTTTGGGTGTCTTTGTGGAGTTCCGATAACTTTCTAAAAATTGACCTACATGATTTGTCAATATCATCTTGTGACGAGGGAGCAAAACTAAGGAAACAGTGTTTGTATCTCGATGAGTTGTATTTCTATCTGTGTTACATGCACTGATTTCTCTGGCTGTGAGAGTGGCCCGGGATGGCTTTTCCAGCTGAATCTTTATCACTTTGCACCCTGTAGATGGGGTAGGGAGGCTTCCCCAAGAAATCTTGGGGCTTCCAGCTCCCCACAAGAAGTGGAGTTGGAAATAGGAGTCCTATTTCATCCACTGGTCCCTGAGGGCTGAAGGGGGTGAAAACTGCTTGTGGCCAGATTACTCATCAGGGAAAGCTCCAGAACAGACTGGATACAGATAAGCCATGCTCTCTCAGAAAACAGGTTACAAAAGAGCAACTTTACATTTTTGTGTGTGTGCAATAGGAAAACATATTGCATAATAGGGAAACATACACTATTTATAGCTTTCCCCCTTCTCTGCTTTCTGCTAATCTGTGTCTACCAGCTCATCTGGACTGGAGAATAAAAGGTAAATCAGGAGACACCATTCTATTTGAATAGATATGACCTGACCTGAATACACTTAGACAATGAAAGGAGAAGAGAAGAAATTCAAGAGCTGGCACAAAAGGTACTTGAAAAGCATTCTGGAGAGACTGCAAAGGGGAGCAGACCTGAGGTGGCTGCCATGTGCACGAGACACTGGGAGAGGTGGAAATGGGAAAGAGGTTGTTTAGTCGCTCAGCTGTGTCTCACTCTTGGCGACCCCATGGACTGCAGCACGCCAGGCTTCCCTCTTCTTCACCATCTTCCGGAGCTTGCTCAAACTCACGTCTACTGAGTTGGTGATGCCATCCAACCATCTTGTCCTCTGTCATTCCCTTCTCCTCCTGCCTTCAATCTTTCCCAGTGTCATCAGCCTTTTTTAATGAGTCAGTTCGTCACATCAGGTGGCCAAAGTGTTGGAGCTTCAGCTTCTACATCAGTCCTTCCAATGAATACTCAGGATTGATTTCCTTTAGGGTTGACTGGTTTGATCCCCTTGAAGTCCAAGGGACTCTGAAGTTAAAGAGGAGTTTTCAGTATTTTCTATATTATGAATGAAATTTATTCCCTTGGGAGTTCCCAAAATCTTCAATAAAGGTTTACATTCCTTTCCACATAGGTTTTGCATATTGGATTGAGTTTAAATAAGCACCTTGAGGAGACCGAGCCCATAGGGCAACTTTTCCTTTTCTTTCACAGGATATCATCATAAAGGAGGATGATTTGTCCAGAGATAGACAATTTGTGGAGAAGATTTTTGAGAGTCCCTCGGACTGCAAGGAGATCCAACCAGTCCATCCTAAAGGAGATCAGTCCTGGGTGTTCATTGGAAGGACTGATGTTGAAGCTGAAACTCTAATACTTTGGCCACCTGATGAGAAGAACTGACTCATTTGAAAAGACCCTGATGTTGGGAAAGACTGAAGGCAGGAGGAGAAGGGGATGATAGAGGATGAGATGGTTGGATGGCATCAGTGACTCAATAGACATGGGTTTGGGTAAACTCCAGTAGTTACTGATGGACAGGGAGGCCTGGCAAGCTGCAGTTCATGGGGTCGCAAAGAATTGGACACGACTGAGTGACTGAACTGAACTGAACCAGTAACTCTTGGGCCTCCCCTGAGGCTCAGCTGGTAAAGATTCTGCCTACAATGTGGGAGACCTGAGTTTGATCCCTGGGTTGGGAAGATTCTCTGGAGAAAGAAAGCCTACCCACTCCAGTATTCTAGCCTGGAGAATTTCATGGGCTATAGTCCATGGGGTTGCATACAGTCAGACACGACTGAGTGACTTTCACCAGTAACTCTCAGAGGTGGGAGGATGCCAATTTAGGTCACGTTGGAAAGAGATAGAGAGATTAGTGTTTATGAACTTCCTAAGCAGAAAGACAGAGAAGATAGGGATTTGGTAGGAAATATGAATTATATACCAGCAAATTTGGAAAACTCAGCAGTGACCACAGGACTGGAAAAGGTTAGTTTTCATTCCAATCCCAAANGGCAGGAGGAGAAGGGGCTGACAGAGGATGAGATGGTTGGATGGCATCACTGACTCGATGGACATGAGTTTGAGTGAACTCTGGGAGTTGGTGATAGACAGGGAGGCCTGGCGTGCTGCGATTCATGGGGTCACAAAGAGTCGAACACGACTGAGCGACTGAACTGAACGAATGATAAACAATTCCTCAAAATATTCCTAGTAAGTTGTCCCTCTGGGACCAGCCAACATCAGCTCCAGACTATGGCCAAGCTTGCATCTGTGTCTCTGACCCAGGGGGGGCCATGGTGATGTTTTTTAAATCTCTTCTTATTTGAATGACCACTCCTTAATTTTATACAGTTTTCCTACTTGTTACTTTGTGCTTTTCTTGGCAATCTCTTTGAATATTACCAGTTAGGCATATTAACACTTGTGGTGTCAAAACTACTGTAAATATTTTCCCCAGTATGAATTCCTTTACAGTGTATATGTTTTAAACTTTTAGGGAGCTAAATCTTTCGTCACTTTTTCTTCCCTGCTTGGCTTAGAAAGTTTTGCACACAGGGTTACGTAAGAAATGTTTCATTTAAAAAATTTAACTATTCATCCTGCAGGGATCTGTTTTTGTGCTCTTAGGGTTTCAGTTTTAGTTTTTTTTTTCTTAGATAGAAAGCCAGTTCTGCCGGGTAAGCCGAATTTTCTTAGACTAAATTTCCGTTTTTAGTACCTATTAATTTCAGATCCATTTATGTGCGGATCTGTTTCTAAATTCCCTATTCAATTCTACTTACCTACAATTATTCTTATGCCCCACTGTTTTAATTAACTTGATTTATCATAAGTTTTTAATGACTTGTAAGATTATATATACTTTTATTGAAGTATAGTTGATGTGCAATATTATATGTTTCAGGTATACAATAGTGATATACAATTTTTAACAGTAATAATCCCATCACAGTTATTATAAAATATTGGCTATATTCCCTGTGTTGTATTATATATTCTTGTAGCTTATTTATTTTATACACAGTAGTTTGTGCCTCCTAATCCCCTACTTCTATCTTGCCCCTCCCCTCTGCCCTCTCCCCACTGGTAATCCTTAGTTTGCTCTCTATATTTGTGAATCTGCTTCTTTTCTTTTTGGTTAAAATCACTAGTTTGTCTTATTTTTTTATATTCCACATATAAGTGACATCATGCAGTATTTTTCTTTCTCTATCTGACTTATTTAACTTAGAATGCTGCTGCTGCTAAGTCGCTTCAGTTGTGTCCAATTCTGTGCGACCCCATAGATGGCAGCCCACCAGGCTCTGCAAAACCCTCCAAATCCATCCATGTTGTTACAAATGGCAAACTTTATTTCTTTCAGCTGAGCAGTATTCCAACACACACACACTTGTGTGTATAGATATCTATATATGTATATATATATATATATATATATATATATATATACACATCTTTATTCTTCATCTGTATATGGACACTTAGCTCACTTCCATATGGTAAGACTACATTTTAACTTTTTATTACTGTGTAACATACAGTGAGACTGTTAGTTGCTCAGTCTTGTCTTACTCTTTGTGACCCCATGGTACCTACCCACTAGGCTTCTCTGTCCACGGAATTCTCTAGAGTGAGAGAATTCCACTCCACTGGAGTGAGTAGCCATTCC
This sequence comes from Neotragus pygmaeus, assembly GCA_006410875.1. Taxonomy (NCBI): domain Eukaryota; kingdom Metazoa; phylum Chordata; class Mammalia; order Artiodactyla; family Bovidae; genus Neotragus; species Neotragus pygmaeus. The sequence goes on along the minus strand of SJYV01041481.1, from coordinate 380,259 downwards.
TTCTCCAGCAGATCTTTCTGGCCCAGGGATTGAACCCAGGTCTCCTGCATTGCAGGCAGATTCTTTACCATCTGAATCACTAAGGAAGTCTGTGTCACATACAGAAAGGGCACAAATCAAATTTTCTCACTGCAAACACATCCATGTAACTTGCCCCCAAGAAACCTCCCTTAGGGTTCTGGCTTACGGGTCTATTTTTAACTCCTCAGTAGAGCTCTGTTGATTGGCACATGGGTGTAGACTTTCTCATGACCACTAGCCACTTTGCTGCTGGCTCCTGGGCCATAGCTTCTTACAGAGTGGCTCAGGGCCTTATAACCAGAAGCCAAGGTGGAGAAGATTGCTGTGGCTGGACCATGATGAGGAGAGAGATGTGAACTTCTGCCCCAGAGCTTTCCCACCTGGAAAGGGCACTGAACCGTGTCATCTGTCAATGAGCAAAGAGGCAAAGCAACTGAAGCCTGAAGTCTCTCAGTTTCTTCTCACCAACAGCAGGAAGAGCTGGGCTATTCCCTTTTCAAATTCCACCGTCCAGGTGGTGGAACCGGGAAGATCTGGGACACAGGCCCCTTGAGAGGGTGTGTGCAGGGGTTGCTATTCCTTTCTCTTTGCAGAGAGCCCTCAGGGGAGGATATCCCACTCCACATCAAAGCAGCCCTGTGTAATACTGTCTAGTGAGTTCTCTTCTATTGATGGGGAAACCTTTATGGGTGATGCTCTGCTAGGGAAAACTTTTCCTTAATTTGGACTCAGACTAAACTGTCTCAGAATTATTTGGCCTTGGGAGACATGTGGTATGAATGTGCGTGTGTGCACACACATGCTCGAACCAACACCAACCCTCTGCACAACCACCATAGGCAAACCCACACATCCCACTACCTGTGAGAGAGACAGACAGGGAGGGTCAAAGCCCAAATTGGACTGACCTGCGATGGTGAAGTGGAGAAGGCGATGCCACCCAACTCCAGTACTCTTGCCTGGAAAATCCCACGGACAGAGGAGCCTGGAAGGCTGCAGTCCACGGGGTCGCTGAGGGTCAGACATAACTGAGCAACTTCACTTTGACTTTTCCCTTTCATGCATTGGAGAAGGAAATGGCAACCCACTCCAGTATTCTTGCCTGGAGAATCCCAGGGATGGGGGAGCCTCGTGGGCTGCCGTCTATGGGGTCGCACAGAGTCAGACAAGACTGAAGCGACTTAGCAGCAGCAGCGATGGTGAAGACTCTCCCTCCCCTAAATGCCCTAGGTGACACTGGATTGGTGAACTCAGATGCTGGGAAATGGACTGCGAGCATACCACATCCCCTGCATTGCTATGGAGAGACAAGGCTGGCAGATCCTAAGGAACAAACAAAACCTGTGGGTCATGGACCCAAGAATGGTGCCCTCTGAGAAAGCAAGGAAGAAAAAGAGGAAAAGGGAGATAACTCACTTGCTGTCTTGCTTGATGGTATAGGACTAGCCAGGCTCAAAATCCAGTTCAGTGTTTTCCTCCTGGCTGAATATAGCCCTCTCATTATTCCCGACCTGCCAATCAAACCTGTTCCATGCACAAGTCTTGGCAGGGATGGAAGATTGGAGGACTGGGCCACTAAAGGCAAACGTGAGTTTTCTATCCCACTGCTCATTGAAGGCTAATACAAAACGGGCAGCATCCAACTAGAAGGTCAGGGACTTCCAGATGAAAAACAACCAAAGTGTTGCTGAGAGTGGCAGGGAGAGGAAGAGAAGGAGCATATTGTATGGACATGCTGATCCCCGCAGCTGATTTATGATCAGACATGCCTGCTTCCTTGTTTTCTTAAATTTTCTGGAGAAGGAGGGGGAATAAGGGAGATGTAGAAAGATGACACTTGGGTAACAAATAATAAAGGAAGAGATGAGCAGAAAGCTGCCTCTGTGTAACTCTCAACTGTTCGAGCTAGTTTGCCTTCAAGGGTCATTTATGATGGATCCCTCTCTCTGAAAGACAGTCTTCTCAACATCTCTAGACAGATAGCATGCCATATATCAATGCTCAGTTAGCTGGCATAAAAGAGAAGTCCCCAAACCTGGGGCCTGGGTATTGGGCAGGGAGCCTTGCATGTGGGGGACCCAGGATCTCCCATTTTGGGCCTCTTTGCCTCCAGCCATCAGACAGAGGATGCGTGGAGGATCATGGGAGGAAGGGTTTTGTGGGTCAGACCTGCAGGGGTGCACATCACTTCTACTCCCATGCCATTGGCCAGATTCAGGCCACATCTAAGTGCAAGGGAAGCTGGGAGACGTAAAGGGCTGAGTGCCCGGGAAGGAGGAGGACCAGGCTGTATAGCACAGAGACATCTCTGCCATAGCCCCTACCTTCTAGTCCAGTTCTAGTCTTCTCTCTTTGCACTTTTGCTCCAGTAATACTGAAATGCATTCTTTCCCTAGTTGAGCCGTCCTTTGTTATATCTCTTCATCCTTATATATACTGTTCTTTCATCCTAGGCCACCTTCTTTCCACCTGTATCTGTTTGGCAAATTTTTATTACTCCTTTAGGAATCAGCTAAAGAAGACCTCCTGCCCCTTTCAGCATTCCATAACTCCTCTGGGCAGGCTTCACACTTCCTCATTCTGTACCTTGTGGATCCCTCCTTTGTAGCACTTGCATAATTTATAATCCATAATTTATCATTGTTTTGCAATGGGCCCATCTCCATTACTAAACTGCAAGCCCAGTTCTGGCAGGAATGGCACCTGCTTAGCAGAATGCCTGGGACAAAAAGGACTCAGTAAACATTTACTGATTGAATGAACAAAAGACAGAGCATCTGCCCTGGTTTCCTTTTTTCCAGGCTAAATGTTCTCATTTCCTTTTACCTTTCCCCAAGTTGCATGGCTTTGAATCTCTTTATTATCCTTGTCCCCATCTTCAGAATGAGCTCCAGTTTATCAAATTCATCATCAGATTGGGAGCCCCACATCTGAACAGGGCTCTCTGGGTTTGAATTGACTGGTGCCGGCTTCACTGGACTGGCTTTGTCCCCTTGCTCAGTGGCAAAATTCATGGCCGGCGTGGGACAGCTGAGGCTATGGTATAGTCACTTCTTTCCTCTCGGAATACTTCTCTCCTCCCCGAGCCATGCACATCTAATATTCCACTCAAGAATCTTCCCTTCTGACAGGACATTTTAAAGATCTAAGGGAAAGGGCAGTAAGTTTAGATGTGTAAGTACTGCTGGGCTATGTGGGGTTTTCAAATTTATTCCAGATGTTTCTATGTCTATAGATAGGGACAGTCACTGTGCCACACTTTCTTTCCTAGCAGGAGAATCACTTGTGTAGCCTCTTTTTGTCATGTAATTATAAACAACTGGTATGGTGGGTTAGAGCGTAATATCTAGTCCTTCCTCCTCTTGCCTGTCTTACTGCACTGCAGAAGCTAGAACTCTAAAAGTGACGTTTTCCAGATTCCCTTTGCGGCCAGGGTTCTGGTCATGATTTACGTGGGGCCAATCAGATGCATTGCTTCCCAGTGGCTTGGTGGTAAAGAATCCGCCTGCCAATGTGGGGCACACAAGTTCACCTGGGTCAGGAAGATCCACTGGAGGAGAGCAAGGCAACCCACTCCAGTATTCCTGCCTGGGAAATCCCAAGGACAGAGGAGCCTGACAGGCTACAGTCCACGGGGCTGCAAAACAGTAGGACAAGACAGCGACTAAACAGGCAGGATCCATGTGGCTCTGGAGCCAGTCATTATGGTGGTAGCTTCCTGACCTCTAGATTACAGCTGAGGTCATGTGTTCCTATGGCCAGTAGCCACAGTCTTAGCTTTGTGATCCCTCAGCTTCCTGATACAGTGCTATTGTTTCAGGGATCATTTGTAGGGGCTCAGCCTAGAGCCTGCCCCTTAGATTTTCCAAAGATTTGTAAGCACCTAATCCCCTGTGTCAAATATACTTACTCTTAACATAGCTGAAATGAAATGAAACAAAAATAAAAACTAGGAAAAAATAATTTAAAAGATAGTTGAGTGACTTTCAGTATCTGCAACCTGACCAGTAAGAGCAGGCACCCACTGACCTCCAGGAAAGGTGATCCAAAGCTTTTGTGGCTTGATGAAAACTGTACTTCTCTTCTTGAGACCATTTGATATGCACAGAGCTGAAAAAGTAATGTATGAAATTGTATAAGGATCCCAAGATCCTTCTGAGAGGGCAGAGACCAAGACTTCCACTCCTTCCTAAGATCTGAAGTTAGGGAACCTGGGGAGTGGCCCTGACCAAGATCTGCTGGAAGTAAAGAACTCCAGGGGAGCAGAGGGTACCTGTAAAGGTGATGGCTGGTTCTGGCCTGTCATGTGACTTCAGTCAGATGCCTCTTCTTTTAATTTCAGCATTATGATTATTATTTTGGAGTATAATTGCTTTATAATGCTGTGGTACTTTCTGCTATACAACAAAGTGAATCAGTTATATGTATACATATATCCCCACCCTCTTGGACCTCCCTCCCATCCCACTCCCATCTCACCCATCTAGGTCATCACCGAGCTCTGAGCTGAGCTCCCAGAAGTCCCTCTCTCTTTTTAAAAAATTTTTTAATTGGAGGAAAATTGCTTTAAAATGTTGTGTTGGTTTCTGCCGTCCAATAAGGCAAATCAGTCATAATTATATATATATCCCCTTCATCGTGAGCCTCCCTCCCCACTTCTTCCCTACCCCTCTAGATCATCACAGAGCACCAGGCTGGCATAGCATGGGGCTTTGGGGAGCAGTGGCTGTGTGAGCACCAAGAGATATTTAACCTAGGATCATGGGCTGTTCAGGGACCATGTCAGCAGAGAAGATTTTGCCACAGCAGCAGACAAATGTGACAGGGTCAGAGCTAGCCTTCAGTAGCACATCATGGAGACCAACCAAACACAAATAGACTGACCAGAATTTCTAAGTTTCTTTCTCAGCTCTGTACCTGGAAACTAGAGTAGCTTCCTCTGGGCTGAAGAAGATCCTTAAGGTTTGGAGGGAGAGGGTAAAGAGGTCTCAAAAGAGAAATGTTGAACTTTTTGCTGTTAGGAACCTTTGAGGAGTTGAAAAATTCATTGGAGAAATAAGAATTATGAACTTATTTGTACCTCAAACTGGTGAAGTGGGTCGCCCAAGATATAGGCACAAAAGAACAACCTAACCACATTCAAAATTAAAATTCTATGTGTACAAGAACCCAGGACAAAAATTAGTTAAAAGGTAAATAATAGATAGGGGAAGTACCTGCAATAAATAGAAGAACTTATTTAGATGATAAAGGAATATATTAAGACCAAATAGGTAAATAAGCAAAATACAGAAATGGATGATTTACCAAGGATGAAACGAATTAATAAATATATGTAGAAATATCCAACCTCACTAATAGTCAAAGGAATGGAAACTGAGACATATTTCTTTCTACTAAATTATAGAAAATTATTATATTAATACCTAGTGTTGATCAGGTTGAGGTTTAATACTCTTTGTTGCTAGGTGAAAATTTGTAAAACTCTTTGGGAAAATATTTGGCAATATTTATTTTAGAAATGTATGTAGCAAAGGTTTCTAGTTTTAAATGGCTTATCAAAACCTGTATTTACCTTTCCTACCCCCCACAACATCCTGTTGAAATAATAAGAAACAATAAACACATTTACAGCAGCCCTGAAAAATCAGAAAATTGTGCCTCCAACTGAAGCTTCTTATGAGAAGAAGCTGTTGAGGGCAGATTCATGGTGAGTACCAAAAACCCATGGCCCCATGACAGATGGCAGAGAAGACATCCACAATGATAAGTTTTCCTACCATAAATACACATATGCACAGATACAAGTATATTCTTTGTAGTATTATTGTGATTGCAAAGATTTGATAAATATCTATCAGTAGAGGAAATATCAAGTGAATTACATCAATAGCAGTGGATGAATACATCCATCAGACAGTGCCGTAGCTTGCATTCAATAGCATACTACATGAAAATGAAAGTGAACATCGATCAGTCGTGTCTGACTCTTTGTGACCCCATGGACAACACAGTCCATGGCATTCTCCATGCCATTCTCCATGCCAGAATACTGGAGTGGGTAGCCATTCCCTTCTCCAGGGGATCTTCCCAACCCAGGGGTCAAACCCAGATCTCCCATATTGCAGGCAGATTCCTTACCAGCTGAGCCACTAGGGAATACTGAGCATACTACGTAGCACCAACCAATGCCAGCAGACCGACCAGAATTTCTACGTTGCTTTTTCAGTGTTGTACCTGGAAAGAGTAGTAGCTTCCTCTGGGTTGAATGAGATCCCTAACGTTTGGAGGGAGAGGGTAAAGAGGTCTCAAGAGGATGATAATGAACTTTTTGCTAATAGGAATATTTGAGGGGGGTTGATTAATTAATTCGAGAAATAAGAGTTATGAACTTGTTTGGACCCCAAGCTGAATTACATGTTACATGAATTACAGTTCTTCCACGGAATACTAAGAAGTTGTTAAAGAGAATGAGGTAGAGTAAGATTCCATTTATATTAAAAATTTTGTGTATGAAATTAACATCTGAAAATGTTCATTTGTTTAATGCAACATTCCTATTTCTGGTAATATATTCAGAAGAAAATGAAACAGAATAAGGAAAAATGGGAATCAGAGAAATATTCACCATAGTGTTACTTATAACAGAAAAAATGGAAATAAGTAAATTGCCAATGATACAGGAATCATTATTTTATTCATAGTACAGGGACTCAATGACACATTGGATAACCATGATGGTGTGGTCACTCACCTAGAGCCAGGCATCCTGGAGTGTGAAGTAAAGTGGGCCTACGGAGAATGCAATGGCACCCCACTCCAGGACTCTTGCCTGGAAAATCCCATGGGTGGAGGGGCCTGGTAGGCTGCAGTCCATGGGGTCGCTAAGAGTCGGACACGACTGAGTGACTTCACTTTCACTTTTCACTTTCATGCATTGGAGAAGGAGATGNTTCTCATGATGTACTCTGCATAGAAGTTAAATAAGCAGGGTGACCATATACAGCCTTGACGTACTCCTTTTCCTATTTGGAACCAGTCTGTTGTTCCATGTCCAGTTCTAACTGTTGCTTCCTGACCTGCATACAGGTTTCTCAAGAAGCAGGTCAGATGGTCTGGTATGATCAACATTACCCATTCCTTTTTTCAAAGTTAAAACTGATGTATTAGTTTCAGGTGTACAACATAATGATTCCATGTTTGTACACATTATGAAATGATCACCACAAGAAGTGTAGGTCACACCCGATACTACACATGGTTATAATTTTTTTTCTTGTGATGAGAAATTTTAAGATCCACTCACTTTTAGCAACTTTGGATTATACTATTTTTCTATAATTAAATTTATTTATTTATAATTGAAGGATAATTGCTCTACAATATTGTGTTCGTTTCTGCCGAACATCAACACGAATCAGCCATAGGTACACATATGTCCCCTCCCTCTTAAAACTTCTTCCCACCTCCCCATCCCACCCCTTTAGGTTGTTACAGAGCCCCACGTTGAGTTCCCTGAGTTACACAGCAAATTCCCATTGGCTATCTATGTTATATATGGTAATGTATATGCTTCCAGGCCACTCTCTCCATTTATCCCACCCTCTCCTTCCTCCCCCTGACCCTGTGTCCCTAAGTCTTTTTTCTATATCTGTGTCTCCATTGTGCTTAGTCACTCAGTCGTTTTCGACTCCTTGAGACCCCATGGACTGTAGCCCACCAGGCTCCTCTGTCTGTGGGTATTCTCCAGGCAGGAATACTGGAGTGGGTTGCCATGCCCTTCTCCAGGGGATCTTCCCAACCTAGGGATCAAAACCAGGTCACCTGCACTGCAGGCGGATTCTCTCCTGTCTGAGCCACCAGGGATCCCCATGTGTTTCCACTGCTGCCTGCAAATAGGTTCACCAGTGCTACCTTCAGATCCCATTATATGCTTTTCTCTTTCTGACTTCACTCTGTATAATAGGTTCTAGGTTCATCCACCGCACTAGAACCGACTCAAATGCATTTGTTGTGAAGGCTGAGTAAAATATACACCACAGTTTCTTTATCCACTCATCTGTTGATGGATATCTAGGTTGCTTCCATGTCCTAGCTTTTGTAAATAGTGCTGCAATGAACCCCAATGCAATGGGGTGTGTGTGTCTTTTTCAATTATCGTTTTCTCAGGGTAAATGCCTAGTAGTGGGGTTGCTGGGTCATATGGTAGTTTTATTCCTAATTTTTTAAGTATTCTCCATATCGTCTTCCATAGTGGCTGTATCAATTTACATTCCGACCACCAAGAGGGTTCCCTTTTCTGCACACCCTCTCCAGCATTTGTAGATATTTTGATGATGGCCATCTGACCACTGTGAGGTAATATCTCATTGTAGTTTTGATTTGTATTTCTCAAATAATGAGCGATGTTGAGCATCTTTTCACGTCTTTATTAGCCATCTAATATGTATGTGTTCTTTGGAGAAATGTCTGTTTAGGTCTTTTTCCCACTTTTTGATTGGGTTGTTTGTTTTTCTGGTATTGAGTTGTATGAGCTGCTTGTATATTTTGGAAATTAACCTTTTGTCAATTGTTTTATTTGCTATTATTTTCTCCCATTCTGAGGGTTGTCTTTTGCAACACAGTATTAACTTTAGTCACCTGTGCTACATATTCATCTCCACAGCTTATTTACTTTGTAACTGGAAGTTTGTACCTTTTAACCACTTTCCCCCTTTTTTCCCACTCTGCAACCCATGCCTCTGGCAACCACCAATCTGTTCAGTTTCTGCCAGACCATTATTCAGTCTTGCCATCTTAACCTAAGGCCCAGTCCCAGTGAGGAGGGACATAATTAGTGCCAGTAAATAGCAGCTTGCTTGTTATTATTATACTTTTTCTCATAGGTAAGAAGGTGGCATTCAACCTAGATGACCAGAGAAGTTGTCTGTAACCCCACTTACTAGTGATGTGGCCTTAGGTGAGTCCCCTCTTCTCTTTGAGCCTTGGTTACCTTATCAATGAAATGGAGTTGATGATGGTCCCATCATTTCACAGAGCTCTTATATTAAAAAACTCCTATCAAAAAATTATTTTTCACTTATTCATTCTGTGACATTCACGAAAGATCTACTCTATGATAAGTGCTGAAATAGGGAAGTGTGACCTGGCCCTTACTGTGGTGTTGGAGAAGACTCTTGAGAGTCCCTTGGACTGTAAGGAGATCCAACCAGTCCATCCTAAAGGAAATCAGTCCTAGGTGTTCATTGGAAGGACTGATGTTGAAGCTGATACTCCAATCCTTTGCCCACCACCTGATGCAAAGAGCTGACTCATTTGAGAAGACCCTGATGTTGGGAAAGATTGAAGGCATGAGGAGAAGGGGATGACAGAGGATGAGATGGTTAGATGGCATCACCGACTCAATGGACATGAGTTTGGGTAAGCTCTGGGAGTTGGTAATGGACAGGGAGGCCTGGTGTGCTGCAGTTCATGGGGTTGCAAAGAGTTGGACATGACTGAGCGACTGAACTGAACTGACCCGGCTCTTGCCCTCAAGCACCCCACACTCTAGTGAACAAGACAAAGAGATAATAATCATTTTTTTAGCAAGAATATAGTGTGATAAATTCTGGCAATCTGATGGAAGAGACAACTGGCTCTATCTCAGCAAGGTTTCATGGAGGAAGTGGCACTTGAAAGAGATGGAGGCAGTGGGGAGGGGAATATTATGAAAAAGAAAGTGTGGAATAACATCATTTAATGGAAAAAATGCAGCACAAAAACAGATCTTTAAGAGACAGGTCTTCAGATATTGACAAAAAACTATCATAGCCTGTCCTCTCATCCTTTCTCCAACATCTTCTCCTAGGCAAACTCGACAAGCCCAGTGTCTTCAACCATTGTTCACTTGGTTGGCTATGAACACGATCCATTCTCTTTATGCCCCAATGGCTTACAAGTCTACATACGTCACATAATCTCTATAACCAATTTATTAACTATAGCATAACTAATACCTTATTTTAAAGCCATTTATACCTTCTAAAATTCCAGGAGTCTGTAAGCTACACTTACAAAGTCTCATCATCCATTCACATAGTGATGTATGGGCTTGTCTCATGGCCATGGAAAAAGTATGTCTGTGAACAGAGTATAGCGCATAGGAACGTGTACATGCTCATGCAGACATTCTGTGCACTGCTGGTTTAATGTTATTAGGAGACAGTGGAAACCTCAACTCTAGATGGTGGCTTATTAAATCTCAAGGGATCCTGGTGGGTAGGTCAGAGACTGGGTCAGATATCATTTTTTAACTCTCTTAGGCTCAAAGTTCTCAGAACTGACTTTGATGGAACTGAGTGCTTTCCTGTGATTGTAAATTAAAAGGAAAAGCAAAATGAACAGAAGCAAAGTTCCCCTGGAAGGAAACAACAGCCCAGCCACAGGAGTTAGAGGTGCTGCTGCTTAAATACCACACTGGGCATCGGGCAGACGGCAGAGCCTCACAACACTGGGTGGCTATTGTTGGCCCCAGGCTGCTGACTGCTGTTCATTCTCACTCTTGAATATGGGACATTATTTGGATGAATGAAGGCCCCTTTAAAGCCCCATCTCTGGGTGAAAAGCGCCTGGGCCTTGAAGGATAGCTGTAGGGGATACTGGCCCCAGGGCTGTCAGTTTCACTCACGGTGGCCACAGCCAGCATCTACTGAGGTAGCAGGGGGCACTGTGGGCCAAGTTCCGCCAAGGACACCAGCTGTCCTAGCCCTCACGCTCTCAACTTGCCTTCTGCATCTGCCTGGCCCAGTGGCAGGAGTGTAGCCAGCTGCTCAGCCTGTCACTTCAGGGCCTTGTCCTTGTTGTGGCCCACTAGGGAATTAAACGAGGAAAGATGCCTGATATCCACCAGTGTTGGGAAAACTGGACGAATACATGCAAAAAGAGAGAAAAGAAACTGGACTGCTATCTTATACCATATGCAAAAGTTAATTCAAAAAGAATTAAAGACAAATGTAAGACCTAAAACCACAAAAACTCCTAAGAGAAAATAGGCGATAAGCTCTTGATACAGTTTCAGAGATGATTTTTTGAATCTGACACCTACTGACTATGCCAAAGCCTTTGACTGTGTGGATCACAATAAACTGTGGAAAATTCTGAGAGAGATGGGAATACCAGACCACCTGACCTGCCNGGAAGGACTGATGTTGAAGCTGAAACTCCCATACTTTGACCACCTGATGCAAAGAGCTGACTCATTTCAAAAGACCCTGATATTGGGAAAGATTGAAGGCAGGAGGAGAAGGGGATGACAGAGGATGAGATGGCTGGATGGCATCACCGACACAATGGACATGGGTTTGTGTTGACTCCGGCAGTTGGTGATGGACAAGGAGGCCTGACGTGCTTCAGTTCATGGGATCGCAAAGAGTCAGACACAACTGATAGACTGAACTGAACTGAATGTTGATCATAGATATTCATTATCCATGACAATCCTTTGAAGTGGGAATTATTATTTCCACCTTACAAATGAGGAAACTGAAGGTCAGGGAGACTAAGAAACTTGCCCAAAGCCACACATTTCCCAACTGCCAGAATTAGGGTTTGGACCCTGATCTATGTGGCCCCAAAGCTCATTAATCTCAGCACATTACTGCTCGGCAGAGTAAGCCTTTATTTAGGACTACTAAATGTTATTTCTGGAACAGGAAGATGGGCTTTTGATGGAATTTTCACCCAGGGGCACTTTTTGGAAATAAGAAGCTGCTGAAACAGAGCGCTCTAGTGACTCAGGAGGCAGTGAGACCAATACCAGTCATGGCTGGAGGTGTCCAAGCATTTGATGGGAACCCAAGCTTGGTGGTTGAAATAGATGACTTGTATGATTTTTATCCTAGTTCCTCCAACATTTGTGGGGCCCAGAGCACCATGACAAATGGAGGTCACAGACTACATGTCTAAATATCTCAAAGTTAAAAATCAGGCTGCTGCTGCTACTGCTTCTAAGTCGCTTCAGTCATGTCCAACTCTGTGCGACCCCATAGACGGCAGCCCACAAGGCTCCTTGGTCCCTGGGATTCTCCAGGCAAGAACACTGGAGTGGGTTGCCATTTCCTTCTCCAAAGCATGAAAGGGANTCCAACTCTGTGCGACCCCATAGACGGCAGCCCACAAGGCTCCTTGGTCCCTGGGATTCTCCAGGCAAGAACACTGGAGTGGGTTGCCATTTCCTTCTCCAAAGCATGAAAGGGAAAAGTGAAAGTAAAATCGTTCAGTCATGCCTGACTCTGAGCAACCCCATGGACCGCAACCTTCCAGGCTCCTCTGTCCATGGGATTTTCCAGGCAAGAGTACTCGAGTGGGGTGCCATTGCCTTCTCCAAAAAATCAGGCTAGCACCTGTGAAATAAAAAGTTTATATCCTCCTGCCTTAATAAATATACTTAGTAACACCTGGACATCCAGGCTCAATTGGAGACTGCCAAGACTACTTGGAACTTCACACTGAAATGAGGCAGCTTGCAGAGAGCTGGCCCAGTAGCCAGTCTGCAGCCCACTCCCCTCCTCTTTCTACCGCAGACCTGCTCTGTACGCATGAGGGGCGGGTTCATGGACTCTCCAGGCTGAAAGTCCAGGCTCCATTCACTGTCCCTGAAGAACTTCCTCTTGGTCACCTGCACAGAAGGATGCATACCTGTGGAAGAACAGACAAAGGAGAAGAGGACTGAACGGGTCCCAGAAGCACCTCAGGGCTGTTTGGAAAGGGCAAAAGAATGGTTTAAAAGAGAAGGCACAGACCCCTTTTTTTGACCCCATAGACTTGTCCGCTCATCGGAGATGGCATGGCCAAGGAAACCCAGCACAGGGGCCTCTCTTGCCTGGTCTAAGGGCTTCTCCCAATATGAGAGTTCCATGATGTTAAGTTCCTTGGGTCTTTCCTGTCTTTGGATGTTTATATTATCTGAGTTTAAGACCAAATCCTCTGGGACAAAGATATCTAGGATGGATAATTCTGAACTGGGGATTAGGGAAGCTTTGTATTGCTGTTAGACTTTGAGCGCAACAGCCTAAAAAGAAATATTGCTGGAGAAACCCAGACAAAGCAACTGGTGGAAATAAATTCATCTCCTTTTGTGTTTGCACTTTTCTCCCTGCCTGGCTGCCCATACAAAGACCTTTACTTATCAGAATGTTTTGGGCTTTCAAGTATTTTCCTCCTCTATCCTACAAGGTTCTTCCACTGATCTCTCTCCTTATTCTTTTTTGTTTTTAATTGAAATATAGTTGATTTATAATATGTGCTCAGGTCTGCTATACAGGAAAGTGACTCAGTTACACACATCTATAAATTCTCTTTTTATATTCTTTTCCATTATGGTTTACCACAGGATGTTGAATATCACTCCCTGTGCTGTACACTAAGTAAGACCTGGTTGTCTATGCATTCTAAATAGAATAGTTTGCATCTTCCAACCCCAGACTCCCAGTCCATCCCTCTCCCTCCCCTCACTCCTTGGCAACCACAAATTTGTTCTCTATGAGTTCTGTTTTATAGATAGGTTCGTGTCATCTTTTAAATTCCACATATAAATGATATCATATGGAGATATGATATCACTCTTTCTCTTTCTGACTTATCTCTCTTAAAATGATCATTTCTAGTTGCTTCCTCTCCTTATTCTCTAACGTTCCAAAGGCCACCACCTTCCCAAGTCTGCCCAGGATCTGAAGTAGAGTTGCCTTCTCCACCTCCCACCCACCCTGCCTAGACCTTTTCTATAATAATCATCTTAAACAGAAAACCCCATCTCCTTGAGGGGTGATGTTCTGACCAGCAGAAGGGTAAACCTGCTCTCTTAGTGGTGACAGCAGCGGCAGAGGCTGAGTGTGCCTGCTCACCAAACCAACCGTCTCTGTGCCCCAGTTTACCTCTGCAGGTAGGGGGAAAGTGCTGCTCAGCACCAGGTTAAGAATGTGGATTCTAGAGACTGTGAGCTAAACTTGGGTTGAAATACTGGTCCATAGCTTATTAGCTTTGTAATCTTGGGCTTCATAATCACTTTGGGCTTCAGTTTTTCTATCTCTAAAATGGGGATGATAATTTTAACAATGTGACAGGGCCATTAGGAGGACTTAATGAAAAATTTCACAAAAAAACTCTTCATTTTGTGGTGGCTAGCAGATTCCAGCTTCTCAAAAAAAAAAAAAAAAGTAAACTGTTATTAATAATACTTCCTACTTCTATTCATGGTACTCATTCCACCCCAAGGCTTGGAGTCTTGGTATTATTTCTGATATCCTTTAACTGTCTCTTGTATTTAATCTATTTCTTTCTATGTCAACTACCACAGTCTGAGTTGAGGGTCACGTTTCAAATAATTTGTCCCCATTTGCAGCAACATGGATAGACCTAGAGATTATCCCACTAAGTGAAGTCAAGTCAGAAAGAGAAAGACAAATACCATATGATATCACTTTTATGTGGAATCTAAAATATGACACAAATTAACATATCTACAAAACATAAACAGGCTCACGAACTTAGAGAACAGACTTGTGGTAGCCAATGGAGAGGGAGGACAGGGAGAAGGATTAGCAAATGCAAACTCATGTATAGGATGGATAAACAACAATAGAAGTTCCCTGCTGTATAGTACAGGGAACTATATTCAATATCCTGTGATATACCATAATGGAAAAAGAATATATAAATCTCAATGTACAACTGAGTCATTTTGCTGTACAGCGAAATTAACACATTATAAATCAACTATGTGTATGTGTGATAGTCGCTCAGTCGTGTCCAACTCTCTGCAACCCCATGGGACTGTAGCCTGNGATATACCATAATGGAAAAAGAATATATAAATCTCAATGTACAACTGAGTCATTTTGCTGTACAGCGAAATTAACACATTATAAATCAACTATGTGTATGTGTGATAGTCGCTCAGTCGTGTCCAACTCTCTGCAACCCCATGGGACTGTAGCCTGCCAGTCTCCTCTGTCCATGGAATTCTCCAGGCAAGAATACTAGAGTGGGTAGCCATTCCCTTCTCCAGGGATCTTCCTGCCCCAGGGATTGAACTCAGGTCTCCTCTATTGCAGGCAGATTCTTTACTGTCCACCAGGAAAGCCCAAATCAACTATACTTCAATTTTTTTTTTAAAGAAAGAAATCAAATAGTTTGTCCCTTTCCTACCAATCTCTTCTTTCTATCAATTTTTGTGTGCCACTCCATTCACTTTCCTAAAGCATTCCTTGGTCATGTCTCTTCTCTCCTCTAAAGAGTTCTGAGACTCACCATTGCCCACTACAGAAACACAACCTGCCTGCCCAGCCCTCTAGAATGCAGTTCCAGTGTTCCTTTTCATCACTATTTCCCATCATCTAAAATACGAGTGTTCAGTTCAAGCCACACTGGTGAATTCTGCTGGCAGATACCTTGGGTTTAAATGCAGTCTGTGCCATTCATCAGTTGTGTGACTCTGGACAGGGCTCTTAACTTGTTTTCAAGCCCATGTCGTCATCTTGCAGAACGAGGGTAGTAACACACCTTTGTTACTGAATGACTTTACCTTCCTCCTAGGGCAGCTGGACCAACTAAGATAATGTGACAGCACTTTGTAAATTTAAATCACTCTGCAAATATAAAGTTTTTAGTCCATGCAGGTCTCGTCCTTCTTTTTTAAGGGACAATTCAAGGCAAACTTCCTCCTAGCTGGCTGGTCAAACTCAAATGATGTTTTAAAATGAGAAAAAGGAGGAGAAAGCGAAAAAAAAAAAAAAAAAGAGGGTGGTAGAAGAAGAGGAGAGAGAAGAATCTGATCTCCTCTCCCAGGAATGCCTTGGAAGATTTTTGAGATGAAGTAACTGGAAGTTTTCACTTATTTTAAACTGATCTGATGACTGACCAGAGCCATCTTTGGGCTCATAGAGGGCGTTTTGGTGACATAAGTGTCTACAAGGAGACCATGCTGTCAGGCTGAAGGGTCGGACCTTGCTGGGAAAGCACTGGCAGAGCTGGACGGGTTTGTCTGCAGACGTGCCGAGCCTTTTCACTTATTGTTACAGCTCTCTTCCCAAAAGCTGCAACTCTGTAATTCCGTATTCCTGCACATGGCATGCATCACTTCATTCCATTCTTATACGATCCCTGGGATACAGGTCTTATTTCCCCCATTCTAGAGATGGTGGAATTGAGGTTCAGAAGTTTAAATTTACCCATTCTAATACATACCACTGGAAAGAGAAAGGACCTCACATACCACATCAAGTTTATCTGGACTCAGCCTATTATGGCAACCCACTCCAGTACTCTTACCTGGAAAATCCCACGGATGGGGGAGCCTGGTGGGCTGCAGTCCATGGGGTCGTGAAGTCGGCCACAATTGAGCGACTTCACTTTCACTTTTCACTTTCATGCATTGGAGAAGGAAATGGCAACCCACTCCAGTGTTCTTGCCTGGAGAATCCCAGGGATGGAGGAGCCTGGTGGCTGCCATCTATGAGGGTGCACAGAGTCGGACACAACTGAAGTGACTTAGCAGCAGCAGCAGCCCATTAGAGATCTTATGAGCTTCGGCAGGTACATGACAGTAATAGGGTCAGTGGAAGAGCAGGTCTTGGCCAGAGCAGGCTTTCCCTGTGAGGCTTAGGTCAAGGAAGTCCCCCGGGGGGAGGTAAATGGACTCTAAATGGTTAACAAGAGCAGTCTGAGAGTATAATCATAGTCTTGTTTAAAAGCAGAGGAATATAATTTGAATTTCCCAAATACAAGAACAGGTGAGTTGGTGGTGGGAAAGAGAGGATTATTCACTGTCAAAGTGGTTCCCTTTTTGTATCCCTTGGCTGGAGAAGAATTCTTTTTTTGCCTGGACTGTTAGAGGCTGGAGGACCAGAGAAACAGATGCAGCGTCAGAGACTGGAAATGAAACCTGCCCCTGATTTCACACCAAGAGAAGTGAAATGGTGGTATTTGGTAAAATTACTTTTACATAGAAAATCCTGAGAAATGTATTGCTCGTGTTTGCACAGCATTTTACAGCTCACAAAGTCTGCACGTTAACTGGTCTCCTAGAATCTCCGAGCTGGAGAACACCCAAGCCAGTAGTTCCTAAGGTGGCACCAGAGTCAGCTGGAGAGTTTTGGTCCCACCCAGTTCCCCAGATTCTGTCCAGACCAAAGGACTCGGAACCCCTCAGGCGCATGGTTCAATGTAACCACAAGGCTCCCACGGGGAGCTGAGTCTGGGGGCGCTGCTAGCAGCCTGGCCACTGCCGCCCAGGCCTCTCACCTGGGCCCTGCTTGCTGGGCTCCTGGCCCCAGTTCTTTCCCTCCCAGTCCTCCTTCCACTCTGCCGCCAGACTGAGTTCCCTAAAACCCATCTGATCAGGTCCCTCCCCTGCTTCCATTTCCAGCTCCCTCAGGCTACATCCTGGAACTTTGGGGGAGCTATAGAGTCGGCATCCAACCCCCAGTCTCACTCTGTGTGCAAAGCTCATCTGTGAAGTGTTCCCTGAGTTCCAGGCCTGCAGCAGGTGCTGTGTATCTTCTATTAGCACTGCTCTCGGGGTTATGGAGTTATTTGATTATAGATACGTTTAACTGCACGAGAATGTGGGGGAGGGAGCCTTTGGTACAAGGGCTGTGCCCGGTCATTTCTGAATCCCTCATGTCTGATTAGGGACTGGCATGTGGCAGGGGCTCGATAAAAACCAAATGAATGAATGAATAAATGTATACATGCATGCAGGTACCTTGAGCTGTCATTTATATTCTTCTTAGATCAAGGAAGTTTCAAGAATAGATATGTTTATGAGCTCTCCTGGCTCAAAGAGAGGAGAGCATTCTTAACACAGCTAAATTGCTTACTGTATTTACCTCAAATTAAGAGGAGCCTTGGGCTAAAGCTATTGCTTAGGAACTGGAAGACTCTGCTTTGGGTTTGATACCACTTGTTCCATGAGCACTTAATGTTTCTCAGATAATCTCATTTCAAACATTATTAATAATATTGCTTTGTAAGTCAAAGGATGTCAAGGTTTGCCTAATGGACTTTATCTAATTCATCCTCTCACAACCCCGATGGTTACGGAGGTCTCTCTCCCTTTTCCTGGCAGCAGGCCTGATGTGGCTGGGGTGCAAGTTGAGCTGGCAGGGGAGNACAAAGGTCTGTCTAGTCAAAGCTATGGTTTTTCCAGTAATCATGTATGGATGTGAGAGTTGGACCATAAAGAAGTCTGAGAGCTGAAGAATTGATGCTTTTGAACTGTGGTGTTGGAGAAGACTCTTGAGAGTCCTTGGACTGCAAGGAGATCAAACCAGTCAATCCTGATGGAAATCAATCCTAAATATTAATTGTAAGGACTGATGCTGAAGCTCCAATACTTTGGCCACCTCATGCAAAGAGTTGACTTATTGGAAAAGATCCTGATGCTGGGAAAGACTTAAGGCAGGAGGAGAAAGGGACGACAGAGGGCGAGATGATTGGGTGGCATCACTGACCCAAGTTTGAGCCAGCTCCGGGAGATGGTGAAGTACAGGGAAGCCTGGTGTGCTGCAGTCCATGAGGCCACAAAGACTCAGACAAGACTGAGCCACTGAAAAACAAAATAGGATTATCTCTTCTCTTTTCTATTATTTCAATGGAACGTTGGGGAATAGAAAAGATAAAAATAGGGAGGCCTGGACTGCAACCCTTCACTGCCTCTATGAACTACATGGTCTCTCAGGCAACTTCCTAAACTTCTCTAGGAAACAATTTCCTTCTCTGTAAAAGGAGGGTGTGGACTCGGGACCTGTAAGGAGCTCAGTGACGCTCACGTTCTCAAACCAGCAAGAAGGCTGCCTGGTGGTGCAGGTGTAGAACCGGGGGTTCTAGAAAAAGGAGGAGATGACAGCAGCTGCAGGTCCCTCAGAAGGCAGACACAAGACAGTGTCCCCACAAGACTGTCCCCAAACCCCGGCCATAGCCTTTGAGAATCCAGTTCCCCACAAGCTGAGCACCCAGAGCACCCCCACCCCAGGCAGCCCTATCTGTGCCAGAGGTGGCTCTGTGCTCCACCCCGATGCCTGCCTGCACAGCTTTCTCGCCAAACAAGGACACATTGAAAGGTAGCCCCTTGAGCGCATGGCCAGGCCTCACCGTGTGTCCCCGTCGACCTCCCCACTTCCGGTCCCCATCGCTCCTTCTCCATCCTCGCTCCAGCATTACTCACATCAGCGCCCTTCTCATCGCCCCTCCACTGGCTAATTCAATGAGTGCGAGTCTGTTCAATTAAGCCCACTGCTGCCCCTGCCAGAATCCTCTAACAGCCCTAATTGGAAAAACGCCGCGGCCTCTGACCATCAAAGCTGATTATATCTGCGAGCAGAGGGGCCTGGTCCTTGTCCGCGATGTTCGCTCCACCCAGGCCCCTGAGCTCATCCCGCCAGGTTCCCTGGGGCTGTCTGCGGCTGGCAGGACTCAGCCCAGGAGAGGCGCCTTCTCCACGTCACGGCGGCGCAGCAGCTGGCCTGCCAAGCCCTGCCTCTGACGGCATAAACAGATTTGTGCTCCCCACAGGGAACCGGAAACAATTTGGCTCTCAAAGCCATGTCATTTTTCTTTAACCTTTGTTCACTTCCCCCCACCCCCATGATCGCAGTGGAGTATCTGGAACTAGAGGTGAGGATTTACTCCAAGAAAAGGTACACTTGCCTCGAGGACCACAGCCCAACAGCATTAAATCCCCTGGTGCCTGCTCATCTGAACACCTTTCTTAGGGGTCAGAGCAGTCAGTCAACTAACGGAGAACTCTCTGAGCATCTTCTATGTGCCCTGCTTCAAACTGCAGCTGGATGTGGGAGAAGGGAAAATAAAAAAGAAGGATCATTACTTATCTACTCAAACCACCAGTTTTTAAAACATTTTTGGAGATAAAATTCACATAACAAAATTCAAAATTTAACCATTTAAAAATCTGTAATTCAGTGGTGTTTTAGCAAGGTCACAATATTATGCAATCATTAGAATTACTATCTAATTCTAGAATATCTTCATCACCTTCCAAAAGAAACCCCCTACCATTCTCTTCTCCAGGCCCTGGAAAATCACTAATCTATCAATACTTTCTGTCTCCATTAAATCACTGGGCTTGAGAACCATCCTGCACACACCCTCCCCATCTCTATATTTTTTTTTCATAACTGGATACCAAGAGACCTTTGCATGAGGCACACTGGTGCTTTTACTTCTGAGGTCTCAAGGCACTTACATGCTGCAGGGGCCTGGTCGCACATTGTAATTGACAAGTGTCCCCTGTCTTCACACCACTGCCCTCCTAGTTCTTTGGTGTAAGTCTGGGAATAAAGTTCTAGGCTAGGTGATATCCTTAGTGTTAGAAGTTTAGCCAAAGTGGAAAACCTCAGTTATTTTGGCATGAAGAATAAGGCATTTTAAGGAAACACAAGAAACCACAAAGATAATTAATGCCAACTGTCTGTGGGCTGGTACCTCTACAGGAATCACACAAACTTTAGCCAACATCTGAATCCCCTAGAGAGCTTGTTACAATGAGTGGCTGCGAGTTTCTGATTCAGCAGGACTGGGGTAGGGCCTGAGATAGTGCATTTCTAATTAGTTCTCAAAGGGCTTCCCAGGTGGGTGAGCAGTAAAGAATCCACCTGCCAAGCAGGAGAGGCAGGTTCAATTCCTGGGTCAGGAAGATTTCCCAGAGAAGGAAATGCAACCCACTCCAATATTCTTGCCTGGGAAATCCCATAGACAGAGAAGCCTGGCAGGCTACAGTCCCTGGGGTCGCCGCAAAGAGTCAGACACAACTTAGGGACTAAACAACAGCAACAAAATGAGTTCCCAGCGATGCTGATGCTGCTTGACCAGGACACACTTGGGGAACAGCTGACACAGTATGGGCATGGTTACCCCCTCTATATCAAGTAACGGCCATAGCAAAGAAGAAGAGTTACCCATCTCATGCATTTGGCTTTGTTTATATGTCATTCTTTCAAGCTAATTAAACTGACATGTTGTCTTGAATATAGTCATTGGTGAATAACATTGTTCGCATTTTCATAAGTATGTTTTATGGTCAGAGTTTTCCATTTCACACTAGGGAGCCAAGATTAGCCATTCCTTAATATGCTTGCACAGGGCATAATCAAATAGCAAATAGTTTCCTTTCTGAATAGAAGTGTGACCGTGAATTTATAGATTATACTCTCCTACTAGTCACAGTCACCTTTGAGATGTTTACCCATAACATAAATATATATTCGCATAATCCTGGAGGGCCCCGTGTGGCCCATTATCTCCAGGGCTCTCCTTTGAACATGTGTGTCATGGCCTGTATCATAACAGCCATGTGAACCTGCTCAGCCTCAGCCCCTCAGGTGTTTTACTTCAGAGATGGAGCCAAGATGAGACTTTTTAGGTCATGGCTAGGCATGTTTACAGAGAAGGTGATGGCACCCCACTCCAGTACTCTTGCCTGGAAAATCCCATGGATGGAGGAGCCTGGTAGGCTGCAGTCCATGAGGTCACTAAGAGTCGGACACGACTAAGTGACTTCACTTTGACTTTTCACTTTCATGCATTGGAGAAGGAAATGGCAACCCACTCCAGTATTCTTGCCTGGAGAATCCCAAGGACGGGGGAATCTGGTGGGCTGCCATCTATGGCGTCGCACAGAGTCAGACACAACTGAAATGACTTAGCAGCAGCAGCAGGCATGTTTAGGGGCATGTACTCTTTGTGAAAAACAACTATACTCGGAGAAGAAACAGTAATATTCATCACAATAACTACACACACATACACAAGAACACATGCTTATATGTGGCTCTTTATATTTTATGCAGTATTTTCACATCATCTACTGTAAAGCTCAGGGGCTTCCCTGGTGGCTCAGCAGTAAAGACTCCGCCTGCAATGCAGGAGACTTGGGTTCAATCCCTGGGTCAGGAAGATCTCATAGAGTAGGAAATGGCAACCCACTCCAGTATTCTTGCCAGAAAAATCCCATGGACAGAGGAGCCTGGCAGGCTACAGTCCATGGGGTAACAAAGAGTCAGACACGACTGAAGCAACTGAACACACACACACACATACACAGTGTAAAGCTCAAGGAAACTTACACCATAAGGAATGACATTATTATTCTATTTAACACAAAAATAAACTGGAACTCCATTTACTGAGATGATTTTCCCAAGACCCCCAGCCAGTGGTGAAGCCAGGCCTCTACACAAGGTCATGGCCACATATCATTGCTTTATTATTCATGGGGACTCCTAGAGTTAAAACTCCACCTGTCATTAAGAAGGCCTTGGGATCTCCACTTGAAAACAACAAAATCTGTTTATCTACAGGAGGAGAGCAAAAACCAATGGAGGCAGAGAAGCAGGAAATGTGAATGCATATTAGTACATGATTTTTAGCCTCAGATGCCCGGAATGCATGAGAACATTCCTTGGAACATCTCAGTCTATTCATTTAGCTGAGACATCATCTTGTCACTGCCCAGGCTTCTTCTCTGAGACCCAGTAACCAAGTCCCACTGGGGCTTTTAAGGCCTTTGGGAGGAAGCGGCTCTCTGTGCCAGCTAAGAGGCACCACAATCCCCAACCCCAGTGATTCTCATTAAAGTCCCGGGGAAGCAGGGACACCGGAGGATCAGGGGGCCACCTGGGCTCTCCAGGCACTGTTTTCCCACAAAGCAAAGGCTCATCCTGTCTGCTCCAGCCCCTGTCCACTCATATTCTTTCTCTCTCTCAGCTAGGCTAACTTCCACTTCAAAAAACACACATCCACCTACTATTTTCTACTTCTGCTACCAATGTCCTGGTGTTCAGAGCCTTGTAACCCCTCACAAATTATCGTCCATAAAAATATTTTAGGGACTTCCCTGATGATCCAGTGGTTACAACTTCACCTTCCAGAGTAGGGGTGTGGGTTCCGTCCCTGGTTGTAGAGCTAAGATCCAACATGCCTCGTAGCAAAAAAACAAAAACAAAAACAAAAACAAAAAACAAAAAAAACACCCAAAAAAGCAAAACCATAAAGCAGAAACAATATTGTAACAAATGCAAAAAAGTCTTTAAATTTAAATGGTCCACATTAAAAAAAATCTTTAAAATTTCTCTTAAAGAAAGCTTTAAAACAGTTTAAGTGCTTGATTTTGCTATAACTTTTACTTACTCCTTTTCTAATAATATAAACACAAGATAAAAATGTATAAGGAAAATAAAAACCACCCAGATTCTTAACATTTGGGATAATAATTGCTATTAATATTTTTCTATCATTTTCAACACATGAGTGTATATTAAGAGCATTGTTCTGTTACTTTCTAAAATACAACTATATTGCCCTCCTGCTTCTAAGATAAAACCTAAACATCTCCTGCCTTCCTGGGTCCACCTTATCTCTCCTTATGAACCTCCTGCTTAAGCCCTGTGACCCTAGCCTGGAGCCTGAATCACACAGCCAGCAGACATGTGTCTTGCTGGTTATTATGCCCCAGTGTTTGAAAGGACAATGTTACTAGGTGGAGGGGGTGGTACCTGGCTCCACTACAAGCCCCTCTGCACTTCCTACCATGTACATGCACACACACACACACACACACACACACACACACACNAGCTCCTGCCTTGGGTTTATACTGCTTGTATCTCTTCAGCAGCCCACCCACAATGAGTAATCCTAAATACGGTCTGATTAACTAGACCACAAATAAGTAGGCTTCTGTTTCGAATCCATGACTCAGCTATTTCACTCACCCTCAGATGTAACTATTTCCCTAATGTTTCCCCACCCCAACAATTGATTCAGCCTCTTCTGCTTTTGAATGTATAACATGCAAAGAATTAATGAGAAGAAATCTTCCTGCCAAGGACCCCACAGGATATATCTTGTAGGTGGAATTAGGCCTCACCTCAATGGAGTTCCTTCGAAAAGTCAGACTCATCTTTCTCCTATTCTTTCCTGTTGGGTTAAAGGTCAGCCTCTGCTGTTTTTCTGAGCTTGGGGCCTCAAACTATTCCCTGGGTGTCATATCCTCACGTGTAAGGCAGCACACTCTTACATTTTTATCCATCTATTCAATTAATATTTATTGAATATTGAGTGTCCATCATATGCCAGATGCTGGGCCAGGCTACTGCTGGGGCTACAACGGAGGATAAGAGGGCTCCCTGAAGAGGAATGACAGACACCAGGCACAGTGGCCGGCGCTGGGGCTTCGACAGGCAGGTACAGGTGGGTTAGGAAATGTCTTTCAGTGGAACGGACAGGTCTGGGCTCTCAGGGAAGGTCTCCCTGAGCTTGAGGGTTTCACTCTGCTGAGATAAATGATTTTATCAGGAAGAGTCAGCCTAGAGAGGGGCTGCCCCAGGGCCTGCAGGTGGAAGCAGGCTGTCCTGTGTCCTGGCTGTGATTTCTGCCTGGACTGAGAGCAGGTCAGGACGTGTATCCCCACAGGGAACTGGGAGGATGAGTGTTGCCTGTACTGACTGCCTACAAGCCACAGCTTAGTACTTCTTCTTTTAAACTTTTTATTTTGTGTCGGGGTATAGCCGATTAATAGTGTTGTGATAGCTTCAGGTGGACCACGATGGGACTCAGCCATATATACACATATATCCATTCTCCCCCAAGACCCCTCCCACCAGCTGGTACTTTCCCACAGGCTCTTCTGCTCTGGCTCCGTCCCTGCTCCACCTGGCCCTTACCCACAACTTCCTTACAACTCCTCCCTCCAAAGCTCCCTTTCTTCATATCACTGGTCACATTCTCAGCTCCGAGGGGGCACATGGTTCTTTTGGAGAGCCTGATATAAGCCATGGACACTCTTTCTAAAGAAAAAAAAAGCATATACTCACATAGAATTGTGCCTACCAGTTCAGGGAATTCATGGAACACCCAAAGCCCGTCCCTGAACCCTCCTGAGAGTCTGTGGCTCAGGGTCAGGATGCCCTGCCCTGTAGCCCAGGAGGCTTCTCCATAGCAGGCGGTCTCTGCCTTGTACCTTGCTTGTCCCACAGGGCTGAGGACGGCTCTGCTAGGTAGGCCTCCAGGTTCTCTTTGCAGGCCCCTAATGTTTCCTCTGCCTGACTCCATCCCTCCTCCTCACTCTCCACGCCTGTGCCTACTTCCCTTTATTCTTCCTCGAGGTGCCTGTCGCTCTTTCTCTTCAGCATCTTTCTGTCACTGAGGCACCCTTTTCCCACGGGGTGGATCCTCTCCAAGCCCAGTACCCTCCTCCTTCACTCCCTCCTCAGCACCTTCCTTTGCCCCTTTTGGGGCAGCTCAGAAAGCTGTTGGGAAAAGCCTCTGGGCAGGATTCTGGTTGAGCAGAAGCTCCTGATGAGCAGCTTAATTATTTCCCATGGGGCCACAGTCAAGTTCAGCAAAGTTGCCCAGGGGTGAGAAAGCAGCTGGTGCTGGGTAATGCCTTCAGGAAAGAGCACCAGAACATGGAGGAAGATGACAGGATGGAATTCTTTAGAAGTCGTTTTAAAATATGCTTCAGTACTTCCTGCTCTCACTGTAGTCACTACAGCAACATATGAATCTAAAAAAGTCCTTCTTTGCTGCTCACTGCCCCTTTAGATTGGACAACAGCCATTTTTATTCTGTCAGGTTGTCAACACACCTAAGAATTTTGGTGCTGTCTCAGAAAGGAGGCTCCCAAAGGGGAGAAAAATATCTGCTTCATTGGCTCTAATCAGGATCATGTAAGTGAAGAGATAAATGCTACATAAATACCCTTCAGGTCTGCTTTCTATGTTTTAACATGAACAACAAACCTAGTGAAGGAGTTCATGACATGCCACTCTAAAATATGTCACACTGCAAAGCTCCAGTCATCAAAACAGTGCGGTACTGACACAAAAGCAGACTCATAAATCAGTGGAACAGAATAGAAAGCCTAGAAATAAACCTCCACACCTATGGTCAAGTAATCTATGACAAAGGAGGCCAGACTATACAATGGAGAAAAGACAGTCTCCTCAACAGGTATACCAGGAAAACAACAGCTACATGAAAAAGAATTAAATTAGAACATTCCCTCCCACCATACACAAAATTTAAAAATCTGCAGAACACTCTTTGACATGAATTGTAGCAATGTTGTTTTGACTCAGTCTCCCCAGGCAAAGGAAAAAAAAGCAAAAATGAACAAATGGGACTTAATTAAACTTAAAAGTCTTTGCACAACGAAAGAAACTATCAACAAAATGAGAAGACAACCTACTGAATAGGAGAAAATGTTTGCAAATGGTATGTCCAATGAAGCTTTAATATCCAAAATACATAAACAGCTAATACAGTTCAGTATTTTTTTTTAAAGCCAAACAACCTGGCTATATTACGGGTAGAAGACCTGAATAGACAATTTTCCAAAGAAGCCATATAGATGGCCAATAGACACATGAAAAGATGCTCAACATCACTAGTCATGAGGGAAATTAAAATCAAAACCACAGTGAGATATCACCTTACATCTGTCCTGTCAGAATGGCTAAAATTAAAAAGACCACAAATGACAAATTTTGGCAAGGATGTGGAGAAAATGGAACGCTGGTACACTGTTGGTGGGACTATAAACTGGTACAGCCACTATGAAAAATGTTAAGTAAGTTCCTCAATAAACTAAAAATAGAGTTACCATATGATCCAGCAATTCTACTCCTGGGTATATATCTGAAAAAAACTAAAACACTAATTTGAAAAAGATACATGTACCCTACTGTTCACAGCAGCACTATTTACAATAGCTAAGATACGGAACTAATCTAAGTGTCCATCAAGAGATAAATCAATAGAGGTGTGGTATACACACACACACACAATGGAATATTACTAAGCTATTTAAAAAGAATGAAATTTTGCAACAACGTGGATGGATCTAGAGGGTATTATTTTTATTGAAATAAGACAGAGAAAGACAAATATTGTAAGTTCTCACTTATATCTCCTGCATTGGCAGGCAGATTCCCACTGAGCCACCTGGGAAGCCATTCTCTGTTTTCCATTTCTATACTTCTGACATTTTGAGAATATTATATAAATTGAATCATATGGTATGTAACTTTTTGAGACAACCTCAATTTTTAGCTGGGCATTTTACCAACCAGAACAAAAACTGTATTTCCCAGTTTCCTTTGTATCTGATATGTGGAAAACAAACTGTGGGAAATTCTTAAAGAGATGGGAATATCAGACCACCTTACCTGCCTCCCGAGAAACCTGTATTCAGGACAAGAAGCAACAGTTAGAACCAGACATGAAACAATGGGCTGTTTCAAAATTGGGAAAGGAGTACGTCAAGGCTGTATATTGTCACCCAGCTTATTTAACTTCTTTGCAGAGTACATCGGAGAAGGCAATGGCACCCCACTCCAGTACTCTTGCCTGGAAAATCCCATGGATGGAGGAGCCTGGTGGGCTGCAGTCTATGGGGTCGCTAAGAGTCAGACACAACTGAACAACTTCACTTTCACTTTCCACTTTCATGCATTGGAGAAGGAAATGGCAACCCCCTCCAGTGTTCTTGCCTGGAGAATTCCAGGGATGGGGGAGCCTGGTGAGCTGCTGTTTATGGGGTCGCACATAGTCGGACATGACTGAAGTGACTTAGCAGCAG
>SJYV01041481.1:309270-351096 GCA_006410875.1 Neotragus pygmaeus | reverse complement strand
AAGGGGGCACAGGATGAAATGGTTATATAGCATCACTGACTCCACGGACATGAGTTTGAGCAAACTCCGGGAGATAGTGAAGGACAGGGAAGCCTGGTGTGCTGCAGTCCATGGGGTCACACAGAGTCGGACATGACTTAACCACTGAATAACAGCAGTCTCTGGATAGACAGTGTCAGAATTGGGTTGAATTGCAGGACACTCAACTGGTGTCTGAGAATTGCTTGATGTGGAAAAACAAATACCCGACACTTTGACACTGGAGTAAAAGTAACAGAGGAGACAGCTCGAGCTCTAGCAGCCACCCCAGACCACAAAGCCATGGTCCAGGAGTTGAAACAGAAAGCTGGGACCTTGGGTTCCAGATGATAGCATGGAGCTGCTATATCCCTGCACTATCCATGGCCAGGGGCTTCCCAGGTGGCTCAGAATCCACCTGCCAAGGCAGGAAATGTGGGTTTGATCCCTGGGTCAAGAAGATCCCCTGGAGGAGGAAATGGCAACCCACCCCAGTATTCTCGTCCAGGAAATTTCATGGACAGAGCAGCCTGGCAGGCTACAGCCCACGGGGTCACAGAAGAGTCATACACAACTTCGGGACTAAACAGCAACAATGATCCATGGCCAGACTTCTTTTAAGTGAGAGAGATATAAATTTCTATCTTGCTTAAGGCACTTTTTAAAGTAATATCTGGCTGAATCCTAACTAAACTAAATGCGTAGGTTTTTCAACAGAGGAGAAACTTGCTTAGTGCTATGTTTTGGTCAGTGGTTCTTTCACACATAACTTTCAGATATAACAGAATCGCCCCACACCGTTGCTGGGCCCCATCCAGATCATTTCTGAACCAGGAGAAACTGGATCAGAGCCTGAGGATATGTGATGTGGAAACTGCTGTTCCAGGGATGGCACCTTGAGAACAACTTCTTCAAATGCATGGACTTGGCAGCAGAGTATACATTGGACCGGAGGCATAAAGATTGGAATTAAAAGGATCTTGGGGAGTAGGAAGGGTGACGGTTTCTGCCAGTGGCAGAGAGACCTAAACTAAAGTGAGGTAGGAAAAACTCAAAGGAGATGGATGTGAGAACCCTGGGCACAGCTTGAATGACAGAGCTAGAGGCTGATTGGGTGTACCAGAGGTGGCTGTGGGTTTTGGGTCTGGGGGACCAGAGAATAACAATACTGCTGACAGAGAAAGTCCAGAAGAGTGGCCCATTTAGAGGAGAGCAGTTTGAGTTTTGTCTTGTTCAGCAAAGTTGAAATGCAAACCAAGAGCAGGGGAGATGTTTGGTGTGGAGACCACTTCGAGGGGTCTTTTGGAGCAGCTGGGTAGCTGGTGTAGGCAGAGGACAGAATCTCAACAAAACTTACATTCAGAGGTTGGGAAGATGGGAGAATGCCAGCAGATGAGTCAGAAAGTGTGACCAAGGACAGAAGCCACGGCAGGCCAAGACCATGCCAGGCAGCCGGAAGATAGTGCCGGAGAGAAGAGGCTGTCATCGACACCCAAGGCAGCCGCGAGGTCAAGGTGACCACTTAGGACTTGCGGCTAGATGGGCACAGGACTGGCTTTGGTGACAGTGGTGGGACCAGAGTGGGTGAGGAGTGAGTGGAGGCCTGTGATGGCAGAAGCAGTGAGAAGGCACCGGTGAGGAGAGGGAGCAGACAGCCAGGATGTCAACTTATGGGGGTCAGAGGGTGGGGGGATTTTATATGAGATGGAAGCCCAAGCACAGGAGTAGACAGAAGGAAAGAACATAGGGGAGAGGGCAACGGACCAAAGATACTGGGAAATGGAGGGCAATGACGGCATAAGGTCCTGAAGGAGGAAGCAGAGGATGGGCTTGGGAGCACAGGTCAGAGGGATACTTCAGAGAGAAGAAGCGAACAGCGAAAGCAGCTCTTGTAGAAGCAGTGCAACGAGGCCCAGAGGTCAGAGAGTGAAGGCTGATGGAATCTGAGCATCTCAGGGGCAGGAAAGGACCCCACTGTTGGGTGAGGCTCCGTGGCCGCAGGGCGGGGCTACAAGCACAGGACATGTGTCCAGGCAGGAATCTCCACTAGGGCTGAGGCTCTGGGGCCACTGGGCAGACCAGCTGGGAACGTCCAGCTCCCCTGGTGAAAGGTGGGGTGGCTGGTCTTGTGTGGTAGTGGCCTAGAAGTGAGGAGGTGACAGGCTCTGCGGAATGAATATCTGCAGAGGCTAAGGTCACACAACAAGCAGGTCCTGACAGCAGAGGGCAGCACCATGGACTGAGGCTACTGGAAAACTTTCAGTGACCAGGGGCTATTTGTGGGAATATCACATCAATGAATATTTGTGGGTTGATTGAGAGATCAGAGGATCTGGGGATACTATAACCTGCTGGTTGTAATATACTGTGGTTGTTGTCGTTCAGTCATTAAGTTGTATCTGACTCTTTGTGACCTCATGGACTGCAGCACTTCAGACTTCCCTGTCCTTCACTATCTCCTGGAGTTTGCTCACACTCATATCTATTGAGTCGGTGATGCTATCCAACATCAACATGGTTGTAATATATAGTTTTATATTTTCTGTTTCTTTCAAATCAAATTTGTTCTGTCAGTTCAAAAAATATTTATAGAACACCTCCAAGTGGAGCTAAGTGCTATGATGAGAGAACTACAGGATGAGGTCAGAGCAGGACTACCAACTGACCGGGTCAAGGAACACCTCTAGGAGGCAGTGAAGATTATTGACACTTGAGGGATGAGGAACAGTTACCCAGAGGAGGCAGGGGCAGGGAGAGTATCACAAGAAGAAAGACCAACATGTGCAAAGGCCTGGAAATGAGATCGTGCATGCTGTTTCGAGGAACTGAAAGGATTTCAGTGGGGCTGGAGCACTGGAAAAGAGAGGGTGGGGAAGAAAAATGAGACTGGAGAGGCAATTAGAGTCAGGTCCCAAGGTCTCTGTAAGGCATCACTGGGGTTTGGACTTCATTGCAGGGGCACTGGGAGGACTTTCCGGGTTTTAATTAAGGATGAGTGAAAAAATCTGAAGAACACATGGAAGGGGAAAGAATAGGGTAAGAGTGGTGATAAGGATAGCAATTAAGAGGTGTAAGAATAACCCAGCTAAGGATGACAATGGGGTGGATGGGGGCGTGGCCATGGCTATGGGTTAAAGTGAGCACATAGAAGACACTTAGAAAGCAAACTCAAACACAGTATTGCTTGGACGTGAGTGGTTAGAAAAGGGGATGAATTGGAGATGAGCAGATGAATGAATGTGTAAACAACTGAACAACAGACTAACATATCTGCTTCATACCATGGCCAAATATTCAAAAGTTGGGAAGCTGGGGACCGCTGACAGAGTGGTCTGGTGGGGAAGCTGCTTGGGTCCAGGATGAAAGAGCAAAGCCTAGAGCCTGTGATGCTCTGGTGGTGAAATCTGAGCCCCTCATGCCACTGACCCTCAGCCACACGGCTATTTCTGGTGTCATTTCCACATCCTGCAGGGTTTGTATGTTCGTTTTTATATTATTTCCCCAATGGTAGCAGTATTTTATTCTCTGCAATATACCATTGAAGATAGTCAAAAGTGCTATTTCAGTAAGAATCTAAGTTCCAGTAAAGTGGGCATATATATATTATCCTATCCAAATGTAAGGAGCAAAAAAAATGTTTTTTAAAAAATAAAAATTTAAGCATTTAATATATATATATATATATATTTATAAACTATGGTTATACATAGTTTCTGTATGGTTATACAGAAAGCAAAAGTAGAGGGAATGGTATAATGAGCCCCCAGCCTGTCCCATCCATACCTTCTCCTGATTATTTTGTAGCATACCCTAAATCACCATACATTTAATTTATAAACATTTTGGTATGCATTTCTAAAAGTGGTTCTTGTTAAAACATATAAACAATAACATTAGCACTCCAAAACAAATGAACAATAATTGCCTAATATCATAAAAATTCAGAGTCCATATACATAGGGCATTTAAAGCCAAACATTCTCATAGGTTCACAGTCATTGGAACTTGCCTGGATGCCATTACCTACCTGGACAATCTGTAAAAATCCTAGAAGGTCTATCCCAGTAGTGCCAGGTTGGACCAGACCTCCCCAAATGCAGATTCCAAAATCCAGAAGACAACGATAAAATCCTAACCAAACAGACATCTGATTGGCTGTGTGGTTGTGGGCAAGTCATTTAGTTTATGGGGTGACCAGTTGCAAAATAAAGAGTTGAAAACCCAAGAAAGAAACCCAATTGTCTATCAGCAGATGAAAGGATTAAAAAAAAATGTGGTTCAGTTCAGTTGCTCAGTCGTGTCCAACTCTTTGCGACCCCATGAATCGCAGCACGCCAGGCCTCCCTGTCCATCACCAACTCCTGGAGTTCACTCAGATTCACGTCCATCGAGTCGGTGATGCCATCTAGCCATCTCATCCTCGGTCACCCCCTTCTCCTCCTGCCCCCAATCCTTCCCAGCATCAGAGTCTTTTCCAATGAGTCATCTCTTCACATGAAGTGGCCAAAGTACTGGAGTTTCAGCTTTAGCATCATTTCTTCCAAAGAAATCCCAGGGTTGAGCTCCTTCAGAATGGACTGGTTGGATCTCCTTGCAGTCCAAGGGACTCACAAGAGTCTTCTCCAACACCACAGTTCAAAAGCATCAATTCTTTGGTGCTCAGCTTTCTTCACAGTCCAGCTCTCACATCCATACATCACTACTGAAAAAACTATAGCCTTGACTAGACGGACCTTAGTCAGCAAAGTAATGTCTCTGTTTTTGAATATGCTATTTAGGTAGGTCATAACTTTTCTTCCAAGGAGTAAGTGTCTTTTAATTTCATGGCCGCAGTCACCATCTGCAGTAATTTTGGAGCCCCCAAAAATAAAGTCTGACACTGTTTCCACTGTTTCTCCATCTATTTCCCATGAAGTGATGGGACCGTATGCCATGATCTTCGTTTTCTGAATGTTGAGCTTTAAGCCAACTTTTGCACTCTCTTCTTTCACTTTCATCAAGAGGCTTTTTAGCTCCTCTTCACTTTCTGCATACACCCAGTGGAATACCATGCAGCCTTTAAAAGGGAAGTCACTCACAGATCATGACACGGGTGAACCTCAAGGACATTATGCTGAGAGAAATAAGCCAGTCGCAAAAGTGAAAATACTGCGTGATCCCACTCTTATGAAGCATTCAAGGTAGTCAAAACCATAAAACAAAAAGTAGAAAGACGGTTGCCATGGACTGGGGGTAGGGAGAAGGGGAATTAGTGTTTAGTGGGTATAGAATTTGAGTCTTGCAAGATGAAGAAGTTCTATAGAGATCTATTCCACAGCAATGTGAATGTACTCAATGTTGCTGAATTGTACACTTAAAAATAGCTAAGACAGGGACTTCCCTGGGAGTCCAGTGGTTAAGACTCTGTGCTTCCAGTGCAAGGGTGCAGGGTTCGATCCTTGGTCAGGGAACTAAGATCTCTAATGTCATGGGGCCAAGAAAAAAATTAATGGCTAAGACCTTAAACTTTGTTATGTTTTTCACCACGATTAAAAACAACAACTTCTGGGGGTCCATTTCGGTTGCAGGAAACGGAGGCACATACTACAATTGCTGTTACTTTGATCTGTGTTGGGAGGTGCCTCAGAACACCACTGCTCTCTTTCAAGGAGCCACTCAGGGAAATGGGGTGAGAGGGGAGCTCTCAGAAACTTGGAAAACTTAAGAACTTCTGTGGGATCCCTCTGAAGGCATGGGGCTGCATCCCAGCAGGCTGAAGGTAGGGGGCGCCAGGGGGCTGGGTCCTGTAAGGTTGGAGTTGGGGGCTGGGATTCACCAAAGAGAAACAAAAGAAGCTGGAAGCCTTTATCGCGGGCCGGGCTGTCCTCGGGGAACATTCTGGGAAGAAAGGAGAAAGCCCCGCTGGCTGGGAGCAGCCATGCAGGGGGATCTGAAGTGACAGGTACAAATGTGTAGCACACTCGGCAGACGTGTGGGAGATTAAGAGCGCGGGGTGCTGAGAGCGGCGGTGGCGGGGAAGGCGCTGCGAAGACAATCCCCCCGTCTCTTCCCAGGGCACCGGGGGCTACGGAGTGCTTTTAAGGCTCATTATCATAAGGCCATTTTTCACGTTAGCACAAGTCTGGCCTCGGGGAAGCCAGGCAGCAGCCGGCAGATTTGGTATTCCGGCGCCTTTTCGCTGACCTCTCCAGTAAAGGTCCCTCCCGCATCTGTAGAGGCGGGGAGCAAAGACCGGATTCGCTGCACTAGACGGCGACCCTGTCTTGGTGCCTGATACAGTCTCAGAGGGAAGACGGAGGGCAAGGGGACTCCTGCTCAAGGCTTTGGAGAAGGAACAAAGGCCCCTCAACTGTGAGGGGTGTGCTGTTTATGCTTATTTTGGTACTCAGATCCATCTATTTGCATCTCTGTCCAAAGTGGATGTGGAAGATCCGGACTCATGTTCTGAGGTGGCCGAGGAAGTTTTAGACGGCTCCCAGGCAAGGTGGCTGAGGGGGTCCTGGGTGGGACACCAAAGTCCCAGGTTGAGGGGCTCCTGTCTCTTTAGGCCAGTAGTTCTGAACCTTTCTACAGCCCCATGTCACTCACCATGTGTGATTCCTGGGCAGTGGTGGGGCACTCTACCATTTAAGAGAGGAAAGCCATGGACACAAGTGAGTGAGGAGGTCAGATTAAAGCAACTGTCTTGAACCAGCGCCGACGCTGAAAATAAGCAAAAAATTCCCATCCCAGCCCTCAGGCCTGCGTGCATATTTGCTAAGTTTTGTCTGATTCTTTGTGACCCCATGGACTGTAGCCCCACCAGGCTCCTCTGTCATGGGATTTCTTAGGCAAAAATACTGGAGTGGGTTGCCACTTCCTTTTCCAAGGGATCGTCCCGACCACAGGACTAATTCTCTAATCTCAGGAATTTGTTGGGCATGAATTTCATAGGCTTGGTTAATTGAAACATAATTGATTTACAATGTTGTGCCAATCTATGTCTGTTGTACAGCAAAGTGACTCAGTTATACACACATAGACATTCTTACATATATATATTTAAGAAATCTAAAATATGGCACAAATGAACCATCTACAGAACATAACAGACATAGAGAACAGACTTGTAGTTACCAAGGGGGAGGAAAGCAGGGGAGGGAAGGACTGGGAGTATGGGATTAGCAGATGTAAACTATCATGTCAATATATGGGATGGACAAACAGGTTCTATTGTATAGCACAGGGAACTATATTCATCGGCTTTTGCTCAGACTCATGCAGGCTGACATACAATGTGGCCTTGCTCTCACAGTATGGACCTTGGATCGGCAGCATCACCTGGGAGCTTGTTAGAAATACAAAATCTTGGGCCTCACCTGGACTGGCTGACTCAGAATCCGCGTTTAACAAGGTTTAACAAGATCCCTAGGTGTTTTGTGTGCACATTCGCAATCAACAGTTACCACACTTAGCCATCACACCCCACACCCCTGCCACTAGGTAAAGCGGAGTGGCGTCCACTCAGAGGCTGAGCAAACTAACCTCCACCAGCAGCAGCTGTCACCACTGTGTGGAGACACAGAAAAGGGGCACTGGGGTGGCTACAATGTGTGAATCACATTTAAATTTGGGGGTCACTGAGACGAAATCTTGGGCTTCCCAGGTAGCGCTGGTGGTAAAGAACCTGCCTACCAATGCAGGAGACGTAAGAGATGCAGATTTGATCCCTGAGTCAGGAAGATCTCCTGGAGGCGGGCATGGCAACCCACTCTAGTACTCTTGCCTGGAGAATCCCATAGATAGAGGGGCCTGGCAAGCTATGGTCTCTAGGTTCGCAAAGAGTTTGACATGACTGAAGCAACAGTATGCACGCACGAGATGAAATCTAAGAGGGCTTCCCATCGATTCTGAGATCCTATGATCTTTGACATTCATTAACGAAATAACTGCAACTAATAAGTACTGTTTTAAATAAAAGTGCTTTACGTGTGTTGCTTTATATAATTTCACACAGCAGTGCTTTAAGGTATGGCTTACCATTATACCCATTTCTCAGATGAGGCAACCAAGGCACAGAGAGGTCCAGTGACTTGCCCCAGCTCTGGCATGGATGCGAGTCAGAGCCAGGATGTGCACCCTGGCCATGTGCCCAGAGCCCACACTTTAACTACCATATGAGACCACCTCCAGAAGAAACCTGGAGACACCCTCTCCCTCCACTGGAGTTTCTCTTAAAGCAGTGACATACCTTTAGGGTGACCAACCATCTGGGTTTCCTTGGGACAGAAAGAGTCCCTTGGAGGTGAGACTTTCAGTGTTAAAACTGGAAGGCCTGGGCAAGTTGGTTGCCCTACCGATGTCTGATAACCTCACCACCCACAGAAGAGTAAAAGAGGAGAAATAGAATGGAAGACAATTAAATATAATATAAAAATTTTGAGCTTATAGAATTTGAGCTTTTGGAATACAATCAGAGTGTGGGTAGCCTGTTTCTAGTTTAGGAACCCCAAATCCTGTCCATAGGAACTTTTTTAAATATTTATCTTTATTTATTTATCTGGGTGCACAGAGTCTTAGCTCAGCACCTGGGATCTTCAATCTTCGTTGCAGCACGTGGGATCTTTAGTTGTGGAATGCAAACTGTTAGTGTGGTTTGCAAACTCTTATTTGTGGCATGTGGGATCTAATTCCCTGATCAGGGATTGAACCGAGGTCCCCTGCATTGGGAGCTTGGAGTCTTAGCCACTGGACCACCAGGGAAATCCCTGTTTGTAGGAATTTCAGCCGGGCTCGTTCTCCATTTGTGGCTCACATGGGTACCCTCTCATCTGCCTTGCCGTCTTCCCCATTTCATCTGCCCAGGTGTTATGAGAATACGCAGGAGCCTGTTGCTGGGGCATCCAACAGCATCAGTGTCCTGAGATAAAGAAGGCCGATCAAAATACCAGCGAGTATTTCCCTTGTCAAGGTCACCCCAAACCCACGTGGGGGTCTCCATCAGCTCTATTTTCTGCAGTGTTGCCAGCCAATTCTGTGAGTCTTGTTTCTTTGGAGCCCCTGGGGAATGTATTTGATTGGTTCAGGTTTCTATTCAGTCTGAGAGTCATTTATGATTTCCCGAATAAAATACTCACTTGGTGAGTATGTGTAGGTGTGTGATCTTTTAGAGATAATTTTTAAAAGCTGTTCCCCAATCCAAATTGGGGCTGGATGGGGCTAGTAAGGAAGCACCAGGGAAGATCAAGGAGAGGAATTCGGATTCTCTCATACACCTGGGGGAGGCCTCTGGGAAAGTGCCTCTTATCCAAAAGGGAAGGCACCTGTCCTGCAGCCACTGCACAGGTCCAAGCATTAGGATTTCCCTGCCATTCTAGGGGGACACGGGGAAGTCTGGCCTTCAGTTTCTACATCTGTAAAGTGGCACTTGCCACAGCCTACCACCAAAGACCGTCCCTCTCCTCTCAGGCTCAGATATAGTTCTCTAAGTGTCCTATGAGAAAGTGCCCTTTTTTAGAAGTCAGCGCCTTCAGATCTTCCCAGATTAACCTTATTAGGTGTGTGATTAAAGAAGTTCACATTCTTAGAGCAAAAAAAAATAGGAAAAAGCAGAGTCCATCCCAACTGCCTTCATTTTTTCACAAGAGGAGACTAGCAGCCCCTTCACTCACAGGCTTTTCATCATTACTCCAATCCCATTGCTCTGTGATCTAAAGTTGGTGGACACTCTCTTTCTAAGGAAGCTATGAACTCCTTAGAAGACAAAGACCTTCGTGTTGCCCAAAGTATTTCTCTTCTAGGCTTCCGCAGTGGTCTGGATACAAGGGCCTTTGTTCCTGCTGCTGGCTGACTAAAGCAGAGCTGGAAAAAGGAAGGTGTGAGCCTCTTCCACGCAGAGCAAGGAAGATGACTCATGAGATAAGACATGTGAACCAACGCTTCCTTCATTTTTTACTTGCTGACCCAATAACTGATGTCGAGCGTTCCTAAAGCTGACAGCACACACATGGAGAAAAACAGCTCTTCACTTGAGCCAGGAGAAAGCTGCCAGTTTGGTACCAACTTGACAAAATAAAATAAAGCTCTGCTTCCTATGAAGCAGTGCTGTTTGGGTCTCCTTACTGCCCTGTGTCCCGAGACCACAAGAATAGAGTAAGGCAGGCAAATTGCTAGAACACAGTAGGACCACGGTAACCAGTCTGCAAAGGAGAACAGCAGACATCTAAGCTTCGTTCACAAACTCGGCCAAGCCAGTACCTCTCCTCCCCAAGCTGTGACAGGACTGACTGACCCACATACCCAGCAGGGTCCCATTTCTCTCTAGCATTCCAAAAATGTCTCTCCTGATGTTTATTCCCATTACAGGCATAGACTTGTAAGTCTCTGATAGAGAACAGACAGACCTATGGTATCCTGGTCACTCCATTTGTAGAAACTGTGAGATAGGTTTCTAATATGATCATTTTTCTCTGCCTTTGTATGATTGTTAAAAACCATTCTTTCTTTGTCCATCCGCCCATCCACCCACACCTTCATCCATCCATTCAACAAGGGCATTTGGCATCTACTTGATGCTGAGTAACTTCTAAGCCAAAATCAATAGAAAATTTCCCAAGCTTTAAAATCCCCTGCCTTTAAGCCACATCCATTAAGTAGGGCGGGGTTGCCGGGGAGTAGGTGTTTCATTGAAGAAACAGCTGTGTTAAAAATTAAGCTCTTATTAACCAGTTCTTCATCCTCTCTGAGTCTCAGTTTCAGCAGCTCTAAAATGGGAATAATTCCTTATAAAATTGCTGCAAGGGTGAGGAAGCACACTCGATGCCTGCACAGTAAAGTCATTATTCAATAATCGTTAACTTAAAGCAACCCACGGATCCAGCTTGCTCCTCAGCACACTATTCTCCTAACCCCTCACCAGCCCTTGTCAGTATCTTTCAAGCTCATTTTGCTTCCAAGGACCATGTTCTTGTAGTTTTAATCCTCCAGTGAAACAGCCTTGTCTTTCTTCTGATGGATGGGCTGTACCATTTTGAAAATGTGATCTGTATCAAAGTCAGCTGTGAGGCTCCTGGAACTGGTGGGAGGATGGATACATAAAGTCCTGTTAATAAATAAACACACAGACATCAAGGCTACTGGCTGTCGTAGTAACGAGACTTTATGCTTTCCTGGTTTCTGTCATCTTCAGGACTGAAAGCACTTAATGAATTAGTCTCGCTTGCAGTCCTCCTGGAGAAAAATACTGCTATGTCTACAAGGAGCAGTCAGGGTAACCGGCCAGAGGTCAGTCACCCTTGGGAACATTGCCAGCCACGTCCCTAGAGCAGCTTTGTTTGTTGTTTGTTTCTTATCATAAAAGTAATAACTGTGTATTAGAAATTCTTAAAATACATAAGTCAAAAGACAAAAGTTAAAATCTCCTGTAACTCTGTTCGCTTGGAGATAAGACCTGTTGACTTTTTCCTGTACTCTCATACTGACATATATACCCACGTGCTTACTAGAATTATACTGTGTAAAGGCCACTTTATAATTTAGCTACAGATCATATGTATTTTTTCGTGTCAAATATGTTTCTACAAAATTAAAAAAAAAAATGTTTGGCCATACCCCGAGGCATGTGGGACCTTAGTTCTCCGACTAGGTATTGAGCCAGCAGCCCTGGCCTCGGAAGGTGGAGTCTTAACCACTGGACTACAAGGGAAGTAAGTCCCTACGTCATTTAAAGTGGCTGCTAGTTTACCGAGGAAATTTCTGATTAGTAACCATTTCTGTCATATTATTTTACCTGTGATGATTATCTTGTGCTCTCTTTTTAGGATTTTTTTTGTTATGAATGAGGGCACATGGTTTGTGGAAGAGAGTGGGTTTGGTAAAAGTCACTTGGTGTGGCAGAAGCTGAGTAGGGTGAGGACACCTGGGAGCCACTGTGGGGAACTCTGTGGGACACAGAATATGGGAGGAACTTTGAGAGGTCTTAACAGATCTAGACTTTAGAGAGAGTGCTCTGGTAGCAAGCGCAGGATGCGCTGGAGGAGACTAGATCAGAAGCTGGAGAGTGCAGGCCTCCCATCTGCCCCTGTTCTCACCTCGAGACCCAAAAGTTAATTCATGGTCAGGCTCTTGCCGACCCCTGCAGCCTCCTCTCTCTCCCGCCCCTGCCCTGGTTTTTATGCTTCTGCCCTTCCATGCATACTTTGCATCCTCTGGGCTTCTGCTGGGTCGTGCTAGGCCTGGCATGCGTGTTCCCCACCCCACCTCTTCACTTGGTTAACTTATATTTTTGTAAATCAATTTAGTTGTCCCTTCCTCCAGTCCTCCCCTGACTCTTCTCCTCCCCCTAGACTGGGTTACCTCCCGCTCCACAAACTTCCATGCTTTAGAGTCGTGGCACCTCCACACTCTGGAACTGTATTGTGTGTCTGTTTCCCTACTAGACTTTGGGCTGCCTGGATGAGTGTCTTACTCACTGGGTGTGCAGCGGGTACTCAACAAATGCTACTGAAAAAAGGCAAGGTGGTCCCTGCACCAGCACTGCCAACCCTTGGATATGACCAGAATATGTGAGGCATCAGGAACAAGCAAGGCAGATCCCCCAATCCATCCACACCTCTCCACCTCCACAGCCCTGATCCAGGCCACCCCCAATTTCTTGCCTGGGACCACTGGCATCATTTCCCAACCAGCTGCCACTCAGCGGACAGATAATCTTCAGACATTAACCTGTGCATATCTCTTGCCTGTTTAAAACACTGCTCTCATAATCTAGTTTCTGCCTACCTCTCCTCTCTCATCTTGCATCACTTTTCCCTTTGGTCCCTAGGCCCCAGTCAACAAGTCTTTTTTTTTTTTTCCCTGTTCTTCAAACAGCAAAAGCCTTTTGTTCAGCCCCTATTCCTCATGTGACTTTCTCCTTCTCATCCCCTTTCAGTTCAGTTCAGTAGCTCAGTTGTGTCTGACTCTTTGCGACCCCATGGACTGCAGCACACCATGTCGCCCTGTCCATCACCAACTCCCGGAGTTTACTCAAACTCATGTCCACTGAGTCAGTGATGCCATCCAACCATCTCATCCTCTGTCATCCCCTTCTCCTCCTGCTTTCAATCTTTCCTGGCATCAGGGTTTTTTCAAATGAGTCAGTTCTTCTCATCAGGTGGCCAAAGTATTGGAGCTTCAGCTTCAGCATCAGTCCTTCCAATGAATATTCAGGACGGATTTCCTTTAGGATGGACTGGTTGGATTTCCTTGTTGTCCCAGGGACTCTCCAGAGGCTTTTCCAACACCACAGTTCAAAAGAATCAATCCTTCGACGCTCATCTTTCTTTGTGATCCAACTCTCACATCCATACACGACTACTGGAAAAACCATAGCTTTGACTAGACAGACTTTTTTGGCAAGGTAATGTCTCTGCTTTTTAATGTGCTGTCTAGGTTGGTCACAACTTTTCTTCCAAGGAGCAAGCATCTTTTAATTTCATGGCTGCAGTTACCATCTGCAGTAATTTTGGAGCCCCTCCCACAAAAAGTCTGTTACTGTTTCCACTGTTTCCCCATCTATTTGCCATGAAGTGACCAGATGCCATGATCTTAGTTTTCTGAATGTTGAGTTTTAAGCCAAATTTTTCACTCTCCTCTTTCACTTTCATCAACAGGCTCTTTAGTTTCTCATCCCCCTTAAGCGTTACTTAACTTCTGCTTAAGCAATACTTCATTAATGAGGCCTTGATTCGTATAATCAAACCTAAATTCTCCTTTCATTCTCTATCATGGTATCTGCTAATATTGTTTTTTTTTCAGAGCATCTTTGTACTTTGTATTTTTCTTTTTGTGATCAATTATTTGATAATAATTTTATCCTTTCAGTGGGGAAGGAGCGATGTTTTGGCCTCACGGGGACATTTGGCAACATCTGTTCATATTTTTGGTTGTCACAATTAGGGGAGAGATTGCTATAAGCATCTAATGGATGCTGCTAAACATAACAGTGCACAGAAAAGCTGCCCACAATGAAGAGTTATCGGGCCCACATCAACTGTGATGAGACCGAGAAACACTGGTCTAGACTA
The DNA here is from genome assembly GCA_006410875.1 of Neotragus pygmaeus. Classification (NCBI taxonomy): domain Eukaryota; kingdom Metazoa; phylum Chordata; class Mammalia; order Artiodactyla; family Bovidae; genus Neotragus; species Neotragus pygmaeus. The sequence goes on along the minus strand of SJYV01041481.1, from coordinate 337,033 downwards.
TAGGCCAAGTGTTTCTCACTTGGTATAGAGAAGACTATAGACATAGGACCTTGCCTGCCTTGTTCACCACAGTATCTCAGCACCTGGCCCAGTTTCTGACACACAGTAAGCCTCAATCCGGAAAGACAACAGGTTGGACCCATGATGACCACTCGGTACTGGTGTCCAGAGCAGCCCTGGGCTGGGACGAGGAGTCGCTGCTGCGCCAACATTACCCCTTTGGTTGCTGGACTGTGGGGAAATCTGGGAGTCTTAAGAGAGGGGCTAGAGCAGCCCCAGAGGTGGGGGACTCAAGGAATTCCAGAAAGGAATAGGAAAAGTATATAAAAGGGAAAGTATATAACATAAAAGTATATAAAAACTATAATGACCTGCATGGCTCTATCAATAAATGCCTGCTAAAAGTCAGGGTGATGGGTGGACAAAAGGCCAGGAACACCGGTGAAGTTAGTGAACTGAAGAAAGGAAAGAGACTAGAAGAACTATTTACAGCGTCTGCATAGTCATACAGTCCTGTGCTAAGTCGCTTCAGTCATGTCTGACTCTGTGTGACCCCACAGATGGCAGCCCACCAGGCTCCCCCGTCCCCGGGATTCTCCAAGCAAGAACACTGGAGTGGGCTGCCATTTCCTCCTCCAATGTATGTAGGCTCACACTTACTCAGACTCACCTAATGAGAGGTGGCATGGGGAGTGGCTAAAGCATGAGCAGACGTGAAGATGGGTTACGGAGAGTGTTAGCCTTTTTTTTTTTTTCCTGTTGTTTTTCTCTTAAACCATTAAAAGAGTTATATCTGTTTCAGAGAAACTGCAACATTTTGTCCTCAAATAGTTTAGTAAAATGTGCTGTGTGTGTTCAGTTGCTCAGCTGTATCTGACTCTTTGTGAATCCAGGGACCAGAGCCCATTAGGCTCCTCTGTCCCTGGAGTTCTCCAGGCAAGAAACTGGAGTGGGTTGCCATGCCCTCCTCCAGGGAATCTTCCTGACCCAGGGATCCAACCCATGTCTCTTATGCCTCCTGCATTGGCAGGTGGGTTCTTTACCACTGGTGCCACCTGGGAAGCACTTTTAGTAAAATACCTTTATTTATTTATTTTGGCTGCAATGGGTGTTTGTTGCTGCATGTGAGCTTGCTCTGGTTGCGGCAAGCGGGGGATTCTCATTGCGGAGGCTTTTCTTGTGGCTGAGCCTGGGCTCTGGAGTGCAGGCTTTAGTGTTGTGGCTCAGGGGCTTAGGTATTCTGTGGCACGTGGGACCTTCCCAGGCCAGGGATCAAGTCCATGTCCGCTGCACTGGCAGGTGGATTTTTAACCACTGGACCACCAGGCAAGTCTATAAAATATCTTCTTTTAGATCCAAAAAGATCCAGAAGACACAGTTACTATTTGTCTGTCAGGAGGGAAATATTTGGGAAGATGACCTAGATTAAGGAAAGCTCTGACATCCAGATAAGCGTTCTTTCTCAAGGCGAAGCAGCATGTGCTCTGATCCAGGCTTTGTTAATAGAGACAGACAGAAAGAAAATACTACAAGAAGCATTCTCAACCAACCTACCTTTTCCCACATGACCTTTCAATTAACAAGGCATCAAGAGTCCAATAACAATACCAACATCTGTGGACCCATATCACTTGGTGCTCAGAGACTCTCTTGCAGCATGACATTATGACCTTAAAGCTATATACCTGGGCTGAATGCTCCTTGAGTTTCAGACTTGCACCGCCAAGTGGCTCCTAGACTCTGTATGCTTAGCTGTTCCACAGGAATCTCTGATTCGAATGTTCCAAAACAGGCCTTAAGGTTTTACCTGCTCTTCTCTGCAAAGTGTTTTCCTCTTGCATTTCTCCTCCTGACTAATGGTACCACCATCTAACTGGACCTCCCTGGTGGCTCAGATGATAAAGAATCTGCCTGCAATACAGGAGACCTGGGTTCAGCCCCTGGGTCGCGAAGATCTCCTGGCGGAGGGCAAGTCAACCCACTCCAGTATTCTTGCCTGGAGAATCCCATGGACAGAGGAGCCTGGCGGGCTATGACTAAGGGGACACAGCTGAACAATTAAGCACACATGCACCATCACCCAGTCCCCATGCCCAGGAACTTGTAAGNGAGGGCAAGTCAACCCACTCCAGTATTCTTGCCTGGAGAATCCCATGGACAGAGGAGCCTGGCGGGCTATGACTAAGGGGACACAGCTGAACAATTAAGCACACATGCACCATCACCCAGTCCCCATGCCCAGGAACTTGTAAGTCATCCCAATCTCTTCCCTCACATCTGATCGATCACCAAATCTTATCCATTTTTGCCTTAACTGTTTCTAAAGTGTGTGCCTTCTTAATCTTTTTATTACCATTGTCTTCATTTGGCTCCTCCTTGTTTTTTAAATTTTTTTATTGAAGGATAATTGCTTTACAGAATTTTTTTGTTTTCCATCAAACTTCAACATAAGTCAGCCATAGGTGACATATATCCCCTCCCTTTTGAACCTCCCTCTCTTTTCCCTTTTCGGCTCCTTGTGTTTTTAGGCTGTCCTGCGTGGCTTGTGGGATCTCAGTTCCCTAAACAAGGACTGAACCTGGGCCACAGTAGTGAAAGCATGGAATCTGAACCACGAGGCTACCAGGGAACTCACAAAACATCTATTTTTGATGCCCGCTCAGATCTTGCCATTTCATCAACATAGACAAATGACACCCACATCTGTCTCCACCTAAATAAGCCTACAAACTCTCCATTTCCAAATCAGAGGTCTTCATCTCCCCTCCAAGGACTTCCTCTATTGAATTTCCTATCCTTGTGAATGGCACCACCACTTCTCAAGCCTCCTCCCTCATCCAAAACTTGGAAGATTTTTTCCAGATTCCTTGTTTTTGTTTGAAGCGAAGTTGCTCAGTCTTGTCCGACTCTTTGCTTCCCCATGGACTGTAGCCCGCCAGGCTCCTCTGTGCTTGGGATTTCCCAGGCAAGAATACTGGAGTGGGTTGCCATTTCCTTCTCCAGGGGATCTTCCCGACCCNTGTTTTTGTTTGAAGCGAAGTTGCTCAGTCTTGTCCGACTCTTTGCTTCCCCATGGACTGTAGCCCGCCAGGCTCCTCTGTGCTTGGGATTTCCCAGGCAAGAATACTGGAGTGGGTTGCCATTTCCTTCTCCAGGGGATCTTCCCGACCCAGGGACTGAACCCAGGTCTCCGGCATTGTAGGCAGATGCTTTACCATCTGAGCCACCAGCTCTTGACTAGATAGCTCAATGCCCGTTACCTCCTTTCCTGACTGTCTGGACACAGCCTCTTATTATTGCTCTTACTACTCCAGGTGTACCAGTCTGACTTTTCTAATTAGAGTGATTCTTGAGGGCATGAACCATGTCTGGTAGTTTTCTGAATCCTCCAATGTGCGCAGCACAGCCTAGGTACAGAGTGGATCCCCAACAAAGAAGTAAGTCGGCAATGAAACCCATCTGCCAAGAGAAGGCAGGTGTTGAACAGCCAGCTCCTGGAGATGAGGGAGGCAGTTTGCCCAACTCCTTTGCCCCAGTGGGAGGACAAGACCTCAGCAAAGAGACTGGAAACGTTCTTTGAGGGGCTGGGAAAGGGACTCCACCAAGGATAATATCTTGGCTTGTGGAGTCATCATGGCCACCCAGCTGATTTCTGAGATCTTGAATCTGTGGGTGCCCATCTGTAGTACTGCATGGCATCCTCCAGCAGTGGCCTGGCACCTTGGAAATATGTCCTGTTTCATGATGGCTGCCTCATCTTGGACACAAGCAACAGTTAAAATCTTCCAGGCGTCTATTCTGCTCTCCAGAAGTAGAGTCTAAAGTGTTTGATTTCCATTATCTTGCAAAAAAACCTTATTCCTTTGAGATCTCTATGCTATTTGATTATTCTTCACTCTATTCCCTGCCCCATCACTGATGCTCCCTCACTCACTGAGGACTTTAGCAGTTGTCTCACCATCTAAGCTTCTGCCATCATCCCAGAAAGTTTCAGCACGTACGAAGATGACCGCTCTAACAGCCTAGCCTCAAATTTCCGTGACTTCCTTAATGCCAATGGCTTTTAATTTCTTTTTACTCATGCACTAAGGTGACCGTACCTCAGACTCGTGTCACTGAAACTCATTCTCTGGTCAGCCCTCACCTAGACTACCACTACTGTCTCCTGAGCAATCACTCTGCCTCTTATCAAAAATCAAAAGTGGCTACACATCTCCTACTGGGGCAAGTCAAGGTCCTTAGCCCAGGAGGCAGCATGCCAGGCTCCATCCATTCTCTCAACTCATCTTCATAATTTATCATTTCCTTTTTTGACATTACTGGATTATATGCAGTTTCCAGTTCGTCCTGCTATCTCTTGAGACTCCTGGGCCTCCATCTGCCTGAAAGCCCTCCTTCCTTGTCTGCAAAGATGTTCCCTTCTTGTCTGCAAAGACTTTCATCTTCACGTTCTAGCTCAAACAATACCTGTTCTGGAAAGGCTTCCCTGCCTTATCTGGGCACAGCTGTGTGCCTTCTCCAATTGATGACTATTTCATACTAAAACCAATTACCGTGCTAGCCACTGACAATGAGGATAAAAGGTAAAAGAGTAGCTTGCATTTACTGACCACTTTCTATGCGCCAGGCACAACTCTATGGAGGAGGCATCACGGTTATTATCCTCATCGTACAGGTGAGAAAACAGGCTCAAGGTCACACAGCTATTAAGTGCTTTGATGCGATCCTCTTTACTGTCATCACCCTTTCTCCCTTCACTGTCCTCATCACGCCCATTCTAAAAGAATGCCCTTCTCCCATCTCCCCTCTATCCACGCTTTCTTCTCATTTTCGATGGCAACATTCTCATCTTGCCACCAGCACTTACAAGCATTCTAACACCCACTCTTATCCTACCCTCCCCCTCTCCAGTTACCTCCAAGAGCGGTCCCCCTCCATCCTAAGGCCAGTCCCTCCCGCTGCACATTCAGTGCTGTTCTCTCATCTTCCTAGGAACCTCACATTATGAATTATCCTTCCTGTAACGTCTAACTTCTCCATTCAACTGAACCCTTTCCATTGGCATTTAAATGTGCTCAACTGCCTCCTCCTAAAACAATGAAACCACCCTCCCTCTCCATCACAGCCAAACATCTGGAAAGACATTTATGTAAGCTGTGTCCATTTCCTCACTTTCCACTTTTTCCTCCATCAACTGCAATCTGACTTTTGTTTATCACATCACTGAAGTTCTTGCTTAAAATCACTTATGATCTCCATGTTTCTAAAGCCAATGGGCCTTTATTGGTGCTCATGTTAACTCACTTCCCAGCAGCACCTCTGCTTTCTCTTTTCTTCAGGAAACACTCTGCTTTTGGCTTTCATGAAGTTTTCACCTCCTGGTTTTTATCCTGTCTCTCTGGATCATCCTTCTCTGTTTACTTTTCAGAATCATCCTACTCTACTCGAAGTTAGTCCCAGGCCTTCTCTTCTGAACCCATCTTCAGTCCCTAGGCAACCTCATCCATGCCATGGTTTCTATGACCCCCAGATGTTGATGACTTACAAGAGGCGTATTTCCTGCCCAGACTTCTCAAACCTCCTGCTTGAGATGATTCAAAGGCTTCTCAAGTACAGGATGGTTGAGGTTGAACTCATGATGTTTGCCCGAAGTCTTGTCCTCCCCCACTACATCCTGTCTCAGGGAACGGTACCACCGTCCACCACACAAAACTGGGAGCCTAGGACTTATCCACAATACTTTCCTCTCAACGCTCACATCCAAACCACCACTTCCCGTTCCTTTTACTCTCTAGACCTCTCAAATCTGCCTACTTCTTTCCATGTCTACTACATACATCCCAGTCTAAACAACTGTCATCTGGACGACTTCATGAGTCTCCTGATTGATCTCACTGGATATACTCTTGACCACTTCAAACAGACAATCCACATTATGCAACCAGGGAGAGCTCTTTGAAATGGAAAATCTGACTATGTCGTCCTCCTGCTTCAGTGACTACCCACTGCTTTAGAAACAACATCAAATCCTTACCTGTGGCCAATCAGACTCTGCATGTTCAAACCCCTTTCTGCTTCTCCTGATCATCTCATGTGCTTGTCCCTCTCTCTCTCTCTCTCTGCACCCCAACCCACTGGCGTTTGGCATCTGAACATACCATGTTCCCTGTAGCCACAGCCTTTCTCCATTTCTAGAAGACTCTTTCCCAGCTCCCCAAATCCTCTCACATCCTTAACTCCTGCTGACTCTTCAGGTTTCAGCTCAATCAGCATTCCCCCAGGATGACTTCCCAGGTCCACCTTGAGTGGCCTCAGACCATCCATGCAACCCTCTTATAATGTGCCATGTGCCTCTAGTGATGGTGGTTTGGTTGCTAAGTTGTGTCTGACTCTTGCAACCCATGCTATAGCCTGTCAGGCTCCTCTGCCAATGGGATTTCCCAAGCAAGAACACTGGAGTGAGTTGCTATTTCCTCCTCCGGGGGATCTTTCTGAACCAGGGATTGAACTCTTGCATTGCAGGTGGATTCTTTACTGACTGAGCCACAAGGGAGCTCACCATGTGCCTCTACTTTATAATTTTTATCACCGTGTCACTTTATATGGCCCTTGTGACAAATCTGTTTCCTCCCAATGACTTCAAGCTCCATGGGGGCTGGGGCTTTGACTGTTTTGGTTTTTGTCCCCACTCAANAGGGAGCTCACCATGTGCCTCTACTTTATAATTTTTATCACCGTGTCACTTTATATGGCCCTTGTGACAAATCTGTTTCCTCCCAATGACTTCAAGCTCCATGGGGGCTGGGGCTTTGACTGTTTTGGTTTTTGTCCCCACTCAACATGGCATCTGGTCCCATCACTTTATGGCAAATAGATGGGAAAACAGTGACAGACCTTTCTGGGGGGGGGCGGGGGGGGGCTCCAAAATCACTGCAGATGGTGATTGCAGCTGTGAAATTAAAAGACATTTACTCCTTGGAAGAAAAGTTATGACCAACCTAGACAGCAATATTAAAAAGCAGAGACATTACTTTGCCAACAAAGCTATGGTTTTTCCAGTAGTAATGTATGGATGTGAGAGTTGGACTCTAAAGGAAGCTGAGCACTGAAGAATTGATGCTTTTGAACTGTGGTGTTGAGAGTCCCTTAGACTGCAAGGAAATCCAACCAGTCAATCCTAAGGAAATCAGTCCTGAATATTCATTGGAAGAACTGATGTTGAAGCTGAAACTCCAATATTTTGGCCACATGATGTGAAGAACTGACTCATTAGAAAAGACCCTGATGCTGGGAAAGACTGAAGGCAGGAGGAGAAGGGGACGACAGAGGATGAGATGGTTGGATGGCATCACCAACTCAATGGATATGAGTTTGAGCAAGCTCTGAGAGTTGGTGATGGACAGGGAAACCTGGTGTGCTGCAGTCCATGGGCTGGCAAAGAGTTGGACACGACTGAGCGACTAAACTGAACATGGTATCCCCTGTGACATTCAATAAATACTTGTTAACATCTCGAAAATGTGATCCTCACTTTTCAACTCAACTCTCACTAGCTTCTGGCCGTGTCACTCCTCTGAAATTGCCCTTGTTAAAGTCATCCACAACCTTGGAACTGCCAAAACCACGCTCCCGTGGAGGCCTGATGTTCTACCAGCTGGACTGAGGGTTTCCTGCACTAAAATAGAAACCTGGCAGTCATTCCTCAGTTCTCAGGTAGCAAAAATGAGCTGACAGAATATTCTCAATTTAAAGTTTTTGTTTCAGAAGTTTTCTTCAAATGTGACACCTACAAGTCTATGCCTGTGATAGAGCCTGGCATAGGATGCTCTCGGATTTAGTTCAAAATTATACATTCAGCCATTTTACTATATAAATATTTCATGGGGTTCTTTAAAGAGCACCATGATTCCCATGGGTGTTACTACATGAACAAGTATTTGAGACCCACTGAAAGTTTTTAGCTTTCTGATTTGTTCTCTTGGAGATATCTCATGCAGTTTATCAGGTTGGTTATTCATTTTAGCAACTAGCCTCTCCCATTGCCCTTCGTCCCTATTTTTATATTTATCACCTCTTCCTATGATCCCCTCCATGCACTGCAAGCTCCTAGAGGGTACAGGGACCATGGATTTTCCTTTTCTTTCCCCCTTTCTTTTTCTCACTCGTTCCCTCCTTATCTTCCCCTCCCTCTCTCTCTCTTTCTCTCTCCCCCATTCCTACCCTTCCCCAGTGATCCCAGCATGTGGCCCCGGCCCATGGATCATGTTTGTTGAATGAAGGAATAAATGGATGACTGAATAAATGAATAAACAAAATAGTGAGACAGCACCTACATCCTTGGTCTCAGTACTCTTCCTTCTATGCTCCGCTACCTCCCAGTTGAACAACTCAGTGACACAGCGGTGTGATACAACAGAAATGTAAATTTCACATATGGAAAATACCAGCCACTGTATTTTCTTTAAAGTACAATGAATCTGATACAAACCTATTATAGCTTTACAAGTCTTGTCCTTGTGAGCTTCACTTCTAATATCTAATCCATCATCGAGCCCTGTTGATTTTACCACCAAAAAAAGGACAACAACAACAAAAAGTCACAGTGGCCACCTATTTAATGGGAATAGAGTTTTATTCTCTAAGTATCTGAAAATGCTATGTGCCTGAGGCAGAAGCTGGGTAAATCATGATGTTTTACTGATACAAGTGTATCTCTGAACATTCCACATTCTATCACAATCCTGTGCCTTTGCCCAAGCTGTTTTCTTAGCCACTTCTGCCCTTTCTCCTGAGCTTATCTGTCAAAATCATACTTCACCTTCAAGGCTTAGTACAAAACTCACCTCCGCCAAAAAGACCTTCATAATCTATCAGAACTACTGTGGTAGCCTGACTCACCCTAGCCCCTGCATGTAATGGCATGTCGCCTGTTCCTCTGCTTGGCGTTGACTTCTTTGGTCTGCAAAGTCCTGCTGCTGAGATGAATGTTTCTCTCCCAGATTGCCTTGCAGGAAACTCAGATCTGGGGACAAGGTTGTGCTCACCTTTCTGTCTCCTCAGAAAACAATAGGCATTTTCTGAATTGAAGTGTGTTAGGCTGATCATCCACTACTAGTAGGTATGTAAATAGCATCTTTGTGTTTGTCATAAGGTGACTTTTCGAAAATATCCGTAGATGGGGTATCTGGCTTTCCCGCTTTCTGGCTGGGTCCTGACAGCCTTAGCTGAGACTCCCATCCAGCTTCTTGCTCTCACCCCTATTGGCAACTGCAGCATAGAGAAGGAGCCTGTGTGCTCCAGAATTTATTTGGAGAAAAATTCAAGTTGCTTCTTTTTGAAGTGGAATGGGAGTCAGAGGTGAGCCCTAGCCAAGTGAGCTGCGTGGGAGAAGAAAGGTTTGCAGTGAACAAGGCTCTCAGCTCTCAGGCGTTTTTTTTTTTTTTTTCCTTCCAAACAGCAGACAGACTCCTAGCACAGATCTAGGGCTCAGGGGCCACTCTGCTCATCTCCCTCCTTGACTGCAGACCTCGGGCCTCCCAAGCACATCCTCACAGCCCTCCACACCACTGGTATCTGGACTAAAGCAGAGACAACCCCTCCTCCCTCCATCCCCGGGAAACATCGCACTTACAGTCCACTCAGCGCAGCCCTAATGCACACAGAGACAGACACAAGAAAGATGAAAATCCAAACCAAGAGCGCTGACTGCTTTGTCCCTGAACCCTGCTTTATACAAACCCATCCAGCCTGCACAGATTCCAGCTCATCCATCAAAGCGTGGAATGCTCAGCCACATGCTGTTATAACCCAAACTGAGTCTGCAAGCGCCTCTGTGATGCTGCTATGCCTGTGTTGCAAGTTCCTGCGCAGAGATCGGAAAACCCATTGAAAGGAGAGCATAAAGTTGTCGTTGCTTGATGGTAAAGGGTTTTCATGTGTACCTGATCAAGAGGTTAAATGAGATAATATAGGCAGAGCGCTCAGCAGAATAACTGAACAGAAAGAGCTTCTCACCTAACAGTGCAGGAGGGCCTCTTCTCATGTGATTAGAAGCAAGCCTTTCTTCCACTGCTTCTGCTATTCAACAGCCTGTCCTACCTGAAGGAGGGAAGTCAGTGCCTAATACCTCCCCCCAACCACCTTCATGCAGCTAATGGCTTCCAGGCTGCATGGGGGGGAAAACTGAACTGCGCATCTGTGCAGATGGGGAGCACCCAAAGGAGCTTCTAGGGACATATTGATTGATGCATAGACAACTGCATCAATATCTTTCCTTCCTCTTCTGGGTCTATAATACATTCCTAGATCCCAGAACAATTTTCAAAACTTTTCTTTCAAGCATATCTCCCTTCCTCTCCTTTCTGAGGTCCAAATGCAACACCAGAAACAGACCTCTTCTGCCCTTTCTGAAGTCTAACCACCGTGTTCCTCCCCTCCCTTGTTTAATGCTATCTAGTGCTGATACTTTATCCTGTATAGAGGAACAATAGGGCAGTACCATCCTGAGAGCTCTCCCAGGTGGCTCAGTGGTAAATAATCCACCTGCCAATGCAGGAGATGTGGGTTCAATCCCTGGATCAGGAAGATCCCCTAGAGGAGGAAATGGCAACTCATTCCAATATTTTTGCCTGGGAAATCCCATGGATCAGGAAGATCCCCTAGAGGAGGAAATGGCAACTCACTCCAATATTTTTGCCTGGGAAATCCCATGGACAGAGGAGGCTGGTGGGCTACAGTCTATGGAGTCCCAAAGAGTTGGACACAACTTAGCGACTAAACAACAACAAATATGGCAGTAAAAAGGATAGTTGGTATTTCTTTGTGTTGTTTTCAAGGCTGGAGATATCCCATCTCCCCCACCCAGTTCAGAGAGGCTAAAACACCTCTCAACCCAACTTTCCAAGCAAAACCTGCCTGAAGTCAAAGGAATTTTAGATGGCCCAGAGCCTATGGGCCCTGTGAGGTCTCACTGTACTTTTGCTTTTATCCCGAAGAGAACCAAGCAACCCTAGGGGGAATATTGCCCCACACTGCTCAGCTGGAGAAGAGCTTGAGGGACTATATCAGACACAGGGCAAGGAAAGATGTTTTTATTAAGAATAGTTGATGCATTCACATGATTCAAAAGTAAAAATGTATAAGAGAGTTTACAGGGCCACTCTCCCAGGAGGCAACAGATATTATTAGCTTTTGTGTATATGGTTATGCAAATACAAGCAAATATCTTGAACTGCTTCTTCTTCTCTTTTATATTGTGAACAGTAGCATATTATACACACCCTATGCATGTTTTCCACTTAGCCCCTATCTTGAAAACTGTCCTGTATCAGTTATATATTAATAGTAAGCTTCCTAAATCTTTTTTTTTTTTTTTAATGGATGAACAGAACAGTATTCCACTATCTGGAAGTACCACAAGTCCCCCTTTGATGAGCATGTAAGTTGTTCTTTCATTGTTCAAACAATACTGTAATGGATACATGTCTATGTGGTCACATGCAAGAACAAGGGCAAATTAGATTCCTAAGATTGGAATCACTGAGTCAGATGGCATGGGCATTACTAATATTGATAAATGCGTCTAAAATGCTCTCCAAAGGAGTACTACCAGTTTACTCTTTAACCAGCAATGTATGAAACTGCCTGTTTTCTCAGAACCTCATCAGCTGTTTATCCATCTTTTTGATGTTTGCTAACTGAACGATAAATAAATATCATCGCAGTTTAAACATACTAAAGAAATTAATCTGTTTTGTATGAGTTAAGTGCCTGAGTCCTAGAGGGAGAAAAAAGCATCCAGTTTTACCAGGACAGCATGTCCTCAGAAGTCTAATGGGGTCACAAACATCCCTTAGCCCTACAAATAACAGTCTTTATTCACAACGTTCTGTATTTTCAGCTCCCACATGTGTGTCTGTTCTTGGGGGAGGAGAGTTGCCCTGTGGAAGGAGCAGAGACAGAATCAGACAGACCTGGGTTCCAGGCACAGCTTTGCCACTGACGAGATTTACGATCTTAGCAAATTGCTTAACCTTTCCTAAATATGAAATTTCATATTTCCATGAAATATGGGGATCATAATACTGATCTTTTGCAAAGCCTTATCTCTGGTACACAGAAGGTAGTCAGCAAACAGCAGCAGCTTTCATTAGTGTTAATAACCATCAGGCCACATTCTAAACCTCAGGGCACTTTCCACAATTGACAGGACCTGAACTGTCCAGCTGGGGGAAAAGGTTCTTTTGTTAAATGGCCACCCAGAGGATTCCCATCTCCTCCTATAAGTCACCCCAGGCTCCTTCCAAAGTTAGCAGGAGAGCTCACCAAAATCCCCTGCAGGACCTCTGGGTGAGGGGTGGGCTGTTTCTGTGCTAGGCTCCTCTGCTGCCAGATGACGTTTGTATTCAGGCTGAGGGCTCTCTGGTCTAGGCAGAGCTCATTTCCAATTACAGATGGGCAAGTCAGAGACAAAGCAGAGATCCTTGAGCAAAACATGAAGGACTTGCTCTCATCAGCAGCACAGCCCCATCTTAGTTTCCCCAAGCACTATTTTTGATGTGGTCAACTACATGCAGATTTCTAGCTTTGGCAGGAATCTCAGTGATGTTCACAGCTGGGCTTCTATCTATGTATATAATACCCCTTCCTCCCAAAGAACTTGAGACTTTTCCCATTCACACAAGGTCCTGTCTCATTTCATTACCCCCCACCCCCAGGATGGCAGGAATTATTATAGTGAGGGAGCTGTGAGGAGGACCATGCTGCTGGTGTCTAATGCCCTGGCTGAACCTCAGGAAACCACGTGAGTGCCGACCTGACCCTACATGTCTGTATTCTGTTGGCTTAGATCTCCTGCGTGGGAGCTGAACCCTCCTGGGAGACGTCTGAGAAATTACAATTGCTTTCAGAGAATGTTCCTTTGCTCTTTCCTCCCCCTAGGTCCACCTCTGTCAGTCTGAAGGAAAGGGGCAAGATTCAAATATGATTTCAAGTATTTCATTAGCACAGAAATAAAGCGGCCTTCCGCACCCCTACCCCCGCCCAAGACTCTAGATCCCAGCGGATCGCAGGCAAAGTGAACTTGCTGGATCTGGAGTCCAACATCGTTTATCCCTCACACGGTATAACATGGGTCTCGTTCAGACCCACGGGAGGTGGTGGTGGTGGGGGAGACCTGGCAGAGGACAGAGATCAAGCTGTGTAGACCGCGACCCGCGTCAGTTACACTGCAGCCTCCTTAGGATCGCAGCGGAGTCCTGCTAGGGGAAACCACCCTCCCCGCAACCCATGTCCTCCCGGTCCGCAGCTGGGCGGATCGGAAAGGACGAGAGAAAGTGCCTCAGCTGATTGCTGGGGGCCCCAGCCTGCGCGCTGGACACCGGCCCCCCGATCCGCATCTCCGCCACAGTAAAGTAGTTGGAGCAAGCTTGCAGGGCCCCAAAGAAAAGCAGTGAGGCAGAAAAGCATGGATGGTGTAAACAGCCCAAAGACACCGACAGAGAAGACAGTTCTCCACCCCTGCCCTCCTTCGCCGCCTTGGCAGGTGCAGAGCAGCCGGGAAGCCCTCCACCCCCACGCTGAGGGTCTCCCACGCGCCGCGCTGGGCGCTCTACCCCAGCCGGACTTCCGAGTTATCCGAGCGCAAGCAGCAGAATGGGGGGTATCCGCTGCTTTCCGCTCACCTCCGGATCTCTCTACCCGAGCCAAACCTTCCTCCCGGCCGCTGAGCGGAGCTCCGATGAGGCCAGCGCCTCCAGTTAGACCCGCTGCGCCCTCCTGCCCGGGATCTGCCCGAGAGATGCGGGGCTGGACGCCCGCCCTGGGGCCCAGGACGAGGCGGACAGAGGGCCTGGGTGACAGTCCGATTTCTCTGTCCCCGAGGCAGGCAGGCAGCCCCCGGCGATCCTGGACCGGCGAGGCCGAACGCACCTCCGCCAGACTTATTTTGAAAAACTTCAGGAAAACCGTCAGCACCTCGAGCCCAAATTGCAAGGCTGGCCCGGGGGCGCCCGCGCGCTGGGATCCACCCGGCCGCGCGGACGGACCGTTCCCACCCACCCGTGGTGCTCAGTGCCCGCCCGGAGCCCCGCTCACTCACGCGCGCCGGGCCAGACCTCGCGGCCAGCCGTGTCGCGGGCCGGGGCAGCCGCATNCTAACTTCGCTCCTCACTTTGTATGACTCTCCCAACTCAGTCCCTCACTCCTTAGTTGACCACAGTTTCTTGACAGAGTATCTTCAAGGTGTGATTTCTGGAGTGGTAAGAGTAGGTAGCGACAAGTGAAAAAGTAATAGGGTGAGAAAATCCAGTCTTTTGACATGATATTCAAGTTGCATGTTCAAATATATTTTAATCATGCCATTCCATACTCAGAAACGCTCATGATCTCAATTGCTACATTGTATGTAAATTCCTATTCTGAACTATCATTGTTTATATAACATAGCCTCACTTTCATTTCAAATTATTGACCATGCTTTCTATTATAGAAACTCTACTCCAAATACAATAAGTCCAGTTCTGCTTTTATGTCTTCAATTATGGAGTCTGCCCACACCAAGAAGGCCCTTCTTGGTCACCTTTATTTAGCATCATTTCATCCATCTTTTGGCAACAAAGGCAATTTATGCATATGTCTCTTTATATGTTTTCCTATTCATCAGGGATATACCATATACCTCCATCCCATATACCACTTCTTTAAACTCCTATTCTATTATAGTTAGTACCATGCTGCTACTGCTGCTGCTGCTTAGTCACTTCAGTCGTGTCCGACTCTCTACACTATAGATTGTCAGGCTCCTCTGTCCATGGAATTCTCTAAGCAAGAATCCTGGAGTGGGTTGCCATTCTCTTCTCCAGGGAATATTCCCAACCCATGGATAGAACACCAGTCTCCTGCATTACGAGGCAGATTCTTTACCACTGAGACATCAGGAAAGCCCAGTCTGTACCACATGATTTAGTATTATTATTTCCCACTAATGGTTTAAAATGTTCAGTTCAGTTCAGTCACTCAGTCATGTTCGACTCTTTGAAACCCCATGAACCATAGCATGTCAGGCCTCCCTATCAATCACCATCTCCCCCAACCCCACCTCCTCCCAGAGAGCTGCTCTGGCGCCGAGCGGGAGAGGCGAGCGGGTGCCCAGAGCCAGCCGGGCATGGCCACGGCCAAAGCCGAGATAGGGATGGGCTGAGGGCGGCGATCCCGGGGCGCGCTTACCCGGCTTCGGAGGCGCCCTCGAAAGTACGCGCTGGCCGGGCGCGTCCCGGCGCAAAGCCGGGCGCCCCGCGTGGTCCTCCGCCCGCCGCGCGCCCTCCCTTCTGCCTCCTTCGGGGAACCTCGGCTTGGATTAACGCCTTACTCTTTACCTCTGCCGAGCGGCTCCGCTCCAGCGGCGGCTCCGGGGTTGGGCTCCCACAGGGTCTGCGCGCGTCCTTCCGGGCGCCCGGGCTGGAGAGGCCCACGTGAGGCTCCTCCGCCCTCCCCGGCGCTCGGAGGACTGGCCCTGCCCGGAGCCGAGAGCCTCATCGCCCCTCCAGGTGCGGGCCCTGGGGGCAGGTGCCGAGCGTCCTGATTGGTGCTGGCCCGCATCCTGGGAGAATCCCCCTGCTAGAGAGGCTATCTGCTCCAGGGCTAAGGGCAGAGATGGAACAGCGCAGGTGGTTGCCTTCCAAAGAGGCTTCCCTGCCTTTTTGCCTATTAAAAAAAAAAAAAAAAAAGGAAACTCGGAGTCGGGCACCTTAAGAAGGCTGGCTCAGGGGACTTGGTGTGCTACGTACAGATTGGGTCCAGCGCAGAAGACCCTGGGAGAATGACAGTCGTAAGGACCGGCGTGTGTCGCTGTCCACTGGACTTGGCCTCGAGAGCCGCCTGAACGGCTCGTTTTCCTAATTCCGGCCCTCACTGGTCCCCGAAGCCCCAGTGACACGTGATGTCCCCGCCGTTGAGGGGTACCCGGTCCTCGGGGCTGGGCAGGGAGGGAGTCACTGTGTGACCAGAGCTGGGCTGGCAAGTTTTGGCAGGAAAAGGCAGGGAGGAAGAAGCAGAGCTCTTTTCCACAACACAAGGAGAAAACGTTAAGGGTGCTCGAGACTCTCGTTAAATCATCCTCTTATAAAGTTTTTATAGGAGCTTCCCTCGTGGTTCAGAGTTGAGATGATGGGCTTCCCTGGTGGCTCCGACTGTAAAGAATCCGCCTGCAATGCGAGAGACGTGGGTTCCATCCCTGGGTTGGGAAGATTCCCTGGAGGAAGGCATGGCAACCCACCCAACTCTTCTTGCCAGGAGAATCCCCATGGACAGAGGCCCTTGGCAGGCTACAGTCCTTGGGGTTGCATAGAGTTGGACACGACTGAGCGACTCAACACAGCACATAAAGCTTTGCTCCTATGCTGTACTTCCAGACAATGAATTCTGACATCAGTAGTTCAGGAGATCTGCCTGGAGAACCTGACAGCACCAAAGTGTCCCTTTCTAGGACTTCCAAATTTGGGGAACTTTTACCTGATTTGGGCTGTTTATCTTTCTCCTGACCCTGTTCCCCTGTCTTGCTTAAACTGAGGACTGGGGAGGAGAGAAGGATGGGGACACCTGGCTTCATGCTCAAGGAGGGAGCCTTTCTGCTCCACATCAAATGTTTTCCTCTTCTTGCCCTGGATAGTCTGGTGGATTCAAAGCCAAGGTAAACCAAATATTAGTTTGGAAAAAACTATAGTCCCTCAGCTCAGAGGGGAGTTAGAAATTTAGCACTTAGAGGAAATTTTATTATTCCTAAGCATTGAGGGGAAAAAAAAAAACCATTCATAGGCAATCCACCCACTTCATCATCCTAGCAGGTTTGCCATTTCCTCAACACTCCTTTTCCCACCTCTCTCTTCACAGGTTCTAAATTTTGACCTCAGACTCTCCTGTGCTGCCTTTTCTCACACAGTCAGACCTCACACCTACATTCCTCCGTCCTCATTTCTTCTCAAAATCAAGACAGTGAAATATGAAGGGATGCGTTATTTTCTCATAAACAATTACACACAGAGAAAAATACACTAAACCTTGTAATAACCACCAGGATATTGCCATCAACTCGGATCCCATTGTTTTTCATAAGTCCTTCCCCCTAAAGCAACAACTATCCTAACTGTATGGTAATTACTTCCTTACATATTTTTATAGTTTTATCAGCTCGTTCAGTTCAGTTCAGTTCAGTCGCTCAGTCATGTCCGACTCTTTGCGACCCATGAATTGCAGCACGCCAGGCCTCCCTGTTCATCACCAGCTCCCGGGGTTCTCTCAGACTCACGTCCATCGAGTCAGTGATGCCATCCAGCCATCTCATCCTCTGTCGTCCCCTTCTCTTCCTGCCCCCAATCCCTCCCAGCACCAGAGTCTTTTCCAGTGAGTCAACTCTTCACATGAGGTGGCCAAAGTACTGGAGTTNGTGAGAGTTGGACTGTGAAGAAGGCTGAGCACTGAAGAATTGATGCTTTTGAACTGTGGTGTTGGAGAAGACTCTTGAGAGTCCCTTGGACTGCAAGGAGATCCAACCAGTCCATTCTGAAGGAGATCAGCCCTGGGGTTTCTTTGGAAGGAATGATACTAAAGCTGAAACTCAGTATTTTGGCCATCTCATGTGAAGAGTTGACTCATTGGAAAAGACTCTGATGCTTGGAGGGATTGGGGGCAGGAGGAGAAGGGGACGACAGAGGATGAGATGGCTGGATGGCATCACTGACTCGATGGATGTGAGTCTGAGTGAACCCCGGGAGTTGGTGATGGACAGGGAGGCCTGGCATGCTGCGATTCATGGGGTCGCAAAGAATCAGACACGACTGAGTGACTGAACTGAACTGAACTGAATGAACGACAAATAATCATTTCAAAAATGAGTATGTTAGACTTGTATCAGTGAAACTAATTATGGGCATTAATATGCAACTTTTTTGCAAATTCAAATTTTGTGAATTTTATTTCCTAATGAATAAATTAAATTAACATTACAAAGTAAATACCTGGCTCAACAAATACATTTCTAGTAAATGAGTTTTCCTTTAAAAAGAAGCACTTATTTTAATAAATAGCTGTGGTAACAAGACAGGGATAATCACTCATAACCTTTCTGTTTGTTTTCCCTACAATGATTTTGAGCTTTGCATTTCATCCAGATTTTCATATATTTGCTGAGTTTAAATGCATGCTTTTTTATACTAAGGGTTCACAGAAAAAAATACAGATTCTGGTTTGAGATCCAGCATAATAACTTGCATAGATAGACTCTTAACATTTTCTGCTGATGACAATAAAGGTGTTCATTTCAGCTTGAGAAACAGTGATTCCATGAATTCTTTCCAAGGCACTGGTTCCTACTTTATATCAAATGCAAATAAAGAGAAATCAGGGGGCCTTTTCCTTCCCAGAAACTTGCTGCCAGTGCTCTGAGGCAAGAGTCCAAGTGCCTCTTTGACCCCCTGAAGTCACCTTGGAGGCCAGATGTGAAGGCTGTTGGTTGTAACATCTGTCACCCCAGATTCTCAAGACTGCTTTGCCTACTTGGAGGAGAAGGGGGCCCAGCTCCTTCAGCACTATTCCATGTTCCCAGAAAGAAGAAATCCGTTCCTTTTCAGAGGTAAGTGAGAGTTACAGAAGCTTAGCCTTGATTCTCTACTGCTGTTTTAAAATGATTTTATGGATGCCAGCACACGGCATCCTGATGGCTTCCCTAATGGCAGACAGTGCTTGCAAATGGGAGGATAAATGCCCCCGCGTGATATGAAAGGTGACTGGGTGGTAAGCATGGTGAGTAAGGGCTCTTTGCAAATATCCAACCCGTCTTTCTTCCTGATTACCAGTCTCAAACACCGTCCTCATTTCAGCCAGAGCTGATGGGAGGCCAGGCCCCAAAGGTAGGAGGCTGATGCTCCAACCTCCTAATGGAGCTTGACAGCAGCAGGATTAAAAGCGCAACTGCAGCACCCAGGAAGCAGCACAGGGAAGCGCGCGCATCCTCTCTGTGCCCACTCTCCAGCTCTCGGCTCTTTCTTTCAGAGAGCTGAACCGTGAGATAAATCTTTTCATAGAAACAGAAGTTAAAAAAAAAAAAAAGAATAGCAATGAAAGGGCTTTGAAAGCGGGAAAAGAGCACAGGAGTGAAGTTTACTGGGAGATTTCTAGGGGCCAGGATGTGGGCTTGTCTGTCGAACAAATCCCTTTTGGGAAGCAGAGAGTTTGGTATACAAAAGACAAAATGACAGTTGTAGTAATACTAGTAGGCTAGCTGGATTCATTTATAAAACCAGCTATTGACCTATTGTCTCAGGGCAACTGAGAGCCTTCTCAGACTGGCTCAGCCTTGTGACTTTTTCTCCCCTGGCATCCTTGCCACTGTGCCTCCTAGGTCTACATTCCACTTTGGCGTTGAGCTGTTGTCTTGACTTGTTATTGAGCTATTTCTCCTGAGCATCCCTTCCCTCCCCAGTGAAATGTTAAGATCCTTGAGGGTAAGGAAATGCGGTAGAACTAGCTCAAAAATATTTACAGTGTCTGTTCTATATACTCAGCCAAAAGAATTCAAATAAATTTAAGGGTGTCACAATTATTGTTGGAAATCTAAGACATACAAAATAACTAATATGTTAAGGCAATGACTGAAGTCACAAATACATGGGGTTATATAATGAACACACACTAAACTGCTTTCAAAAAGGAGACAGTGCTGAAGAGACATTGTGGGAGCTGGAGGGTAAGGGTGGAGGGAGCTTTAAGAAGCACAACTCCAAGAGGAAAAGCTTCAGGATGCAGTCTTTCAGCCGGCAGGAAGAGCAACAGAACGGTGTGTTCTGACTCTAGCACCTGGAAGATGAGAGGACTGCTCTTGTCTTCCCAGGACAATAGCTACCCAGCCGGCTATCGACAGATGAATATACTGGGAATCTGGGGTTAGCTGATCCTTTAACAGGATTGACATTCTGCACATATACGGTTCTGAAACAAATATGGAGCTACTGTTTGGGACATGAGCAGGTGCCTTGAGGAATAGGACCAGAGTGACTTAGGATGGGTACCACTAGCCCTCCTGCTAGGGTAGTTTACCTCAGTTGTAGGTGGTCCAAGTTGCTTTGTCTTTCTATTCTTATGGCCATTTGTGCCTGTGTGCGAAGTTGCTTCAGTCGCGTCCCACTCTTTGTGACCCTATGGCCATTTAAGTGATTGTAATAGTGACAATTGGGAAATGTGTCTATATGGCTGACATTTCTCAAACAAAAGGCCAAAAGCAGACAAACTGCAAACCCAGCACCACCACTGCCCCCAAGCCCAGAAAATAGGAAATGCCAGAAAACCCGTCTAGAGACACAGAAAACCTGTCTAGAGAATTCCTTGGGTGCCCTCACATCTATATTGTGATTGAACTGAAGGTGGGACCCAGTAGCAGAAAGAAAAATGAGAAAGATCACTTACTACCTGAAACCTGGTACTTGGCAGAACCCTTCAAAGCACTCTTTCAGGCTGAAATGAGTTCTCATCTAACCTCACCCCGCCAGCACCAAATGCATTCTGACAAACCACTTACAACGCAAGCCTTTCCTTTTACAATTCCTAGAACAGTAACTCTTATCCATAGTCGCCTGAGATATAATCATTCATAATTGTGGATGCTTCTTAGAGTCACGGTGCATTCGCAGGACTCAAATAAGACAAGCATAGGTTGAAAATATCCTTCAGGAAAAAAATGAGCTTTGAATAGACACAGACAGAATTAAGGATAGGAAATATAATACAGAGAATAGACCTGTGCTCACTCTGTGCCAGGCGTTGCTCAGCCCTGTGTACACATTGTTTCATTTCACGTGTGCAACCACATTCCAGCCAGGGTCCCGTTTCTCTGCCCACTCACAGCAAACCTCTGGAGCAAGTTAGTATTGTTGCTGCTGTCTCATTTACACATTCTTCCGCTCATCATAATCAAGCTTCTCTCCCTACCCTCCAATGTCAAGGTCACCAACCAGCTTCATCTGGTAGACACATCACTACATGTAGCTCCACACTCAGCATTTCGGCAACATTTGATAGAGACAATCAAAGCCCTCCTTGAGAGCCTCAAAGGCTAGACCTCCTCAGGCTATTTTATTTTTCTCGTAGGACTTACCAGGACCCTATTTTGAGTCTCTCCACACCAAAATGTAAAGGTTTGCTGCTCTGTCCCCAGGACCTAAAACACTGCCTAGCACCATCCATGCCCGCCCCCATCACCCCCATCCCGGGATAAGACACTGGAGGATTAAGTGGAATGAATGGGAGGGAGACTTTTTCTGTAGATCTTTTAAAATCTTTTAAGTTTTGTACAATGTGTATATTACTAGCTGTAAAAATGATAACTGCACAAAACCCCCCATCATAGGATTGTACAGTATGGGAAGTTAAAGTGAACAACTCTCTTAAAAAGTCATTCATCGAGGCCATACCAAAGTGCCCTACATATTGTTTTAGTGGAAGAGGAATGGAGACAGATGGGAAGTGAGTTTTTGTAGGTCACCTTGATAGTTTTGTTTTCCTGATATCTCACTCAAACCCAGTTGTATTAGCAGTTGTTTTATTACACATCATCAGTAGCTATTCAGCAATCTGAGAAAATCTTATACTTGGGAAGACTGGCACTTTTCATCAACCCTATAGTTCTGGGCAAGTGTGCAGTGGAATTCTTCGATGTTGATTGTCCTTGGGAACTGGGAGCCATTTCAGGTTTTATTAAACCTGGCCTTGGTATCTGGCCACAGATGCAAACTTCTCCTCTGTAATTAAGCAACCAATAACTTCGCAGGGAAGAAAGGTGATTTGTGAGCCCAAGACAGATTCAAGATGGTACATACTCCTCTCTCTGCCAAACTGTCAGACATGGTCTCTGTAGGTTTGGACCAAATGGTAGGAGTCACCACTGGGGTAAGGGGATCATAAATCATGGAAACAGATTGAAGCACCCCACAGGGTTCTTGTCATGAGTCATACTTCTTTTTCTGGGGCCCACTGTGTTTGGGACAGCCCTAGAGAGTTCGTGTCCTAATACTTGCCAAGACTGAGGTTGTGAGCAACAGATTTACATATGGAATGCCATTCAGTGATGAAAGAGATTTCTAATCTTCCCCCAAACTCATATTTCCTTTTAGATGAACCAATATTAATCCTTATCTAAATTCTTTTCATTCTCTCACTACTTCAAGTATTATTACCAAAGCTACTATTCCAGATTCCAAGGCTACTCTTTGAGAAAGCTAGTCATTCCTAAAGCTGTAGGGACTCAGATAAAGGTAGGTATAAAGAAGGGAAAATACACTAACAATATTGAGTTCCTCTTATTTAACTAACACAGTTGAGGTACTGGCATGAATTTGGGAAAAGAAATGTAAGTGACCAATATGCTTTTTGTCTAATATCATTTCCATAGTCTAAAATACATATAAAATAAATAGCCAGTAACAAGTCATTAGCAAAAAATAAAGCAAGAAATACACATTAAGTCACGTCTAACATGTTAATGATGTATAACATAACCACATTTACCAATATCAAATGGTAAATTTCAGCAGTGCAAAACCAAAATTACTTTTGCACCAACCTTAAAATATGTATATCTCATTCTCCATTTTTAAGATTTTTTGTTCACCTATTGTCCCAACTGATGCTTTCAAATTGTGGTGCTGGAGAAGACTCTTACGAGTTCCTTGGACTGCAAGGAGATCAAACCAATCAATCCTAAAGGAAATCAATCCTGAATATTCACAGGGAGGACTGATGCTAAAGCTGAAGTTCCAACTTTGGCCACCTGATGTGAAGAACCAGCACATTGAAAAAGACCCTGATGCTGGGGAAGATTTAAGGACAAAGAGAAGTGGGTAGCAGATGATGAGATGGTTAGATAGCATCACTGACTCAATGGACATGAATTTGAGCAAATTCTAGGGGATAGCGAAGGACAGGGAAGCCCGGCATGCTGCACTCCATGGGGGTCACAAAGAGTCAGACATGACTTAGCAACTGATCTACAACAAATTGTCCCAACTATTATTCACTGCCTCCAGCATTCATGATGTAAAACAATTGCCTCTGATTGTTCTCAATAAATATACCTAGAGAATAGGTTGTTTGCACTGGTTGAACTCTATATCAGGTAAGTGAAGATATATTTGCATTTATCTATTCTTTTTCAGATTCTTTCCCATATAAGTTATTAGAGAGATTTGAGTAGAGCTCCCTGTGCTGTACAGGTCTTTGTTGATTATTTTATATAAATAGTGTGTATATGTTAATTCCAACCTCCTAAAATATCTCTCCCCCCCATATTTCCCCTTTGGTAACCATAAGTTTAAAAAGCTCTGTATAACTGCATCACTTTGCTGTACATCTGAAACTAACACATTGTAAATCAACTATACTCCAACATAAAATTTTTTTAAAAGTTATACTTGCTAATGAAGTCTTCCAGGGAACTGCCAGACAGTTCAAAAAATAGAAGTTCTCTGGTAATGGGACTTCAGAGAAGTTCCAATTCCATTGTGTTTCTTACAGTAGCTGCCAGACAGCTGATTTTCACAGTGACTGTTGGTTTCAAGGCCACCATGATGCTGGGGAGAGGGGGAAAGGAAATAGGGCAAATTAAAATGCCACAGAGCTTGCTCTTCTTACCAAGTTTTTCTTGAACCCACATTTTCTGGATTGCTGCAGGCCTTTGGTAATTTCCAGGGTTTAGAACAAGTTGATTCTTGCGATCTTGCTAGTGTTTTCTTTGCTTTTATGAACCAGATGGTTTCAGGTTCCGGGCTCTGCAGCTGTTTCCTCATTCTTAAATGACCATTTGAGATCCTAGCCCCATGTAAGAGATCAACGTATCTAATTTTCCACTGCATGCCAGAGAAAATACCAACTTCAGCAAAAGAAAATGATGCTTTTTTTTTTAAGAAAGACTTTGATTCGTTATAAGTGATTCATTGGAATTGTGAAAATGAGAAACTTCTGTTTCTAAAAGACTTGAAGGGAGATAACTGTAGTTCAGTGTTTCTCCCATGTGATCAATTCCTCTCAAGGTGCTCTTCTGAGGGATGTGGGGCAAGTTTCATAGACTCTGAGTTCTTAAATGTATATACAGCAAAAGATACAGCTGGAGAGGCCACATGTGAAGCAGAATTATTCCCAGAACAGACTCAAGACAGAATTACTGTTTGGAATGTTACTATTATCTCTTTGCTTTCATTCAAACAGATGTGGATACAAGACATGGGAAAGAGTTATACTTTCTGATAAGATCTTTGGACCATTTTCTTTTCAAGGGGAGGTAATCTAATCCTCTCCATTCCCTAGGTCCTCCTTTAGGCTTTCATCACTTCTACATGGATTATGGATTATTGCAATGACCTCTTAACCAGTGACCCTGTTTCCAATCTTGCCTCCTTCAGTCTATAATTCATATTTGCTATCAAAGTGGTCTTCCTAAGTGCATTTGAAATCCTTCAATGACTTGTTACTGCCCTCAGAAGTCTCCATTCCTTTGCATGGCCTGCAAGGCCCATTTGCATTTGGCTTCTGTCTATGTGGGCAGCTTTATGTCATTACCTTATCTGCTCCTCAGTGATCCAGTCATACTGATCTGGTTGGAGCTCCTTAAATACATTCTTCCCTTTATCCTCACATCTCCAGGCCTCTGCACATGTGGGCTCTTTGCTTGATGCATACTCACTCTCCACCTTATTTATCTATATGCCTATCTCTCAATTTTTATACAATTAATTAAGTGAAGAAAAAAAGAACTCCCTTACAAATTTTAACCATGAACTAATGAAAAATTACTCAAGCTCATGTCAAAAGTTTTGGATCTTGTGATGACCAACCTCAGAAGAAAGTCACAGTACGTGCTACTCCAGCAGGATGTAGGCTAGTTTCCTGGCAGGCATACACTTTCTTTATTGCCTACTGGTTCCGGTGTATTGTTCTACATGGTTCATTTTCTGTATGGTTCTGGTGTTCTCAAATTAATCCCTGTAAATGTATATGCTTTTTTAAAGCACAAGGGGAAAAAAAAAAAAACAACCACAAATTAACATTTCCATAAACATTAACATTTCATCCAAGTCCCCTGGATGAAACAGTGAAAAACAGTTCCTATTTGGGCACATAGGTGACAGAACAAGAGTTGAGACTGCAGCCTAGATGGAAGTGCTGAGTCTAGAATATTACTGAATATCCCTATTTTTCTTAAGATGAAAAAACAGAGGAGAACGTTGCTAATGAAGGTTGGGTAACTAAATTCAAAACCTTTAATAAGCACTTTGCATGCAGTATATGTTTTCATAACGAGCTCTTTATTTTCTGGTCATACTTATCTATCAAAGTGTAATTCCCAAAATGTTACAAACCTGATTTTTCAACAAAAAAGAGTGTGCTCATTTTAAAGTTTTATTTACTGTAATAATGAAACCAGCAGGATGGCAAAGCTGTTTTTAAAGGTAATGTGAAAACTTGGGATTTTTATAATTAGTGGAAAAAAGAAAGGTGAAATAAATTTGCTAAGTTAG
Source organism: Neotragus pygmaeus (assembly GCA_006410875.1). Taxonomy (NCBI): domain Eukaryota; kingdom Metazoa; phylum Chordata; class Mammalia; order Artiodactyla; family Bovidae; genus Neotragus; species Neotragus pygmaeus. The sequence goes on along the minus strand of SJYV01041481.1, from coordinate 311,477 downwards.
TTAATTCAAATTGGTTAATGTCCTACAGGACAATAAACTACAAACCTCAGAGTTTTCTTCTTTAAATTGGCAGAAAAGAAAATCACCCTATAAATTTCACAGACTTGTAAAATGTTTAGGCCAAAATCAGTTGTGCAAATGAAATTTGGTAGGCTCTTTAGAAAATGCTCTTAGCTTGACATCAAAGGTCATAAAATCATCTTTTACCTTCTTTAGAAGTTTTGGATATTTTCCCTAAAGTTATTTTTTAAATCCCCACCAACCACTGGAATATATCTCCCATACCTCCTTTCTCTGTGCTTTTGAAATACCTTTTCAGTGGTTTTTAAACAGCTTCTGTGCACTAAAGCCACAGACAGGCATATGACCTTCAAACTGAGCACAGGCGACAACTTCGAAGAAGACTTCTCTGCAATGTATGCTGCTCGCCAGCCCTAGGCTGGGTCTGGCCTTCTGTGCTGCTGAGGGTCCCTAAACATGCTCCAAAGAGCATTGATCAATCCTGACCCAGGGATCGAACTCGTGTGTCTTATATCTCCAAAACTGGCAGGCAGGTTCTTTACCACTAGCACCACCTGTGAAGCCCAGGTTGCTCAGTTGTGACTGACTCTTCAACCCTATGGACTGTTGCCTGCCAGGCTCCTCTGTCCATGGAACTCTCTAGGCAAGAATCTGGAGTGGGTTGCCATTTACTTTTTCAGGGGATCTTCCCAACCCAGGGATCAAACTCTGGCCTCCTGCATTGCAGGCAGATTCTTTACTGTCTGAGCCAGCAGGGAAGCCCATCAAGCCTGCAACGGCTGCTTATCTGCAAGCTCCCACCACTCTGCCCACCCTCACCAAACTGTGAAACCCTTAAAGACAGGATTTCTGCAGCACTTAGCACAGTGACTGGCATATGGTAGGTTCCTGGCAAATATGTGTTGACTGAATGAAGAAGCTGAGCTTCAGACATTCAGGACCGGTGGTCTAGGCACTTATTCACACTTGCCTTCAATGTCTCCTCTTGCAGCCAATTCCTCAGTTTAAAATGGGTCCTTTGAGTTGGGAGAGCTGGAGACTTATTTGTCTTGGAAGAAATCCTTAACAGACCTCTTTCATTTTGCATGTGACTGAATCACACATTTTTGGACAAAGTGGTAAAGAAATTTAACATCTTTTCATAGTTAAAATAATACCACTTCATGTTGCCTTGTGTGAGGAATTAGAAACGATGGAACTGGCATTTGTCTGGAAGAGGGAACGGTTGATAGGAATGGAGATGCAGATGTAGGGAATGGACTTGTGGACACAGCAGGGGACTGAAAGGGTAGGGTGGGTTGAGAAAGTAGCACTGACATGTATCCACTATCAAGCATAACACAGATATCTAGCAGGAATCTGCTATATAACCCAGGGAGCCCAGCCTGGCACTCCGTGATGACCTGGAGGGGTGGGATGGGAGTGGGGAAGGAGGCTAAAGGGGGAGGGGATACACATATATATAATTATGACTGATTTGCATTGTTGTATGGCAGAGAACAATACATTATACAGCAAATGTCCTTCAGTTAAAAAATTAAAATAACTAGAAGTTGTCTCAGTTATGAAGAGGGTCAATGGAATGTTGTCTTCTTGATGTAGTCTCAGAATTATAGTTAATTCTCTTAGTATTTTGAGGCATAGCATCTAAGAAGGGCCTATTTGGTCCTGGACATTTAGATCCTCGTTTTCTTCATTCATACATTGCTCCTCCAAAAGGCAAGCACTCCAAGAACGGTCATCTAAACTCTGATAGTCTTAACTTTTCCTTTTGACTTGGTTTCTCCACATCCCCCTGCTAGATGGCTAAGTTTCCTGAGAAGAAGATTGGGTTTGGGATAAAGTTGATAGTGGATCCTGTCAGATCCTAGTTTTTGTAGCAGTGGTAATTTTCAGTTTAGTTCAGTTCAGACGCTCAGTCGTGTCCGACTCTTTGTGACCCCATGAATCGCAGTACGCCAGGCCTCCCTGTCCATCACCAACTCCCAGAGTTCACTCAGACTCACATCCATCGAGTCAGTGATGCCATCCAGCCATCTCATCCTCTGTTGTCCCCTTCTCCTCCTGCCCCCAATCCCTCCCAGCATCAGAGTCTTTTCCAATGAGTCAACTCTTCGCATGAGGTGGCCAAAGTACTGGAGTTTCAGCTTTAGCGTCATTCCTTCCAAAGAAATCCCAGGGCTGAT
>SJYV01041481.1:273718-300603 GCA_006410875.1 Neotragus pygmaeus | reverse complement strand
CACAAAAACAGCTTACGTCCAAACCAATATATTAACCCCAAAGAACAATTTTAATCAACTTCTTTTGTTTGATCACTGAACTGGGGTCTGTGGTGCTGAAAAGAGTTTCTGGAAAATAAGATGGGACATCAAAGGTGTGCCTTGGAGAATGAATCAGGGCCATAATGTACAAGGAGCCAATCTGGTAAATCAAACTTGTCTGAGAGAAAGTGAAGAAGCTGGTTGCTGAGAAGCTGCAAATATAAAACTTTTATTTTATTTATTTTGGCATTTTCTTTCATAAGCCAAACAGGAAAAATAACCAAATATGGTTTGTGCAGAAGAATAACCTAGACAAAACATCTCCAGTCCTTCTCAGTTCTCTCATCTGGGAGATGTGCTCCTTATTCAACTTGAAATTCAAAGTTTAAATGGGCTCTTTGCTCATATTTGATCAGACTCTTCCCACTAAAGCCTTCTGTTTAATAGATATTCAGAATATATAGCCTAGCAGAAAGAGATCAAGATTTCAACTGACCTGAATTATACCCTATTCTCTGTCCTGTTTACTCATTCATTCTCTTGAAATGTACTGAACACCTACCAACCTGCCAGAAAGGAGGCAACTCTAAGGTGGTGGCAGTAGCTCCACAGAGAAACAGAAGGGCTGGTGAGCTATTTAGGAGGTAGCATTTGACAGGCTTTTATGATGGGCTGGATGTGAGATGAAGGGCAGAGAGCAGTCAAGAATGATCCCACTCCGAGATTTATATCTCAGGCAACTAGTGGGTGGTGGCAAGGACACCAGGGATGGAGGTAGGGCCTGGGTGGAGAAGGGTGATTTTCTTGACCTTTCTCTGTTCACGAATGTGTGAGGTGGGTTTCTAGAACACAGAGAACAATTTTGGATGAATGTGCACTTTCTGGGGGGCTTCCCTGGTGGCTCAGATGGCAAAGAATCCACCTGCAATTGGGAAATATGGGTTTGATCCCTGGGTCATAAAGATCCCCTGGAGAAGGGAATGGCTACCCACTCCAGTATTCTTGCCTAGAGAATTCTATGGGGTCACAGAGTCAGACACTACTGACACTGGATAGTTCTCAGTATTTGACAAAAATTAATAACCCCATAAAAGGTTAGGGATCAGTGATACACAGCATATAAAAATTGGAAATTCTTAAACATTACATTCACATCAAACATGATTTTGCCAAGTTGTTCAAATAGTCTTTAATAAAACTATGTCTCAAGAGTATTCCATACTTATGATCTGGTATAAGAACAAAGTAGCATCACTGAGCATTAATTTCGTTCAACTTAGAAGACTTGATAAAAATTCCACAAAATTCTAGAATTGATACCAAAAATTGAATGTTGAATAACTTTGTAAATCTGAAGTGATTCTAAGCAAAGCCAGTATAGAATGCCAGTTTATTGATAATTCCATGATGTTGGCTAGAATTGATTTTGGCCTTTATTGTAAAACTCACAATTTTTCTCTTAACTCATGTTTTGAGGCAACTTTACCGAGCCTTATAAATCTAGATAAAGTCAACTGTTGTAGCAATTCCAAGTAGAAAGTAAATGAAGACCAAAAAGTTTTGGTGGAGTTAAGTTTCTGAGTTCAAATAGTTTATCAAAGATAAATCTGCATCGACTGCAGAAAAGATTGTTGAAAACATTCTACTTGATCATAAACAGATGTTCCACTGTCTACAATGTGAGACATAAGAAGGATGTTATCACTTAACTATAGTCAAAAGTTCCACCCTTCTTCTCTCAACTCAATAACTCTACAGAGAACCAGGAAGACTAATGAGACCTTAAGAGGTACAATTTGACAGGCCTCTGTCCCACTTCTGATCAGTATAAGAGAAGTTATTGTTTTTAAAATTCAGAAAAGAGAGGATAAACTTGTGATATGTCTGCTTAAGTTTCATCCCTCTAGGCAAAGACCTGCATCCATTAGGAGGAAGGTATCATGAGGAGGAAATAAGGAACAATCTGCGGGGATCCATTTTGCCTAATAGTAGCCTAAATGTTACATATACATTCACTTAATTGACAGGTATTGTCATATATATGGCCATGAGAAGAGATTTTTTTATCAGAACATATGAGTAACAGTACTGTAGTGATAGGATACTTTAGTCGAGAAGTCCTTTGCAGCAGTAAGAAATGAACTGAGCTCAGCCTTTGGTTTCTACTATGGTCCTGTGGAATGACAGGTTAAGGAAGAGTTTGTACCAGACATCGCCTAAATGGAGTTGTGAAGTACCTGGAAACACTATGCTCCAGGCAGAAGAGCTACTGCAGGAAAGTTTCTGTGCGCGGAATCAGGAAACGCAGGAAGTGGCTGAAACAGCACTGAACTCCAGTCACAGCAGGATGGGACGAGGTTTGGTGTTCAGCGTGCGGAACAGTCCCCAGGGAGCATCTAAGAACTTGGGAGACAACTTACAAAGATTCGATAACATTGCTGTGAACGAGAGAAAGAAAACAAGTCTTTGAGTAGCTGCCAAGTACTTAAAAGGCTCCAGTGTGAATGAATCTCCAATGTCATGGAATTAAGGTAATTAGCTACAGGATAGCAAAGGTTCACAAAGGTCAAAGTACGTGAAGAATAAAGAGGTCGTGCCCAAAATGAAGACAAACATTTTAGTAGAGAAGAATGTCAAATCTTTGCTTTTACTGTATAATGAAATTTTGTACTGTACTCAATTAAGTTCTTTAGGTCACATATTTAAGTGAAATTTTCATTCCTGCAGAATCATCACAACAAAAAGCACAAAAAACACCTCGACATTTTTGACAAAACAAATTCCAACTTCATAAATATTTAAAATAAATCAAACAAAATGCTATTTCAGACTCCAAGAATTAGGCTGATCATGATTCTTTGAGCCCAATAACTTCCCATGAGTTCTGTAACAGTTTAGAGGGCAGAGAGTCATATCTTGGTTTCCTCATCAAATTTTTATCTAAACTGCACCAGAAATAATAACCAAGTAAACACTGGTTCCTATATAACCATTTTCCATAAATGAAAAAATACTAAAAAAATTTAACAGAAATATAAAACAAAGTTTATACCAAACAGAAAAATAAAAGCATTTCCTAAAATTTATGCTTATAACCAAGAAATTGAGTTGTGAAAGAGTTCTCTACTCAGTTTTGGGGGTACATCAAACACTCAATTTCATGTGAAAAGTGGTACACGATGATTCTAATATTAAAGAAGTCCTCGACTGAAAAGTTAAAACGATTTCTGTCTACCATAGTGTGAAGAACAGCAGAGATGAAGGTATTCTGGTTCCAAAAGGCTTGTGACACCAAGGACTTACTCGGCTGACTGGTGACCGAGACAAATGACACCTGGCTGTCAGGAATAGGGTTGCGTTCAAAGCATGTGGACAAATTTATTTAATAGGCGCCTTCGCTGACATCTTGGAAAACGTCATCATCTGAATGGACTATAGGAAATGAAATCTTTTAAATGTCTTGGTGATGGCTCCTGCAAAATTATGAACAATGTAGCTCTGTACAAATAAATAAAACAAATTTAATTCTGAAAAGATACCACAAGTTTGTTAGAAAGGCCTTGCTACCTAGTATAGAGGCTAATAGGAAGCCTCAGAAGGACTGCTTTGTAAGATTTTAGTTTCTCATCCCCAAAGATGTCCAGATTCTTCAGCTGCAGAACTGGCCCACTGTTATTTAAGCTATACACAATGAAGAACATTGTATCTCTGTAGATCAACCTCTTTCCCCACCAACACCAGGGATTTCTCAGCTACCTATCAGAATCACCATTCATTTGGACTTAAATACAAAACTATGTTTTCTGGCGTCAAATCATTGATTTGACACAGACGGTGTTGCACTATTCTCCTGTGGAAAGCTCCCTGAGCTGGGAATCAGCAGACATGGGAATTTAAGCTATGTGACCACAGGCAAGTCAGTCAGTCTAGGTTTCAAATTTCCTTATCTGACACCCTTTCTACACCAAAACCTACAAAGTCTTTAGGCTAGACATGCCTGACTGCAGGCAGAAGTCTCTAGTCAGCCCCATGCCTTGAAACAGACAATTGGCATCTCAAATGTGTGAGAGTGAGAGGGAAACGGCATGGTTCTGTGCAGCTGGCATGGCCCTCTTTTGACTTCCCATGGTGTGTTTCTGGACAGGAGAGGGGTAGTGACTATATGCCACTGGAGTTAAAACCCGAGTGGCTAACAGTAAAGCCACTGTTAGCTTTACTCTCTCTCTTCTAACCCTAAGGAGTTTATGACCAGATTCTCCCGTGTGTTCTCAACCTGCCCTCAATATATTCCTCAGGTTCCCGCTTCCCACTTAACATTCCTCGGGGACTGCCACTACTTCTAACAGGTTAGCCTTAACACCAAAAACATGGGGAGGAGATGGCGGTTTTTCTAAGTGTAGTAGATGTCAACCCATCTTTTGACAATGAAATACAATTAACCCCAAACCATGAGCATTTCCCTATCTTTTCAACATTTCTTACTGCCGCTGCTGCTAAGTCACTTCAGTCGTGTCCGACTCCGTGCGACCCCACAGACGGCAGCCCACCAGGCTCTGCCGTCCCTGAGATTCTCCAGGCAAGAACACTGGAGTGGGTTGCCATTTCCTTCTCCAATGCATGAAAGTGAAAAGTCAAAGTGAAGTTGCTCAGACGTGTCTGACTCTTAGCAACCTCATGGACTGCAGCCTACCAGGCTCCTCCATCCGTGGGATTTTCCAGGCGAGAGTCCTGGAGTGGGGTGTGTAAGGTCGCCGCGAACAGAAAGATGTCTCTGCCAGCTGATATTAAGAAGCCTTTATTGGGCGAGCGCTCCCGGGCAGAACTCCCTGGGAACCGCGGGCGGGAGTCTGCAAAGAAGCGCGGGCTAATCAAAGGTTTTATAGTATGGGGGCAGCTTGTTCGCGNCCGTCTACTGCCGTCCGGGGGGCCGGTCTGATGTTAGGGTCCGAAGGCTGTCGCGGCGAAGGAGCTCGAGGGGGCCACAACGGTGATGGTCGGTGGCCCTCACCTCGAGCCCCACGTTGGGCGCCAAATGTAAGGTCGCCGCGAACAGAAAGATGTCTCTGCCAGCTGGTATTAAGAAGCCTTTATTGGGCGAGCGCTCCCGGGCAGAACTCCCTGGGAACCGCGGGCGGGAGTCTGCAAAGAAGCGCGGGCTAATCAAAGGTTTTATAGTATGGGGGCAGCTTGTTCGCGGGCTTTTTTAAAGGGCCAATCGCCAGGGGTTGTTACGGGGATTGGGCTGCTTAAAGTCGTATGTCCATGTCTGAATGGCTGCTTCAATTGCTGCGACGGTTGATGCAGTTGTTCCAGGAACTGGCCCCACCCTGCCGGTTCGTGGGCGTCTACCGGCAGGCTGGGTAAGGGACTTTTCGGCCCACTGAGTCAGTGATGGAACCCGGGGACCCTGCCCCTGATCCTTACAGTAGGAGGAACATCACTGATGTGCTCAAGAAATTGCGTAAGACTGGTGGGGCTAAAAGCAGAATAAACAGGGAAACAATAGGAGATGGGTTTTTTTTTTTTAAAGAAAAAAACAGCAGGCAGAGGAGGGGGGCAGATATTTCAGGGCCTTAAGATCATTCTAAGATCTTTGGTCTTTGCACGGAAACGGGGAGCTGTTGGAGGGCCAAGCAGAGGCTTGACAGGGTCTGACTTACATTTTAAAATCATCCTTCTGGCTCTGTTTAGCATAACCATCCTCACCATCATAGTTACATAATCATTTAGCTCTTGCTGTGTGCAGTTTAGAAATGTTATCTTATTTAATTCTTATGGCAATCTTTGAGTTAAGTACTAGTTATATCATTTTAGAAATGAGAGACTAGTACTTGCCACACTCTACTGTAATTTTTTTTTACTGCTCTGGCTTCCCCAGTAGAAGGTAAGCTCTGTGAGACTATCCCAGTTCTTAGTTCATAGAAGGTGCCAATCCGTGTTAGTGGGATGAATATTGATTGAAAGCTTTCCTTCATCTGCAGCGCAAGAGACCAGATCCATGCATGTAGGAGACAGCAATGTGAAGGGAATAATGGGTCCTGGTAAGTGGCTTTTTTCAAGTTCTCTTTTCTTCTAACAGTCTCACCCTTTCCCTTTTTCTACCTTTCCTGCTTCTACGCCCTCAGTCCCAAACCAGGAATGAAAGAACTCGGGCAAGATAAAGCACTATGTTTACTAAGATTCCAAGATGCATGCTGGAGTAGATCAGCAACTCAGTTAATCCCAGAGAGAAGGGGAAGGGAAGTTGAAAACAAAACCGGTCTTCTTAGTTCCTTCAGGCTTGTTTCAGTTACCACTGAACTAACACTTGCTGAGAACTCACAAGTGCAGATGGAATGACATTTAAGTTTTCTGTGGACCACACACCTTATACTTTATGTAATTTAAAAGTTATCTAGGAGATAATTCACCAGAATTTTATAATTTCATCTCCCCTCCCTCCCTTCCTCCTACATTTTGGCAATATACCATCATCAGGGCCAAGGAGGACAAATTCCAAAATACAACGCTGTCTTTGGTGCCCTTCTTCCTGCTCTTTCTGTGTTTTCTCCGCAGGTGTGCTCACCTGAAAGGAAGAAATATGAAGAATCAATACATATGGCTATAAATTAGTTTTGTTATTATATTTTATAAAATAAATAATTATAAATTAACTAATTTATATTATATTTTATAAAATTTATTTTTAAAAAGTCATTCAGTAGAGTCTGTGTGCCAAGAGTTAAGTATATACACCAGAAACAGAGAAAGGTGATCCTTTGTAACTGTGGAGACTTTTAATTCTTAATTGATATGTTTAACCCTCAAAGGATAGTTGTACCCAAGCAAAGGCATAATATTTTTGAGTTAGTAACAAATATAATTTTTAAAAAATCAGAACTTGATGGCAGATGTTATTTTTCAGGAATGACCCCAACAACTCCAGAAGCAGAAGAAAACCTTAAGCCTTGCCTGTCAGCTGATATCCAACCCAAGAGTCATCTCCCACCTGGTGTGTGGAGGCAGCCTAAGGATGCTAAAGACTGGGGTGAAGAATATGTCACAAAAGACCACCCAGATAAACTCAAGGAAGTGGGCCAGGGCAGACATAGCTCCTTGGAAAATGTTTTATGTGAAACTTCTTTAGCTGGTAAGTCCCAAGGGGCAATGTAGGCTGAAAATGTAAAGAACAAGAAACCTAAGGGCTGGAATCCTTGCAATTTAGATGCAGTGGACCTATGGGACAGTTGAGCCTCTGGTTTCCTTTTGAGATGAACAAACCAAAGTCTTTAGTGGCAAAGGGACTCACCTGAGATCACACAGCCAACTGGGACTACCACCTTGATTCTGGGTATCCATGACACTTAGTATTGTACTGCTCTGGGGAAAAAAAGGCATAAGGTTAGTGGAGAAGAAGGCAGAATTTTGTGATGGATTTATTCAGTGATATGGAATGTTCAACATATGAATCTTGTATCAGGGGTTCACCACCAAAATGTCAAATACTGCAATGAGGTCTGTTTTTCCTTTCCTCCTTTTTTCCCTCTTTCCTTTCTTTCTTCAAATGATAAATCATCACTGAGCACTTAGCATATGTCTGACAATGGCATTTCCCTCCAACTGTCATTTTTAATTAATTAATTGTAGTTGGAGGCTAATTACTTTACAATATTGTAGTGGTTTTTGCCATACATTGACATAAATCAGCCATGGGTGTACATGTGTCCCTCATCCTGAAGCCCCCTCCCGTCTCCCTCCCTATCATCCCAGTGCACCAGCCCTGAGTGTCCCGTCTCATGCATTGAACCTAGACTGGCAATCTGTTTCACATATGGTAATATACACATTTCAATGCTATCCTCTCAAATCATCCCACCCTCACCTTCTCCCACAGAGTCCAAAAGTCTGTGTCTCTTTTGCTGTCTCACATATAGGGTCATCATTCAGTTCAGTTCAGTTCAGTCACTCAGTCGTGTCCGACTCTGTGACCCCATGAATTGCAGCACACCAGGCCTCCCTGTCCATCACCTNTCTTTTCGGCCCACTGAGTCAGTGATGGAACCCGGCGACCCTGCCCCTGATCCTTACAGGGTGCCATTGCCTTCTCCGTTCTTAATGCTACTCCTGCCCAGATACAGAAACCTATTTATTCATTTTCAAATGATCTATTAAATTTGTTTGATGCTTTGAGCTATTTCAGTTGCCCACCAAACAAAGCCCACCTTATGGGAGAAGGTAGGGAAACATATTGGCAGATTGGCTGTCTTAGTCAAAGTCAAGTAGCTCCAAGGTTCCTTCCTTCATTCTTCTAGTTTAAATAAGATCTTAACTATCCATTACTAAACAGGCCTCGGTCTAAGTGTGTTGACACTCATTAGTTTGAGATAGCTCTGTTTAAATGATCTGGTCATTTGCAAACGATTCTGAAAGAGCCTTAATAACACAATGATTCCATAATCCCCATCTAACTGGCAAAGTGTAAAATCAGTCACCATCAGGTTACCCAGTGTTGGCAGGGTTCTTGCTGGTAGTTTTGTGCTGTTATAGAGAGAGTTCGGAGAAGGCAATGGCACCCCACTCCAGTACTCTTGCCTGGCAAATCCCATGGACGGAGGAGCCTGGTAGGCTGCAGTCCATGGGGTCGCTAAGAGTCGGGCACGACTGAGCTTTCACTTTCACGCACTGGAGAAGGAAATGGCAACCCACTCCAGTGTTCTTGCCTGAAGAATCCCAGGGACGGGGGAGCCTGTTAGGCTGGCGTCTGTGGGGTGGCACAGAGTCGGACACGACTGACGTGACTTAGCAGCAGCAGAGAGAGTTACAACCTGACGTACTACATATGTAAAGACTTTTTCTACCAGATTCACTCTGCCTGGAACCCAGTGATTGTCCATCTGGAGAAGCGGAGTAGAACTCAAACTTGCCTTTTTCTCTGAACAATCATTCAAAATGAGTTTTCTTCTTTAGAAACAAATTGTGGCTAATTACATAAACATATGAAAAACAGCTGTTTCAGTTTTATCACAGTCGAGTATCATATATGACATTTAACTATCAAAGTGATATTTAACGGTTCATTGACCCTCCATATAACTCTTTGACTGCCTTCTCCAATAAAGGTATCTGATACAAACCCCCCAAAACTCAAATGGGAAACCTGTTCTATCTAGGTCAACAATCAGTGATGTTTCCAGATTACATGTTTTTGGTTAATTAGCATACCATCATTGATAGAGATATATTAGAATTGATCCAACCAGTCCATCCTAAAGGAGATCAGTCCTGGGTGTTCACTGGAAGGACTGATGCTGAAGCTGAAACTCCAATACTCTGGCCACCTCATGCGAAGAATTGACTCACTGGAAAAGACCCTGATGCTGGGAGGGATTTCGGGCAGAAGGAGAAAGGAACAACAGAGGATGAGATGGCTGGATGGCATCACCGACTCGATGGACATGAGTTTGAGTGAACTCTGGGAGTTGGTGATAGACAGGGAGGCCTGGTGTGCTGTGATTCATGGGGTCGCAAAGAGTCAGACATGACTGAGCGACTGAACTGAACTGAAAGGTGAATCTGGATTTGAAATTTTTACTGCATTAAAAATGCTCTAAGGTTTTTAAACCAAAACCCTCAGCAGTTAAGAGACTTTGGATTTGTTTCATGATCACTTCATACTAAGAAAGAAGTTTTAACCATTGATACTCTACATTTAAATGTACTCTGATATTTACTTTCATTTCACCCCCTTCCTCAGTAGACATTTTGCTGACTGAGCAGAACAGAGGAGACATTCCTTATTGTAGGAGGAAAGAAAGGAACTAGGAGCCAGCTCTGCCACTTAATGTCAAAGCAGGAGGCTTTAGAAGAGGGGCTAGGAGGGTGAGGATCTAGTCATATGCAGCAGGCCAGTAATTCACACCCCCTTCTCTGATTTTACCACTAAGAAAAATGCTTCTGTATTGGATTTTTTTTAAATTTGGGGATAAGTCTTGTGTTTTACCACAAAGAATTTGGTATCATTCACATTCTTTAATTTCACCTTTCAGTCTTTTCTCCGGATGGTTTACACTATCAGCTAAGCAGAATTTCCTATAATAAACTGGACTTCAGAGAACATCATGCTCTATAATCTAGGCTTCCCTGGTGGCTCAGATGGTAGAGAATCTGTCTGCAATGAGGGGGGCCTGGTTTTGATCCTTGGGTTGGGAAGATCCCTGGACAAATGGCCATTGTGAGACCGCGGCACTCCAAGGCACGCCCAAACGGAAAGCCCCCGCGAGCTAACAAGGAGGGGCCAGTTCCTGAAACAACTGCCCCGACATCAACCGTCACATCAATTGAAGCAGCCAATCAGACATGGACACACAACTTTAAGCAGCCCAATCCCCGCAGCAACCCCTGGCGATTGCCTTTTTAGGGAAAAACCCCCGCGAACAAGCTGCCCCATGCTATAAAACCCTTGATCGGCCCGCCCTTCTTTGCAGACTCCCGCCTGCGGTTCCCAGGGAGTTCTGCCCGAGAGCCCTCGCCCAATAAAGACTTCTTAATACCAGCTGGCAGAGGCATGTTTTTGTTCGCGGCAGCATTACAGCCATCCACTTTAGTATTCTTGCCTGGAGAATTTCATGGACAGTGGAGCCTGACAGGCTATACAGTCCATGGGGTCACGAAGAGTTAGACATGACTGAGTGTTTCACACTATAAATGCTTAAACAATACCACTGTTTAGCTACTGTTACATTAAGGCTCCAGAGAACTATGATGACTGCAGAGATGGCTCAGCTCAATTTCAACGACTGGTCTCTAATTTTCTTGTTAAGTCTTCAAGAAACTGCCTACACTGAAAGATAGTTTCATCTTTTTTTTTTTTTTTTTTAAACGTAAAAGGGTTCACATGAGCAAAGATTCATGGTGTGGATTTTCTTAGTGATCCTAGTATTTCAAAGAATTAATGATGGCAAAGATTGGAGCTGTAGATTCTCTCTATGTTATAGAAGTTTTCAAATGAGGAAAAGCAGCCTTAAAAGTCAGACATCCTCTTTCTGGAGACAGAGCTGCGACAATTTTTTGCTAAGTATGGATCACAAAACATTAGTTTTTCAGCTTACATTTATCAGTCATGATATATACAAGAAAAATATTTATAGAAACACAGAAACTAAAAAGTCCTTTAAACTTCTACATTGAACAAAGGCAAACAAAATCTAAGAAAAATAGACATCATCAATGAAAATGATAATGAATGTTAGAAATCAATACTTAAACAACAAAGGGGACTGTGAACATAATAAAGCTAACAAAGGGTTGCACAGAAAGACAAAGGCATCAACTTTGTCTTGAAACTTTATCAACAAAATACTGCTTTTGTCTCAATACTTCCTTCTTGGTTTGACTTGAGAAGGCATCACGCCCTAAGCCTCTGGTTGACTTTTTCCTCCCCACCGCCCTCATGTTTCCATCTTTTTCACACTCGGGTACCAGTGCAGGAGGCTCTTGGATGTGGCGAGCCTTGCAGCAGCTCCTAAAGCAGCAGTGGCTGTGCTTCGAGGAATGTAGAACTTCTGAGAAATCTGGTGCTCAGGAGACAAAATCAGAGAGAGCTGGTCCACGGCTCCCTGACTTGTATCTTTGAACACTGTAACAGCAGAGCTACTAGAAAAATCTTCATTCTCTAGGCTCCCTGGGGAGGCTTCCACTGAAAAAGAAAGAAAACAAAGGTCTCTTCAGGAGGTCCTCACACTCTCCTGTTCTACATCTTTACTAACATCTGTAACAACGGTCTTACAATCTGCTGTTGTTGTCATTGTTGAATTGCTAAGTCATCTGACTCTTTTGCAGTCCCATGGACTGTAACCCACCAGGCTCCTTTGTCCAAGTGATTTTCCAGGAGAGGTTAGCCACTTCCCTCTCCAGGGGATCTTTCTGACCAGGAATTGAACCCACGTCTCCTGCATTGGCAGGCACTCTTTACCACTGAGCCACCAAGGAAACCCCATCTTAAGGTTAGGTGGTAAAATTACCAATGGCAAATCAAGAGAGAATGAAGCTCAGAAACTAGTCAACAATGGAAAGGAAATGAGGATCGGTGATCATGCATCGAGATCAATTCTTGTCAGTGTGAGATCAAAGGAGGAGGAAGGTCAGAGTGAGGTCAAAGATGAGAGGGAAAACATGTACTTATGAACACGGAAGGGGTGATCTCTTTCTAGGACATCACGAACATAAACTGGATATAATTCCAATTCCAGGAAAGAATCCTTAAGCTCTCCTATTTCCTTCCAGCAGTGAGAAAAATAGTGTCCCATAGGCTTTCTCTATTGCCAAAGTCATTCCAATTCCACATCTGCTGGTGTAAAAACAAAACTGAACAAGACTGTGTTTGTTAAGAAATTCCAAAAAATCAGTTTTCAGCCAAAAAAAGAATTCTTTGGGAATTAGTTTAACTAAGAAGAAGGGTCTTTTCCATGAGACAAATTGGTGGGAACTCCAATGCCTAGAGGTCCTAAGAGCAAAGTGGAGGTTACGAGGCACCTCACGTGTGTACTCTGCACCAGGGCTACTGAAGGAGCTGGTCTATGAACTGTTTGTTACCTGCCTGCGATGGGAGGAGCTGGTGCCAGCACCTAAATCAACATACTGCTTCCTTCAAGAAAGTCCTGCTTTAGGAAAAAAAATCTAGGTGAGCTAAGTGAAGTGCTACTGTGGTGTCCATTATCACAAATGCTTCACAGACAAGTGCTGGTATGCTGACTACACTCTGAAAAGCACTCCTCTAGACCCTAAAATTACAGACTTCGAAAAAATCTCAGAAAAAGCAGGCACAATCTAATATCCTATCCATCTTTCTATCTTTAACATCTAGTGCACTAGGCATGTGATATATGTGCCATACGTTTGTGATAAATTAAGGAGCATTTGACAGGGTATTCTAAAAAGTAAAACTCTGAACACAAGACTATCATTAATGCCCACTGGAGTGAAAAAGAGATGGTGAATCCTAGTGAAATAATGGGTTTTACATGAAGGCATTGATGAGTTCAGATTTTAAAAGGTATAAAAATATGAAAGCAGGGACACATGAAAGAATTTAGGAGTGCAACAAAACTTCAGCTTCCAGACATGATGCTAATTTAACAGGGATTGAAAAACAATACCTCTTGCTTTAAACAACTAGAAAACTGGACAAAATAAATAAAACAACAGCTCTCAGACATTGACCAACAAGCTTACAGGACAGCAATCCTTGAGAAATGGGAAACAAATGGAGTAAGCTTTACGAGTGCCTGAGTTCATTGTCAAGATAAAGTCCAGGCTGAAGTACAGGGAGGGAGAGTCCACACTGCGCCTGGAGGTCTCACTGCACTGAGAAGACAAAGCTTGGAATTCAAGAAGGCCCAGGACAGAGGAGCTTGGAGGACTACAGTCCATGGGGTCACAGAGAGTCGGACATGACTTAGTGACTCAACAACAACCAAGGTGGCTGGAATTGGTGGGGGAAGTACAAGTGCAAAGGTAGCTAGCTGTAGGGAAAGAAGCAGCTGGACGCCTGCAGACAGGCCCCTTCAGCCTGAGGCTGGGGAGTGACCTGGCTCACGCCTGAAAAAACCGCCAAGGCCAGGGAGAAGACCTGCCTGAAAGGAGTAGGCGGAACAATCACTACAGTTTATGTTGGGGCAAAACATTTTGTGTTCCCACCAAGTTGTAAAGACCCCTGCAGGACATCAAGTCCCATCAATACCCTCAGAAAGGTACTGCCTAGCAGGGCCGACAGACTAAAGGCTTTTCTAATCAGCCTAATGAAATCTAAAATAAATGCAGAAAAAATCAAACCCATTTCAGATAATTTAATTACCCCCAAACGATAGACAGATACTATACAGACAGCAGGGAGGGAGGAAAGAAAGGAAGAAAAGAGAGAAGAAAAAGAGATTCAGTCATTCAGTCAACAACGTGTAATTCGGTACCTGCCATCTAATAAAAAACTATCAGATGTGCAAAAATGCAGAAAAAATATGACTTGTGATCAAGAGAAAAACCATTCAGTAGAAGCCAGTTCAGAAATGACAGATGACAGAATGCAGAAATGATACATATGCTTGAATCACAAGATAAGGGTGTTAAAACAGCTGTCACAAGAACACTCAAAGTATTCAAGAAGTGAATGATGAGTATGCAGAGGAGAAAGAGGGAAGATACAAAAAAAAAACCCTAGAGATTATAAATTGAACTTCTGAGATGAAAAATACACCGGACAGGAAAAGAATATATTAAGCATAGAACAGGAAAAGGTTATATTATGCTCATAGATAAGAAAACTCAATACTGTTAACACGTCACTTCTCCCCAAATTAATCTAGAGATTTTTTTTTTTAAATCTCAATAAAGATTTTAGCAGGCTTTCTGTAGAAATTAAGTTAATCCTAAAATTCATATGGAAAATGACCTGGAATAGCCCAAGCAATTAAAAAAAAATGAACAAATCTGTATCATTTCAAGACTTATTATAAAGCCACAGAAATCAAGACAGGGGTATAAAGGCAGACGTAATCACAGGAGAACATAATTAAAGTCAAGAAATAGACCCTCACATACACAACTTATTGGCTTTTGACAAAGACATCAAGGCAGTTAAATGGAGCAAGAACTGCCTTTTCAATAAATCATACTGGAACAATTGAATATTTATATGCAATCAAAATAAACATTGATCCTTACACCACACCACATAAAAAATTAACAACTGGATCACAGACCTAACGCAAGACCTAAAACTACAGAACTTTTGTAAGAGAAAGTCTTACTTATCAAACCATTAAAAAAAAAATTAACAAATCTGATTTTATCAAAAGGAAAACTTGTTCTTCCAAGAACACTGTTAAAGAAATGAAAATGCAGGCCATATACCTGGAAATATTTGCAATATAACCATCTGACAAAGGTTTTGTGTCTAGAATGAAGAATTTTTATAAGCCAATAAAAATATAATCCAATAGAAATGCACAAATACTTGAACAGGTAATTCAAATGGCACATAAACACAGGAAAACACAGTCCATGTCACTGGTAAATAGGGAAGTGTAAATTAAAACCACAGTAAGATACCGCTACACATCCAATAAAATGAGAAAATTTCAAAGATTGGAGATATGGTATGCTGGCATGAATATAAAGCAATNCCGTAACAACCCCTGGCGATTGGCCCTTTAAGAAAGCCCGCGAGTAAGCTGCCCCCATACTATAAAACCTTTGATCGGCCCGCCCTTCTTTGCAGACTCCCGCCCGCGGTTCCCAGGGAGTTCTGCCCGGGAGCGCTCGCCCAATAAAGGCTTCTTAATACCAGCTGGCAGAGACATCTTTCTGTTCGCGGCGACCTTACAGACAGTTCTTAAAAAGCTAAACATGCAGTCAGCATATGACCCAGCAATTCCATTCCTAGGTACTTAGTGAATAGAAATAAAAAATATATGTCTACACAAAGAGCTGAACATTCACAGCAGTTTTATTCATGACCCAAATCTGGAAATAATCCATCATCTGGTGAACAGATAAACAAACTGGTGTATGTCCCTACTACTACTGTGTGCTGCTGCTACTGCTAAGTTGCTTCAGTCGTGTCAGACTCTGCAACCCCATCGACGGCAGCCCACCAGGCTCCTCTGTCTCTGGGATTCTCCAGGCAAGAATACTGGAGTGGGGTGCCATTGCCTTCTCCAATGCATGAAAGTGAAAAGTGAAAGTGAAGTCGCTTAGTCGTGCCAACTCTTAGCGACCCCATGGACTGCAGCCCACCAGGCTCCTCCGTCCATGGGACTTTCCAGGCAAGAGTACTGGAGTGGGGTGCCACTGCCTTCTCCAGCTGTGTACTACTCAGCAATAAATAAGAAAAAACATTAGACATTGGCAACAACGTAGATGAATCTCTAAAACACTGTGCTAAATGAAAGAAGTCAGCCATAAAAACTACATACTATGATTTCCTTTATATGAAATTCTAGAAAGCCAATGAGACAGGGAATAAGAGGGAATGACTGCAAAGACACATGAAGCTTTTCAAATTGACAAAAATGTTCTATTATCATAATTGTAGTGCTACCTACAGGACTGTACATATCTGTTAGAACTCACAGAATTTCATACGTAAAAACTGGCAAACTTTAAGGTGTATAAACCTGATCATCTCCCCAAACTGCAGAAAACAAGAAAAGTGGCAAAGTAAAAAGGAAGAACTAAGTTCAAAAATAACACGAGGATTTTAGACAAATGCTAGCGTTTATAATTTTTCAAGTTATGTTCTGAAAAATATAAATCAAGGTTTTCAGCAACACGGCCAACCACTGCATCTGTCCACTGTCTGTCAACCTACCTGACCCAGAACTGGCCAATGCGGGAGGTGAGGACAGCTGACTTTGCTTTGGTGGAATCTGAGTGTTGCCAGGCTCAAACTGGCCACCTTCTGCTGACTGCTGCGACTGGATAAGAGAGATGTAGAACTCCAGTTTAGGCAACACAGGAGAATCTGAGGCACTCTTGACATTTGATTGCTACAGAATGGGGGAAATGGGGCAAAAGCATGAAAAGTCACTGTTAATTTAACAGTAAGAACAATTTTGTTTCCTCACTTATATACAAAAGAATATTTTCATATCATAAATAAAACTCCCTACTTTTAAGAGTCTAGATGCTCTCTGGAAAACAAATCCTTCTCTAACTGAGGGACCATGAATTTAAGAAGTGTTTATTAAACACGTATTATGAGCAAACCTGGTACTCAGGACTGCTGTGCATAGGCAGGGAAAAACGGCAGGAAAAGGAGAGAAATAACATTCACTGAGCACTCAGTGTCAGGCACAGTGCCAGGCTGTTGGCACATGTTTCTTCACTGAAACATCAAAATATTGTTCTAGTTTAGGTGTCATTGTGTCTTCTGTATTATGGCATCTTATTCACTTAGCAGAATGCTTTTTGCAAGAGGCAGAACAAGTTATCCAGTGTCAGCCAGTAAAGGACAAGGCAGAGATCCAAACTCAGGCGTGCCTATGCACTCTCTGCTCCATCATACCACCTCCAGTAGATACCATCCCTGTCCTGAAGAGCTCATGGTTCTCAGCTAGGGAAACAGAACCTGGCCTGTAGGTGCCTGTGAAGGAGGCATTAACTGCATCTGCAGCATCAACAACACGCTAGGAGAACACAACGGCTTTAAAGGAAGGAACCTCAGGAGAACTGACAAAATGGAGTACTAAGAACCGAGGTTTGAGAGGAAAAGGTGGAATTCCCAAACAAAGCCTCAATTTGGGTTAAAGTGAATGAAGTGCCAAGTTTTAATAAATAGCTCCTATATCTTCCTACAGAGCATTGCTGAAATAGTTACAGTCTAGGGTGACTCAGAGCATTTATCTTCTAACTGGCATTAGAAGATAAAGAGACGGTAACTGGCATTAACACAACTAGGTGGGCCTCATTCAGTTCAGTTGCTCAGTCGCATCCGACTCTTTGCGACCCTATGAATCGCAGCATGCCAGGCCTGCCTGTCCATCACTAACTCCCAGGCCTCATTAGGAGCTGCCATAATAAACCCACATAAGTGGCTTAGGGTCTGGGATCTGCCTAGAGTAAACTGAAACAAAAATTATACGAATAGAAAATGTAGCTTTGCATGTTCTTTAGACTGGTGTGTTAAGACATTCAATATCAGTTGGCTTTCCTTTTCTCTTCCACGACAAAAAACCTTGTTCATTTTTAAACATGGCTGGCAAGGATATGACTTATATAATTAGATTATATACAAATGGCTGTGCTTCTTTTTTTGGGCAGAAAAAATGAAATCTCTAAAAGCCCACATAGTTACCTTACCATATAACATGCTACTTCAGGAAAGCAAAGACCTGGATTCAAATTTTTGCTTAATTTATGCAACTTCATGTGTGTGCTTAGTTACCCTTTAACTTTATTCTCTCTTAAAATGAAGCTTCGATGATAATTAAGTAAACATTAATAGGATAAGCTTTTATGTCTGGAAAGATCATTAGTCAAAATCAGTTTCTGCAGATGGATCCACTAAGGCCCCAAAGGCAACTTGCTCAAACTTGTAGTAAAGATTAAGCTCTAAATTATAGAATTCCCAGGCAAGTGTTTTTTACACTAAGCCCTTAGCAGTGTGTGAAAGTATGTGTTAGTTGCTCAGTCATGTCCGACTCTTTGCAACCCCATGGACTGAAGCCCACCAGGCTCCTCTATCCATGGAATTCTCCAGGCAAGAATACTGGAGTGGGTTACCATTCCCTTCAGTCAAAATCAGAAATAGTTTTCTAAAAGTTGTATCTTTTTCCTTTTCTGATAAGTATGATTTTGAAGAAAGACAAATTGCTAAAACACATTTAAGATGCATTCTGACACTTTTTCACTCTAAAAAAAAGAAAAGAATATAGGTGAATGCCTACTAAATTTGTATGCCACTATGAAAGCAAGTACCTGTGGTCAGTTTAAGCACGTAAGTAAAAAGTTAAGAGCAGTTTAGAGCACTGCTGTTCAAAGTTTGATTCATCACCAAGCAGCGTCAGCATCACCTGTAAGCTTGTAAGACATGGAGAACTTTAGTCCCCAGCCCAGATCTGCTCAATCAGAATTTGCAGTCTTACAAGATTCTCAGGTGATCACTATGAACACTGTAGTTCAAGATGCATTGCTCTGCCAGGTTCTCGCTCTACAGTTACCAATGAAAATCTCTTTCACTGCTGTCTGAAAATATACCATTATGGAACCAGAGGTTAATGTCAACTTCCAAGAAATATGTTCATGATTTATAAAACATTAACATATGCAATCAAAAGCACAGCCCCAAATCACAATAACATAAAACTTCATGTCCACTAGGATGGCTATAATTTTTAAAATTAGATAATAACAAGTGTTGACAAAGATGTGGACCAAATTGAAACACTCTTACATTGCTGGTGGGAATATAAAATGGTGCAACTGCTTGGAACAGTCTGGCAGTTCCTCAAAATACTAAACATAGAGTTACCACGTGTGTGTGTGTGCTTAGTTGCTTCAGTCATGCCCTACTCTTCATGACCCTATGGACTGTAGCCCACCAGGCTCCTCTGTCCATGGGATTTCCCAGGCAAGAATATTGGAGGGGATAGCCATTCCTCTCTCCAGGGGATCCTCCCAACCCAGGATCAAACCCACGTCTCCTGTGTCTCCTACACTGCGGGTGTATTCTTTACTGCTAAGCCACTGGGGGCAGGGCAGGGGGAGTGAGCCTAGATTTATTACCACAGAAACTAGTAATTCAACTCTGGGTATATACCTAAGAAAATTGAAAACATACATCCACGTAAAAACACATACACACATGTCACAGCAGCATTATTCATAATAGCAGAAAAGCAGAAATAACTCAAATGTTCATCAGCTGATGCACGGACAAACAAAACAAAAAACTTTATCTTAAAACTAAACCTGTGCTTTAAGAAACCTACATTGACGGAACAGACTGTTTTATGTAATACAGCATACTTTATCAATAATCTCATGCAAAGTAATCACATTCTGCAGAAAATATATCACTCAGAAGGTTCATCTTCCACACTCTGCTTTTTTAACAAGTCTAGACATGAAGTCCTTCATTTTCAGTGTACTGCACAAAAGTACAGAGACCATTAGCCAAATTTCATGATTCTTACAAATTGTCCTTATATTTTCAGGATGCTCATAAAATATTTGAGAAACACAAAACAAATGGATTTTATTCCAGGGTTAGTGCTTTCCACTAAAGCAACAAAAAAGAAAAAAACTAGCCTAGGTGATTGGGCAGATACAGAACTTAAAATGTATGGCTAAGTGAAAATACTTGTTTTTCTCTATCCCTAATGTTTAATCAATCTTCTAATTCTAGGCTCAGAATTTTCTTCTGGAGAGATGAATAACTATAATAAGATAACTGAAATTAATTTTTAAATAAACATACATTTTTACGTATATGTAGTCTACCAAATGCTGAGAGGGATCATTCACCAGAATCTCACCTTCTAAAACTGAAAGCACTTCCTCATAAAAAACTTGTCACAGTAGCATTCATGAGACACTTACCTTTTGAATCCTGGTTTCGTCAATATGTTTTTCTTGAGCACCCAGTCCTTCTGGTATTTGAACTTCTACTTTCATTCCATTCACAAGGCCTGAAGGCTGCCATGAATCATCCCATAGATCTTTGGGTGTAGAAAAACACCAATCCTACAGAGAAAAAAAATACTGCAATACTAAACGGAGATATAGTGCCACGTGATTCACGTGGAGGATAATTTGGGCAAGGTGAAGGCAAGGAGGTAGTGTATACTAACTGAATAAGAAAAGATATTAACTTTCTAATATCAATGTGAGTTTTCCCTCTTGCTTCACTGGTCCATACCCAACCCACTGAATTCCTTTGAATACACAGATCTCATAAAAATAAGTATGATTCTGTTTGTAGTATCATCTTCAATACATTTTTCATGGCTAGATTATTTTTCTAATCATTCAGTATTAAAATGGCAAATAAGAAGCAGAATCTTAAGTATCGATGTATCTTCTTTCTGGTAGCCAGTGGGAAATAAATTAAAATTTAAATATATAGGGTCCAATATTAGTAAATATACTCAGATCCAGACATTACAAGGTTAGCACAACAAAAATTAAATTAGGGAAAACACTTTATTTCTAGTTTCTAAGACCTTGACTAGCTGCCAATGATAAAACAAAAATCGTTAATGACTGATAGGGTAGATAGACACAATATGTCCATGGTTTATTCTCCCGTTTTATCCTGTCTCCATCCCTAACACTGTCTTCTTTGCAGGGAGGGAAGGGCCAGGAAATGCATTCTTCTGAATTAATGTCTAAGAAATCTGCATGAAATGCAGAATGTACAGCTTTTCTGAGGCTTGGACAATTACATTAACAGCTCCTTTTTCAGTAACAATTTTCTTTATGTTTTCCCAAGGGTCTAACCTTCTGTTGTATTTCATTACATGATGAATATGGTTCCTTTCCACCAAGGCTTGAGGTAAATAAGTGGGAGGCAGCATCACTTTCTTTTCCCATTTTAGCCTGCAAAGGTAACCAGTTCTCATCCCAAATATCATCACCTATGGTTACTGACTCCAGGCATGGCATTCCAGTGGGGATCTCATCCTAGGCGACAAAGAAAAACTTTACTTTATTGTTCCTATATGAATACATTTTGAAATTTAGCTTTACAGTTTTTCCTGACTCTGGGTAAAGATGGCAGTTTGAATATACAATTCATTACGTTCTCCCCTTCAAACATAGCACCAAAATAAAATAGATTCAAGGTATAAACTTACAGTCAAAGAGAAATAAGAGGGGAAAACATCACCTATGTTCTGAATACAGGAAATCAGACAAGGGACAACTTATTAAGTAATCCTGAGAAAGTGGAATCCTGAGCTTTTAGGAGGAAAATCTGAGAAGCAACCCAAACTTATACCATAAATACTGCAAAAGTTCAGGAATCACTCCTATGAAGTTTTTTGGAATTGAGGGTATAAAGAGAATGAAAACAAGAGCCACTGATTTAACGTCAGCTCATGAGGCTTAATACCAGAAAAACAAACACCCCCATCAAAAAGTGGTCAGAAGACCTAAACAGACATTTCTCCAAAAAAGACAAGACATATGGCTAATAAACACATGAAAAGATGCTCAACATTGCTCATTATTAGAGAAATGCAAATCAAAACTACAGTGAGGCATCACACTGGTCAGAATGACCATCATCAAAAAGTCTACAAGGGTTCAGCATCAGTTTTACAAGAAATGTTAAAGGGACTTCTTAAAGCAGAAAAGATCACAACTAGACATATAAAAATTACAAGAAAAATCTCAATGTGTAAAAGCAAATATATGGTAAAGGTAACAGATCAACTACTTATAAAGCTAGTAGTAAAGTTAAAAGTAAAATTGTCTATATCTACAATAAGTAGTTAAGAGATACATAAAACAAAAAGATCTAAGATATGATATCAAAAAATATTTTAAAATTCAATAGAGAAAGCATAGTCTTNTAATAAAACTTTATTACACAAAAGCTCTGAGCAATCAGGCCTCGTCACTGGTCTCGGCTTGAATTCCTCTCCTCCAGTGGCCAAGAAACATGGGGTCTTTCACAGCTCAGCAACAACCTTTCCAAACCACATTTCTGTTTCTTCATAGCACTAAAACCACTGAAAATCCATAACCTTAACTTAAATCTCACCCCTTATACTAAAATTAAATCAAGATGTTTTGAAACTGAAAACACAGTACATAAAAGAAAAAAAAACTGATGTACTTTCTCAAAATTAAAAACCTTTCCTAGAAAGACATCATTAAGGGAATGAAGCTACAAGTGGGAGAAAATACTTGAAAATCACAAATTTGACAAAGGGCTCTCCGGAACATATCCAGAACATAGAAAGAATAACAACTCATTCAAAAAATGGGCAAAAGACTTTAACAGGCATTTCACCAAGAAATACATGTGGATGGCAAATAAGCACACGATAAGATGGTCAATATCACAGTCATTAGGGAAATGCAGATTAAAACCACACTGTGATACTACTACTGCATACCTACGAAAACAATTAAAAATAAAAATTCCTGACAACATCAAGTGCTGATAAGACATGGAGCAACTGGAACTCATATACTGCTGGTAGGAATGCAAAATGGTACAGCCAGTCTGGAAAAATTTGGCATACATTTACCACATGAGCCAGCATTCTGACTCTTGATTATGTTTATTAAAAAGCCTACATGAATATTTATAGAAGATCTATTCATACCAAAATATAGAAGATCAATTCATACATTAAGTAACCATAACGTCTTCAATGGATGCATGGATATACAAACTATGGTATATCCATACCATACTACTCATCATCAACAGAAATGAACTATTGATACATGCAGTGATTTAAATGAAGGTACTGTGCTGAATCAAAGAAGTTTCTATTGGGAAGTTACATATCACATGATTCCATTTAATTGACAGTCCTGAAAAGGTAAAATTTTGGTGTCAGGAAACATAAATGCTTGCTAGGGGATTAGGGATTTGGGGAGATGTGATTATCAGGGAGTTTTTTCAGATGATGGAACCATTCTGCATCCTGATTATGGTGGTGGTTACAGAAATCTAAACATGTATTAAAATTGATAGGACAGTACTCTGAGTACGAAGTCAATTGTTAACTGTATATTCACTTAGAAAGAAGTATTAACACCAGAGAAAGTAAAAGTTATGCAGGAAAGGAAAACTTGCCATCACATATTACTTGACTGTACATAGCATTTACAGAGTCACAATAACAAAATATTCAATGAATGGTGATCTAATGGAAAGTTTGATATATTAGTAAGATGATGAGTGAACAGAAATAATATTTTTGTCTGGGACGGGGGACAAGAGATGAAACAGAACTAAACCTTCATCTCTCATGCTGGAAGGCCATACATGCTTAAAACCGAAAAATAAGGAAATAACAATATAAGCATGCTATTTAATGAAAGAAATAGAGACAAATTCCAAAAGAAGATGTTAAAAGAAATGAAAATGGTTGCTCCGTGAAATAGGAAATGAAGGGGAAGGGGTTATGGGGAACTCTAAGCTGTGTGTACATAAACATTTGGTTTTTTGTTTTTTTAAAAAAGCTGTGAGCACATGGACATTTGATTAAAAATATGTCCTCCAAAGACAGCTGTCAAACATTTTTCTTGATGGGTCTTCCTAATACTATTTCTCAATACTACTTTCTAATCACTGTATAATTCTTCAAAATTGCCCAGAAGTCAGATAACGGCTTTTCTTTTTTGTGATCGAGGCTAAATTGCTGAAACTTTGGTCTTGATGATCGCTGAAGAATTTGTGATTCATCTGTGGGAGATGCTCTGATGGCACCACAATGAATGGGGCATACAGAGCTATTTTACTTGTCTCCTTCACTCATTAATTTATTAATTACATTTTTAAAAAGCTATATCCCCTTCTCCTACCTCATTTTCTTCTTTCAGATCCTTTAGCTCTGGGATGGACCACTTCGGATCTTCTTCACAGCTCTTATCTTGTATTTTCAAAGAATTTAATTTAGAATCCTTTAATGGCTCCTCTGAGGTGACTGATCTAAGGTGACTTAAAGTCTTTTCATCATTAATGTCTTGCTAGTAGATAAGAAAGAGAAATTATTTTATTTTCTATAGTAATGCTGTTTCCAAATTTTACATGCCTATTAATTCTGGGGGCAATTTTTCACTATGGTTCATGCATATGCAACATTATTTTCTAACTTTATGTACTGACCCTAGGTATTCCCATTCTGTTAAATTAGGTCAGGCCAAGGGCTTCCCAGGTGGCGAAGTGGTAAAGAATCTGCCTGCCAATGCAGGAGATATAAGAGACATGGGTTCAATCCAGGGTCAGGAAGATCCGGAAATGGTAAACCACTCCAGTATTTTTGTCTGGAGAATCCCATGGACAGAGGAGCTTGTGGCTACAGTCCATTGAGTCACAAAGAGTCGGACACAACTGAAGATGCAAGCAGAGGTTAACAATTATTGAATACATATTATGTAATGTATACAGGGTAGTTCTGTGGGTATAAAGATGAATGCAACAGGGGCCCAGCTCTAAAATAACTCAAATATAGCATGAAGATAATCACAGCACAACCTTCAGTATAGAGCCAATACAGAGATGTCACATTGACCAAAATAATACTGGAGAAGAAAAGATGTCTGAGAACATGTAATAAGGGAGATAAATCAAATTGTTAGGATGCCTAGAAGAAAAGCAAGGATTAGAGGGAATCAGGTGTACAGAGGGGCTTCCCTGATGGCTCAGCGGTAAAGAATCCATCTGCCAAGGCAGGAGCCATGGGTTTGATCCCTGGGTTGGGAAGATCCCCTGGAGAAAGAAATGGCAACCCACTCCAGTATTCTTGCATGGAGAATTCCATGGACAGAGGAGCCTGGTGGGCTATAGTCCACGGGGTCACAAAAGAATTGGACATGACTTAGTGGCTAAACAACAACAAGGTGTATAGAGGTAGGTTTATCTGTGTATATAGCATGTGGGAGTCTTGATATGTTAAAATACAGGCTGGGGTACAATAGAGAAGCTTTAGGCCTTATCTCTTTGCAGAAAAGATGGCCTTATTTCATTGTTAGGACTGAACTATGATTATTTAAAGACATCAACACAGTGATGATAAGATATTCTAAAAACTCTGAAGGCTGAAAATTCAATTCACTATTTAAGAGTCAGGAAACATAACTGTTCTAATCAAGTAATAAGGACTAACAAAAATTCAGATTTCTGAAAGTTTTACAGGTTAAACAAGCCCAATTAATTTTAACTAGCTTTAAACTAAAATGAAATCTAAAATGTTGATATTGCTTGAAATATGCAGCAGTAAACATTCATACACATTTTTCAGAGTAGGTTAATCTCCCAGTAGTCAAATGGTCTTTTGAAATAAAATTTTTACTGAAATATAATTGATTTACAATGTTGTGTTAGTTTCAATGTTGTGCTAGTTTTGCTGGGTACAGCAAAATAGCCTTTCTTTTTTATCTTTTCTAATAATGCAAGTCCACTAACAAAATAATATTATCCCTATAATTTAAAAAGTCATCTATAGAAAACATACTTACAAAACAATATTTTCATATTTTATTCAAAGAATATAGCTTTGTCATATCTAGAAAAAATAAATTTGGGGACTCTCAAACTGAGCCCAACCTATACTTTTAGCTCAGTACTTATTGCCATGAGGAATATGAGACTATGAAGACATGTCTATTTATTTGCTCATTTGTTGAAAAGCCATTTAACTTATTTACTAATGTGCTAATTACTAATGTGCTAACTTATTTACTATTTACTAATGTGTCATTTTACATATATCTAAAATGGGGATCTTAAAGAAACAACCTAGTAAACTGGTTGTGAAAATTAATTAACTAGTACGTGCAAGTACTTAGAACAGCGCCTGCCACACAGCACAAGAACAGAAAGTGTCACTGTTATCTTTTCATCATGATGGTGTGCTCACTCACCTAGAGTCAGACATCCTAGAGTCTGAAGTCAGGTGGGCCTTAGGAAGCATCACTACCAACAAAGCTAGTGGAGGTGATGGAATTCCAGTTGAGCTATCTCAAATCCTAAAAGATGATGCTGTGAAAGTGCTGCACTCAACATGCCAGCAAATTTGGAAAATTCAGCAGTGGCCACAGGACTGGAAAAGGTCAGTTGTCATCCCAATCCCAAAGAGAGGCAATGCCAAAGCATGCTCAAAATACCACACAATTGCATTCATGTCACACGCTAGCAAAGTAATGCTCAAAATTCTCCAAGCTAGGCTTCAACAGTATGTGAATCGTGAACTTCTAAATGTTCAAGCTGGTTTTAGAAAAGGCAGAAGAACCAGAGATCAAATTGCTAACATCCACTGGATCATCGAAAAAGCAAGAGAGTTCCAGAAAAACATCTACTTCTGCTTTATTGACTATGCCAAAGCCTCTGACTGTGTGGATCACAACAAACTGGAAAATTCTGAAAAGAGATGGGAATACCAGACCACCTGACCCGCCTCCTGAGGTATCTGTACGCAGGTCAAGAAGCAACAGTTAGAACTGGACATGGAACAACAGACTGGTTTCAGATCAGGAAAGGAGTTCGTCCAGGTTGTATACTGTCACCCTGCTTATTTAACTTATATGCAGAGTACATCATGAGAAATGCTGGACTGGATGAAGCACAAGCTGGAATCAAGACTGCCAGGAGAACTATCAATAACCTCAGATATGCAGATGACACTACATTTATGGCAGAAAGTGAA